>JAEAOA010000584.1:0-600000 GCA_016746295.1 Potamilus streckersoni
GAACTCTCGAAGACGTACCAAAAGAGAGAATAACTAATAGAAGTCTGATTAGAAAAATACGAGATTGTGTTCATGAGTTTAAACAGGATGGTGCATCACACACCTGGTCAACATTTAGAATTGATGGTGTTGTTGATGCTAGAATGAATGATGAAACAGCAGCTATGATACTATCACAACTTGGCAATAAACGGTATTTTATCAGAGTGAAATTCATTATCAAATTAGAATCGGGCGAATATATTATAAGAGACAAATTTGTTCCAATTCTCAAAGATGGGACATCAGTCATTGTTAGCCGTTATTCCAGACCAGGGCTGTTAACTGGAATTGATAAACCATACTATGAAAAAGCGTATCCAGAAACAGCAGTCGTTTATGGGATGTATCCGTTAAATAACCCTGACATTGGAAAACTAGCACCAATGAAACAGTCAACGTCAGCGGAAAAGCCACTCAACTGTGTGGCACAAAGAGTCTTAGAACATTTTACAAATGCACTCCGTGGGAATAAATTAACCGATCTAAGACATAAAAAAATAGATGAATGGGAGCTAACAGTGAAAGAGAACGGAGCAACTATTTCCGATATAGCTAGATTGGAAAAGTCGTTGAGATTTCCGATAACCGTTTTAACGATAACTGGCGAAGTATTATACGAATCAAAATACAATAAAAACGGAGCTCCAATCAAAATTATTGATCATAACAAGCACGCATGGACATCCGTGGTTACAATATTCCCGCGAGACAGAACAGTGAAGTATATCCCAGAAGAATTCATCAAGGATGGTATTCTCACTGAAGAAAGATTATTCGATGCTATTGCTAGTTTGTGTAAAAACGACCCTGTATCAGTATGGCTACTTCATAGTTTTGAAGATGAAGAATGTCAATTCAATCAATTTGTGAAACCTAACGGTGAATTATATCGTAGTGAAAGTCTACATAATAGGATGAAAAATCTAGCAATAAGTCTCAGTGAAAACGCTAGCGTTTTTAATGAAAAATCCGAAGATTACGAACAGTTACTTACAAATTGTTTTACAATTCCATCAGTTGCAGCTCATTTTGCAAGAAAGAAAAATAATTGGAAACCAACACGAAAAGAGTTTTTACAGGATGTTCAATCCAGCTGTTTGGAATATTATCATGGCGGTCTATGGAACGTTAAGTACAATCGTGAGAATATGATATCAGTTGATATCGTTGCCTGTTATCCAGGAAGTTTTCTAGGATATGGATTCGCTGGTGAGTATTTTAAACGGTTTGGACATCCCACACATGAAATGACTCGCGTTGCTATTAATGGACCACTGCCTGATTTTGATTTGACCGGTTTTGCTTGCGTAGTATCATTTGAATTCGCTGAAGGACTTCATCCGTGTTGTTATGTTTGGATTGGTAGACACATGGCTGAAAGGATGTGGTTACCAATAGTGTTATTGCGATATATGATTGATTGTAAAGTGTTAGTTTCGTTGATTGTCAGCGAAGCGATTATCTCATATCGAAAACAAACCAATGTCTGGTTACCAGAACCAGAATGTCTTGATAGTATAATCGATAAGTCTAGAAAACATATTGATGCTGACGAGGAGTACATTATTGAATGGTCAAAAAAGATATTTAATCAACGAAATAATGAAGCAAAGGATCTCGGCCGAAGAATAATCGGTAAATTTACACAGGGTGGAAAAAAATTTAACTTTAAAAAACAATCCTCACGATTGATTATAGATGATGCCGAATACGACTTCGTTATTAAAGATGCAGTAGAGAAAAATAGATACGCAAATTGTAAAACAGCCTTCTTGTCCAATAAAACAAAGTTAGGTAGAATTGTTACTTACAGTGATGGAGAAAGCTCTGCATATCTACATTTGAGAGCTTCTATGCTGGGTTATGCATCTATCAATTTATTTGCAATGATAAATAGATTTCCTAGTATAGCAGTCAGAGTTGCAATTGATTCAATGTATGTCGATAAAAAATATATCAAAGAGATAACTAAATTTACTAATAGCGAAGAGACTTGGGGAACATGGCGAATTAAACAAGAAATACAACGCGATTATTCTGAATCAGCAGACGTTGAGATTAAAAGCAGTTACCTGAAGAACGATAATTCTATCAGTGAAAAATCTATGTCTAAAGCACCACCGATATCAGATCCAATTTGTAGATATAAAACAGTTTATTTAAACGGTTGTGGTGGATCTGGAAAGACAACACGTGCGATAGAATTATATCGAGAGAGAACGTCCATGATTGTACTCACACCAACCCATAGACTAGCGAGAGAGATCAAACAACGAAATGTTGAAGCTTGCACGTATCATAGTTTTTTTCGATACAAGGGCGATGCTTGGACTCCTGAGCGAATGGGTGAGAAATTTATTCCAGCGGTTATTATTTGGGATGAAGCATGTACTGTTTCAGAAGATGTATTAAAAATGTTTCTTGATTGGTTATTGCAAAATAATACAAAAATTATATTGTGCGGCGATCATGGTCAACCACCACCATTTGTTGGTAGAAGTCCACATAATTGGTTAAAAGGATTTGTTGATTATTACGAAGAAATTGATACTGACTATAGAGCACTCGATGAGCAGTTACGTGAGTTTAAAAAACTAATTAGATTACAACCCGATAGAATTCAATGTGAAGTAGCGCGTGAAATAATTTCTGAAACACCTATGAATGATTTTTGGGAAACATGGAAACCAAATGATTTTGTAGTAGCAAGTAGAAAGATAGTCAGAGACGCACTTCAGAAAAAGTTGTTTGAGCTACACAAGAAAAAATTCCCAACGTTTCCAGTGCCGTTGTGTTATAGACCATTGGATACACGAAAGCAGAATATTGAAGTTGAAATTCCAGGCCAGACGGAGAAACAGATTCTAGTGTTAAATGATATTGTGCTAGTTGATATCAATACTGTAGAAGATGCATTATGCGCTGATAAATCACCATGGACGCTTGGTTATGTAACAACAATACACTCGTCACAAGGATTGACCATCACGGATACAATTGTTTGGATAGTTGATAATCGCATTGAATGGTCAAATTTAGTCTATCTCGCAGTGTCCAGAGTACGACGAATAAATCAACTACGAAGGATTGTTTTCGATGATGATTTTAATGCAAACGATGACAACACTGATATTAGCATCATTAATAAAAAACTCTCTGGCTACAAACAGCAGGACAAAAAAAACAACGAGAATTTGATATTGATGCTGAAGTAATAATCGCATTAAAAGAACAACAGAATAATCACTGCGCCAGTTGCAATTGTATAATGCACTGGCAGTATTCGGATAAAGACCCTCGACAATTCACCGTAGACAGAAAAAATAACAGTCTTGGTCATGTCAGAAACAATGTGATGTTGACCTGTCTTGAGTGTAATAGACGTAACGGAGCTAGTTAAGACCATGTGGCGGTAATTGAGTATCGTCCGGAATGACTTGTAGTTGTTCGCGTGTAAAACCACGCTGAGGTGCAGTTGAATCCAATCTGTAGATTGGAGGTCTACCAGTTGATCGCGTTATGGTTGAAATTTTATGCGTAGTAACACTCCATATAGGATCAGTAGCTCTTCTTTTACCGCCTTCAAGCTCTCCTGGTTCGTATAAATATCTCACAGTAACATCACCGAGAAGTGGCTGAGTGCTAACCCGCTGCGGTTGTTCGGGAATATATTCTTTTTTTATTGCAATATTTGGTTTCATATTAATAGTTCGAGTAATCTCGTTATTTAACGCTGCAACTACACTCGGTAACCTTTGGACCCATTCACGAGATCGTTTTTCTTGGATGAATTCTTTTGCATATTGATATCCAAATAACCGTTCTGCAAGAGTTCGATTAAATCGTTCTACAATTGCCTGATCACGATGTAACGCAGTATGCCCCCGTCGTATTGTAACACTATGAGTTTTCATTGTTGATAGAACAGCACCTTGAAATTCTTTGCCAGGATCAACTTGTAATAGATTTGGCCATCTTAGAGGACCTCGTCGATAAATCCTTTCAAATGCAGAAGCGACTTCAGAAGCTGACTTTGTTTTCAATGGTTCTGCTTGTTTAAATCGACTCGCAATATCAACTACAGTTAGCGCGTATTTGTAACCATGGTCATGTGGTAAAAACAATAAATCAGCCTGATGAACTTCATTGGGTACGGTAACATCAAAATGAGAATAATTAATTTGTTTAGGCGGTGGTAGATAAATTTGCCATATAGCTTGTTTGGATAACCAATCTTTTGCAGTGGATTTTTTCACTTTTGCAGCGTTAGCGAGTTTACTGATTGCTGCTTTACCCCTCCAGTATCCTTTCGGAGAATAATAAATAGATTCCATACTATAAAAACACTGGTGTTTTCAATTACCAGCACCTAACACTAATTTGCCTTTCATAGCTGATTTGACCAACCATGAAGCCAATTTTTCTTTGAAGGATTTATCGGGAATAGCATTTAAGGCATGAATTAATTTTACATCCGCGATATGTCTTTGTTGCAAATTATTGCTTTTATATGCAACATCATGAGCATGACATGCCTTATCAATAGCATTTATCGGATACTCACCAGGCCGGGGCTGATTTTGATCATCAAGTCTGATATCTAATCTCGTTCCGGGACCACAGTAGCTATATCCTGGAAGGTGTTTTTCTCCGGGGTATTTTGCCCATGGGGTTCCGGGGAGTTTTCCAAGTTTTGCGGCAATATCACCTCCGAGTTGCTTTTTTTTAAAAATCTAAATTTTTTTGTACCACATGTTACACACTTACCAGTAAGCGCTAGTCTATTGTTTTTAGTTGTAATGGTTGTCTGATCGGTTGTATCAGTACGCTGTTTACACTTAACACAATATAGATCCATAATTTATATATAGAGTTATGAATATAATTGACTTTTCAGCGACTAAAAGAAGAGAACCGGTAAAACACCACGCAGCGCTTCCGAATTCTGTCCGTGCCATTATAATCGGACCATCTGGATCAGGCAAAACACAATTACTGCTTAATTTGATAATGCGATTTATGAAGTGGGATAAATTATATTTAGTTGCCCCATCCGTAGATGATCAACGGTGCTATGAAGTGCTAAAAGATTATAATGAAAAAGCATCAGAAATTAAAGGTGAAAGTGTAATCGACTTTATTACTGATATTGATGATGCACCATCAGTAGAAGATCTCAATGGAGACATAAACAATCTTGTAGTGTACGATGATGTAATGTTAGATAATCAAAAGAACCCTGCTAGAATATTTTCCCGAGGTAGGCATAAAAACACTGACGTGATATATGTCACTCAACGATATACTCAAATTCCAAAAGTGATTCGCGATAACTGCAATATTCTTGCTGTATTCAATGGCGTTGATACACATACGCTACGAAATATTTGGCAGACATGGTGTTCCGATATGGACTTCAATGGATTTAAAAATTACTTTAGTCATGCTCAGTCTGTCCCATATGGATTTATAACAATAAATTTACACGACCCTCGGTCACGATATCGTATTGGACTTGATCAAATATTTGGTTAAATAATTTGTATTAATCAGCAGCAGAGAGGGTGAAATGACAACATATTTGCGACCGTAGATGGCAGCAATTTGAGTGTGGTTATGACAATGTATTTGCGACAAAATCGCTAAGATGGGGTCTTTATTTTTTTTTTGGTTGAAATATGAGATTTCGTAGGAAGGTTCCATTGGCATTCTGAGGCTTTAATCGATTCTGTCGCAAAAATTTGTAGACGTAGATGGCAGCAATTTGAGTGTGGTTATGACAATGTATTTGCGACAAAATCGCTAAGGCTCCATTTGTAAAATGGGACCTTTAATTTTTTTTGGTTAAAATATGAGATTTCGTAGGAAGGCTCCATTGGCATTCTGAGGCTTTAATCGATTTTGTCGCAAATATATTGTTGTAGGATTCACCCTCTCTGCTGCTCCATAGAATAGTACATTCTTATATTACAAAAAAAGACTTGTTTTTAATACAATCTCTTGAAAAATTTCATCCCTAACGGTACTAGCTAGCTGCCTTGCTAGGTGCTCAGCATTAAGAGATCAGTATTGGGACTGGTCGGCCTGATGACAGGATAGTGTGGCTGGGTGGGACATCATGCAACATGTCTACGGCATGATGACCCAGTGCTAGACATCAATATAAACTGCCACACTGCAGATATCGTAGCGATATGACTGAAAATTTTTTAAAGCTACGTTAAAAATGCAAATCACACACACTCTTTCTTTCTCTTTCTCTCTCTCTCTCTCTCTCTCTCTCTCTCTCTCTCACACACACACACACACACACACACACGCACGCACGTACATACACACAAGCTCGTTCCTGTGTAGTAATCAGACCACAATTCAATGTCCTTAAATCAGACCCGACCTATTGAACACAATATTCATTACAGGACGAGTCACAACATACATTTCTATGAGTTAAGTAATCCTATTACATAATAATTAATTTTCCATCCTTTAACATATTCATAGTATTAGAGACGGGTAGAATAAAATTTATATAATCAGTCCTGACATCGAAGTATTCAGAAAGTTCTATTCCTAGTTTCACTGCATTAATATATTTTCTTCACGTTTTCGTTTTTTGTGGACTTTACTCGCGTCTTTTGGTTCGGCTTTTTTGGCGACATTTAGTGTACTTTTCACAGTATCCTGACCATCGGAAGAGGTGACATTCTCATGTTTTGTTTTCCTGTTTCAACTGTCAAGAAACATGTAAAATATGCCTGTTTTTGATCTTCAGACTTAGCATGCCACACTGATGGCACTAGTTTATACTTGCTAAGTCTTGGAGACAAGCTGAAGTTGTCTGTACAGTAAAAACACCGCTGCAGGCTTGTACGGTTTTGTTGAGCAATATCATTCGTATTCTTGTGGTTCCATTTTATGGCAATTTTCAATCAGTGATTTATGAACTATTTTGTATTGCTAGTCCATAGCTCGTCTTTGTTACTGATGAAGTGGTCCGCAGTTTTCATTCCTACGCATTTCTCCTAAAACTCAAGAAAGTCTATGGACATTTCTTCAATGTTCCTTTAATATGTCATTTCTTTCATCGAACTTCATGCTATCGTTTGCATGCACTACTCCTGATGTACCAAATATTTATTTAACCATTTCTGTTCTTTCTTTAGAGCTTTTTGATAGTTGTCAGTCATGTGCCATGTTATGTTGTCCTTTATAGGTTTTATATAATATCCTTTTCACCGAGGGAAATGTCATATGAAAGGCCCAATCAGTTTGATTGATTCCGACCATGCCAACGTTATATACAAAAGTATTCTATGTCAGTAAATTGTTCATGTGTATAACAAAATGATTATTGGTTTTGGTAGATGATGAGTTCAGCTACAAAAGAATATTTGTCAAGTAGCTGCAACAGTTCCAGAATTTCGTCGACTTCATTTCTCTTGCCTTTTGATGCATATTCATCCTGATTCTTTGATTCTTTCTAAAGTTCCGACACTATAGCACATTTCTTGGAAAGTCTATGGAATCACTACAGCACATTTCTTGGAAAGTCTATGGAATCACTATAGCACATTTCTTGGAAAGTTTATGGAATCACTATAGCTCATTTCTTGGAAAGTCTATGGAATCACTACAGCAAATTTCTTGGAAAGTCTATGGAATCACTACAGCACATTTCTTGGAAAGTCTATGGAATCACTACAGCACATTTCTTGGAAAGTCTATGGAATTATATGACTCATTGGCAAGTTTATCATATTTTCTGCTGTAATATCCTGCTTGACGCTTTGCCTAATAAACTATACTGTTGCATTTTGTGATTTGATGTAGGGTTCCCAATTAGCCTTTGAGTTGCGGTGCGGTCTTAGAAGGGGGTGGGCATACTTATTCGTACTGGCCTCAATACTCTACATTTGTGATGAACTTTAATTTAAAAAACAAAAATCATTTCTTCCTTAATCAAGGCTCGTCGGAGGGGCGCCACTGATGATTTTGCGATAATATGTCTCCATTTTGCCCTGTATCCGCTGCCCTTTGGGACTTTGCAAAGTCCATGTCTGTTCACTCTCTGATGATATCTTGACATCTCTTATTTTGCCTGGCTTGTTTTCTCTTTCATCTCACTTTGCCCTTTAGGATTGTCCTTGACAAGCTACATTAGCGTGAGACCTGACCATACCATTTTAGTTTACTTTTCTTAACGGCCGTGAGGAGATATTCGTATGGTCCAATTGCGCCTTGGTTTCTAATGCACACCTCGTCATTAGAGACGTGATCTAAGTATGAGATTTTCAGTGGTCTTTCGATAACATGTTATCTCTAAGGCATGGATTCTTCTCTTAAGTTTTCTGTCAGGGTCCATGTCTTACATGCATATAGGAATATGAACATGACTATTGAAAGCATACGCTTCACCCGGCGGTTTTCAAAACATGTAGGTAAGCCGCTTATTTTAGCTTGTGTTTCATTTTAGTGCCGAATAATCTCGATTCAAAGTTATTACAGTGTCTGGAGGTGGTCGAGGCCGTAATGGCATTAACTTTCCTTCTGTTTGGACGTAAATAGTGCTCCCTTCGTTTTTTCTGGGGCATAGTTTGAAGCCTCACCTATGAGTCCATTGACCAATCCTAAGCAGCCATATCTGCAGTCAGCACCTTTGTCCGCGTGGGTTCGAGTCTCGGGCTTGGCCTATGTGGGTTCGAGTCTCGGGCTTGGCCAATGTGGGTGTGCGAGAAAGCTTGCCAGTGGTTTCTCTTGTCCATGGGTTTTATTGGGGCTTTCCTGAGTTCTTCCTCTATCAGCTATACCGGCCACCAAGTTTAAGCCCCTCGTGCTCTGAAGAATGGCTTTAAACACCAAACAACAACAAACTGCAGCTAGGCAATCACATTTTTACTGAAGGGATTCCCAACTACACCAAACTGTGCAAGGTCCAGATAGGTTGGGTCTATTTGATTCATCTAAGTCGTTACCCATGATATTGAACGTAGTGACAAGGTGGGGCTGAGTACACTACCTTGACGGATGTCATTTTCAAGTTCATAGTGGCTGTCCACCCTTGTTTGTATTTTTGAACCTGTTAGGAAATTCGATATCCATCTAAGCATGCAATCCATTATTCCATAATAGTTTGATTTCACAATTAGAACCTTTGTCCACATCAGGTCATATAGTTTTTTTCAAGGTCAAGGAATAATGCGATGAAGTTAATGTCGCAATTCCTTTTGTTATTGAAAGTCATTTTAATACTTGATTCTTAGTGCATAGTTGATCGAGAGGAAATCGTTTATTGAGGGAGCCGCTGTAGTTCTATCAATTATTTGCTTTCAACGTTGTGCTTCAGTCTATCCTTTTCATAATCTTGCAAATATTAATAATGAGGGTGATTGGTCTGCACGAACTGATATCAAATGGATCCGTTCTGGTTTTTGTGATTGGTTTGACAATTGCCTGTGTCCAGCACTTGGGTATTTCTCTTGATTTCCAAATTACATTTAGCAGATTCAATAAAGCCAGTTCCAATTTTTAGGGGGAGATTTTCTTTTTATTCATTTTGTTGCTGTGCATATCGTCTCCGGGTGAGGCGATTTGTTTCTTTTTATTAAGTGCCATTCGTTACTCATGCGCGGTGAATTTTATAAATGGCTTCCCCTATATGTGAACAATATGGAATATTCTTTCTCTGCATTATTCCTGTTTTATTGGAACGTGTCGGAGTGATTTGAGCTACCGCTCATACCGCCCGGTCCGTAGTGAACACATGGGATTTTGAGGTCGAAAATGTGGTTATACCCCTAATCTTTTTGTTTTAACCCATACACATTTTGAATTTGCTTTGTGGTTTATTGTTGATCAGAACAGTAGTATTTTACTGTGAATATGGTGTTCTCAGTAAATCATTCTTTGGCTTTACATGCAAGAAAATTCTGGGAAATTTTGGTATGTGCAAATCTATTTAGTGTCGGGGTTTTTATTTCGTTCATCGCTTGACTAACTTCGTTCCAGCAAACAGCAGAGAGGCTGAACCCTACAACTTTTTAGAGACCTTATTTCTGAAATCTAAAGATTCCTACGAAGGTTGAAAAAAAAAAGATTTTGCCTTAATAGTAAAAACTTCTCTAATTGACCAGATTTTCGCTCGATTTATTCACCATCTGGTCACTACGTACATGTCATTCAGCCTCTCTTCTGCTATGAATTAAAAATCAAGGACCAAAGATTTTATCTAAACCTACACGATACCTTGATCTTAGATCATGTAAAAAAGTTTATCGTTATAAATCCAAACGGAACAGCCTGTGCTTTAGAAAAGAAATTTTTTAATTTAATCATATCCATGTCCCCTGAACACCAAGTATAATAAATATTTTGCAAAGTATAATTATCTACGCCAGCAAACACAACCAAAATATTACAGTTATCTCTAATCACCTTAGGTATCTGTGTAAATCTCTGAGTAACATAGATCACGTCAGTATTTTTATGTCTACCTCGAGAAAACATTCTAGCTGGATTGTTTTGTTTGTCCAGCATCACATCATCGTACACTACGAGGTTATTATTAAATCCATCTAAGTCATCTACGGATGGATCTTCATCAATATCGGTAATAAAATCAATGATATCATTTTTGTCCGGCAATTTCACATTTTGATTAAAACCTTTAAGTACTTCTTAACATCGTTGATCATCTACAGATGGCGCTACTAAATGCAATTTATTCCACTTGATCCATCACATTCTCAGATTAAGCATTAATTGTGTCTTCCCAAATCCAGACGGGCCTATTATAATCATTCTGATAGAATTTGGTAACGCGGGATGGTGCTTTACTGGCTCTTGTTTTCGTGTCGCAGAAAAGTCAATTATATTCACATAATAATAATATGAGTTTATATTGTGTTCGATGTAGAGCAACAACCCCCACATTTGAATTGACAACGATAACAACAAAACCTAAGAGACGCACACTCACAGGCAAGTGTACAAAATGTGGTACAAACAAATATAAATTTATTTTCGCGTCGCGAATAGCGTATTGTTGTAATATTACTGCATTGCTAGGGAAATTGCCAGGAACTCCATGGGCAAAATACCCCGGTGAGAAACACCATCCGGGATATAATTATTGCGGTCCTGGAACCCGTCTCGATATCAGACTCGATAACTAAGATCAACCAAAACCTGGAGAGATTCCAGTAAATAAGACTGATCAAGCGTGTCACATTCATGATGTCGAGTATAAGAGTCCAGATTTGCAACAACGGCATCTCGCATATGTGATATTGATTCACGCGTTAAATTATATACTAATAAATCTCTCAGAGAATCTCTCGCTAGCTTTCTAAAAAAAATCTGCTATGAAGGGTAAAATAATGATAGGGGCTGGTAATTAATTAACTGATTAGTATAAAGAAATCTGTTTATTATTCCACAAGAGGGTATTGGAGAGGTAAGGCAGCGATTAGCAATCTTGCTGCTTCAGCAAAAGTTTCACTTGATGTTGCTGCAGCGTGGTTAGCACGACAGGCAATATGGCAAATCTTTCTAATCCACCTTAAAAAATTAAATACGCACAATTCGATGCCAACTTTTCTAATGAAGTTCATCAAGCGGATATCTTCGTTTTACCACACGATACCATTAAAACAGGTAGACGACAACACACGTACCATTAAAACAGGTAACGCGTTAACTGTCGTTGACGTTGCGAGCAGATATAAAGAGGCGGAACCGCTATCAACAGAAACATCAACTGAAGTTGAATTTTCAGGGAGGACATGAACAAGCACAATGTCAAAATTAGACGAGGACACACGGAAATTCTTCGTGATCATGCAATCGTTGAACGATTTAATCGAACACTTGCTGAGCGGTTATTCGGTTATCAATTTGCAAAGGAAAAATCCACAGATACAAGATCTCGTGAACCGGTTGCGAGGTAACCAAGTGTGATAGCTGCACTGAATAAGGAAATTACTCGTGCACCTTCTATGAAACCGTCTGATGCGATCACAAAAAATATATATGCCGATACAACGTGAATCTTCTTCTCGAGCAGTACAAAGCAAAGTTACAGTTAGATATTTATATGAACCCGGCGAACTCGAAGGAGGCAGAAAAAGAGCAACTGATCCTATTTGGAGTGTGACCACACACACACACACACACACACAATATCAAGAGTGGCAAGGTACATGGTTAGACCTGTAATATAAAGATTATATTCAACTGCTCATCAGCGTGGATTTCTACGCGAACAATTATAAATAATTCCTGAGGATACGCAATTACCACCAGGCACTCTTTTATAAACTTGCAGACCCTCAACACCGATTACACTCCAAACAGATCAGCATCACATTTTCGCGTGTGTGACAAAGACTACTATTAATTCTATCAACGGTAAATGTCTTGGGTTATTGTTCGAATACAGCCACAACATTAAAGAGTTGCAATTTACGCAATAATCATTTTGTCGTTGTTTTAACATCATAATAAATTCCACATCTATATAAAACTCGCCATTTTTTTTGTCTCACTGCTTATAGCTGACTAATTTTTATTGTAATCGACACTTAGTAATTTCTTCGGTTATTACTGCGAAATAAACAAAATTTGACCACTCAATGCGATCATCGACGATCCAAACACTAGTATCGGTGATAGTTAATCCCTGCGACGAGTGAATCCTTATAACGTATCCTAATGTCCATAGCGATTTATCCATGTTTAACGCGCTCTCGACAACATCAACAGCGACAGGAACAATATCATTTAACACAAGATTTTGTATCCCTACACCAGGAATCTCAATATCAACATTTTGGTGTCTAGTATCTACTGGGCGAGAACACAACGGTACAGGTAGCATTGGGAATGGTTTCTTATGTAACGCAAATAATTTCTTTTGCAGTTCATCACGAACTATTTTTATACTGGCAACTATCAAATCAGCAGGTTTCCATAAGGTCCAAAAATCATTCATGGATGTTTCTGGAATTACCTCACGCATTACTTCACACTATTTATCTGGTTGTAGTCGTATTAATCTTTTAAATTCTTTTAGCAAATCATCAATAGCTCTATGGTCATAAGATATTTCTTCGTAATAATCTATAAATGTTTTCAGCCACCATGATCGCCACATATAATCACATCAGTATTCTTTAGTAAACGCCAATCAAGACATATGTGTAATACCTCTATAGACACCGTACATATCTCGTCCCATATAATAACTTTAGGTATATATTTTTCACCCATTTGTGATGTGGTCATTGTATCTCTGCACCATCTAAAGAAACTATGATATGCACACGATTATACACCTCGTTGCTTTATTTCCCTGGCGAGTTTGTGCGTTGGTGTCAAAACAATCATATCTAAACTCATGAATAAGTTAATCGCGCAGGTTGTTTTACCTGAACATCCACACCCATTAAGATAAACAGTCTTATGTCTGGATACAGGATCATACACGGATGGCGCAGATGACTGATAATTGATTATGATTTCTGTAATATATCTCCACAATTTCAACATCGGCAGATTCACAATAACTAAGTATATTTTCTTGTTTTTTCCTCCACGTTCCCCATTCATCAAATACCGAGTTTTAATAAATCTTTATATTTTTTTGTGTACATAAAATGAATCTGTCGCGATTCTAACAGCGTAACGAGGAATAGATTTATCGAACATAAGCTAGCATCGAAGATCATGAATGAGTAAACAGCGGTGACTCGCCATCAGTATAGCTCACAATGGTACCTAGTTTTGTTTTGTCTGATAAATAATGTGTTTTTCTCCATCGTATCAGCGATTATGAAATTGAGTTCAGCATCGTCCATAATCAATCTTGTACACGATCGTTTATGATCAGGTGATCCTCCTTGTGTAAACGTACCGATTTGTTTCTGCCGAAATCTTTAGTACATCAGGTTCTGGCAATCAAACTTGTTTTTTCACGCGATATGAGATAATAGCTTCAGTTACTTTCAACGATACTAAAATTCAGCATATACCTTAACAGAACTATTGGACCCCTACGTCACTCTGAAAAATGTTTTCCAAACCACGCATAAACAATCGGATAGAGATCCGAGTGTAACTCAAACGACTTTATGCGGGCGAATCCGATTAGGTCAAAATCTGGTAAGGGTTCATTTATCGCAACCCTGGTCATATCATGTGTAGAATGTCCAAATCTCTTAAAGTATTTAGAACACTCTCCATATCCAAGAAAACTCCCAGGATAATACGTGACCATATCAACTGAGATAACGTCGTTGTAATTATATTTAGTATTCCACAATCCACCGTGCCTGTATTCGATACAACTTCTCACGACATCTTCAAAAAATTCTTATCGTCTCGGTTTCCATTAGGTTTTTTCCTGAGCAAAATGAGCAGCAACCGATGGTAAGGTAAAATAATTACTTAGTAATTGTCTAATTTTTACATCGTCAGAAGTATATTTCAGCGCAAGGTTTTCCATTTCCTCATGGAGAGATTCTGTACGATAAATATCGCCGTTAGACCGTACAAAATGATCATAATGATCACATTCCGAACTCTGAAACAGCCACACAGAAACAGGGTCACGTTTGCTAATTTCATCGATGGCATTGAATACATCACTGTGAGAAAATTAAACCATTTTTTCTCGTGGAAATACAGTTACAGCATTAGTTCATGCATGTACGTTATGATCAATGATTGTTATAGGGTTTCCATTTTTATATATTTTGGTTTATACAAAATCTCTCCGGTTGATTTCTTCACTGCTTCTGGAAATGTTAATATTTTTCTAGCACAGCAACGATACTGATAGACTCTCCAGTGTCTTTAACTTTTTCAGCTCACATATTTATTTTTTACGCCTTAAATCTGTCAGACCGTTTCACCGTATCGCGTTTGTGAAATGTTCTATAACTCACTCAGCTACACAATTTATTCTCAACGGAGTCAAGGATGAAAATTTCATTTTCTTGAGATCCCCAACGTCAGGTTTATCATTTGACTGATAGAGAGCGTACACTCCTGCAGTTACTGAATATCATCGCTCATAATATGGCCTGTCTATTTCAGTCAGTATTCCTGGTTTGGAATTTTCACCATGGATAATATTATTTCCTGACTTCTGGACGGATTCGCGCTTATCTCGTATGATCAAAATATCATCGTCGGTCTTTACGATAAATTTTAATAAAATAATATATTTCCAAACATCGAGGTAGTCAATGATCTCTCTTCCTCGTTTGTCAATCATCACATAGATATCATTTCCAATCATGAATGTGGACCACACATGAGCCGCACCATCTTCGCGGAGCTCCTAGGTTTCACGAATGTGTTTAGTTATATCTGCATTCGTTAAAGCTAGATCTTGCATTGAGAAATTAAATTGATGTAGTCTGTCAGGATCAAATCTAGCGGCGGCAGGCTCAATTGCGGATAATTCCTGCATATTATAATTAAGGCAAATATGCATCTAAATTGAAGTATTAATCATCTATATATGATTCAACCAAATCACTGCAATTGGTTTAAGATTGGTTATACATAGTGTAATAAAATTGCGTAAACTAGTTCTGCAGTCATCACATGCAATGTGTTAGAAATGGGAGTCTAGGACCTAAACAGTGTATATGGTGTGGTGTTGGTACGAGGAAAGACGCTCCTGTGTGCGCAGTCTGGTGGTAAAAGATACAGGAAGTTGAAAAGATATTATGATAGAAAATATAACGCTGAATTTATTATAAAGCGCGAAGATTATCTACCTAGACTTTCAAAACAATGATTCAAACAAATAGTATATAGTACATAAATGGAGCAAAATGAGTTTGTGTCACATCCAATCATAACCAATTATGAAGCATCTCGTAATGGCATCATCAGACATTGCAGACTAAAAACCAGTAGGTAATGTTACTAATGCTGGTTATCTTGCGTTTAATCCCAAAGGAAATAAAAATTATATATCACATAGGTTCATCTTCGAGTGTTATTTTGGATTGATCAAAGACGGATATGTTGTTGACCACATCAACCACGATAAACCACTTGCAAATCTACGTATTATCACGCAGACTGAAAACTGTCAGTTTGGGCACACTGGTGGGATACGATCTACAAGACTTGTTAAATTAGTTAATGCAGCATCTAAAGAAGAAATTATGTTTAAGTCAAGTTATTCCACTAGCAAATACTTTAACATAGCACCACCACCCCTCTCAGTGAAACGTTCCGCTGATGGGGTCAGTAGATCTACATTTTCTTTAAAATTTGCACAAAATTTCATGTTCCAGTACTTAGATGATCAAGCGAGACAACCAAGACAAGCATAAAACTTAGTATTGTAGTTGTCTGCACTTATGTTACAAGCACGTACGCGGTGTTATTTAGTTTGCAATCTGCATATCGTTCAGAAAATATTATAAGATCTTAAGATGGTTCTCCAGAGAAAGATACATAAACTGTATTCGATATCACGAAACATTCTTTACTAATCAGATTTAATTATTTTTATCAAGTTTTTATTTTGCTCAATTTTTTTCTTATCAAATTTGTCGTTTTTTGAGCTATTTTGTTGATTTTTTTCAGACATTTTAGTCGATTTTATCATTGTTTTTTGTTCAGTTTGCTCGCTTTCAATGGGTCAAAACCCCAGGAAAATATAGGGAAATTAACATTAGGTTTTAAATTGGGTGATCAAATACTGTTTTATTCCGGTTTCTTTTATCATAATTCGATAGAAAAATGATCATAAAAATCTATACAATACATGCAAAAGAACTGGAAAAAAAAACAGTATTTGTTCAACAAATTTAAAACCCAATGTTAATTCCTATTAACCTTCCTGGGGTTTTGACCCAACGAAAACGAGCAAACTCAACGAAAAATTGTGTTCACGCTGCAGATACAGGCATGGCAATATTATATATGTCTTGTACAGATAAATCACCACGTTTATATACAAATGTATATACCCATTCCAATTGATAGCGCATTAACAAAGTAACCTTTTACAAACCTGATATCACAATAACCTTGCCAGTTGTTTTATTCAATGATAATCGGCAACTCTCCCTAGGCACAACCAGTAAATGAAAATCTGATAGTACTGTATTCTATGTTTACATAAAATCCGCGTACAAGATTTTTCAGTGCAAAAAGGCAGTAGATATATGTTGTCTGGTTGGCTAGCTAAGCTGGCTGTATAATTAAGTCTATTATTGTTTATTCCTTGGTAAACAGCTATCGTAGTGCGAACAGAGAATTTCTCTGTTTAAAAATTGACTATATCATTCGTATTCTGCAGAATTATATATATTTCTATAATTTTTAGAAACTGGAAAAATAAAATACCAGAAATTGTGGTTTCTGTTAAGAAAATTAAACACTATAGTTTTTAAGACTATTGTGCTTTTATTAAGTGTATATTAACTAATTCAATATATTTATGTAATGCGTCCGTAGCTCAATTAGTAGCCTGTTGAAACTCTGATACTGGGGCCGATGGTTCTAATCCCGAAAACGGCTAAATGCCTTCGGAGGCGATTTCAAGCCAAGAAATATTATCTATTTAGTTGAGGGCCTTAGCCAGCCTTTCATTAAAAATCATATCACATATCATCATTATATGATTATATATTAAGTTTTTATGTCACATCTGAATTTGCACGGAGGTCAAAAAGGGAACATGGAAGTTCACAAAGGTCAAAATGTGCCGTACCTAATACAGTTTATATGTGACCTCTGAACTTGCGCGGATGTCAAAAAGGCAACATCGGAGTTCACAAAGGTCAAAATGTGCCGTCCCCAAAAATCAATCAGTTTTTATGTGACCTCTAGTCCATCTAAGATGTTGTTTGGCACCTTAGGGGATTACATGGGGATTAATTCGAATGCTTATGAACTTGCTAGCATGTTCAGATGGAGTTGTATATATGTATATATGTCTTGTAAAAATATAGTACCGTCCAAAAATATTATTTTTATATTAACTATACATTTATTAAATAACGAATTTCAAAAATAAAAAATGTCGTTGTTTCTGCGATTAAAAAATTACAACTTAATGGTATCAATGTATCTGACAATACATATATACATGTATCTTATTGCTGAAAAAAATTCTATCTGATTTTCACTCATTACAACAACGTAAAAATGAAAACAGATTTACACTATCGGCCGATTATAAATTCATGAAAGAAATCCAACAAGGAATGTTAAATTCGCTGGCAACAGTGACGGGTAGTCAGGTAAAATTGTTTGTGCCTCTCTCAAACGCTATTGACGAAATCAAGTTAAAATTATCTCATAAAAATGAACGGAAAAATATGATTTTTCGTATAAGACAGTTAAGGAATATTATGAGAATATGAGTGAAAATGACTGATAATAAAATTGAGGGACCATTGACTGTTGTAATGGCTAAACAAAACCCCTGGGAAAACTAATATATATTCTGCCTAGTAATATATATATATATATATATATATATATATATATATATATATATATATATATATATATATATATATATATATATATATATATATATATATATATATATATATATATATATATATATATATATATATATATATATATATATATATATATATATATATTCTGTAACCTGCATATATGTAGACGTCATACTATTGACAATTATATGCTATAGGTAATGTAGATACTTTAATATCAAAGAATACGGACTAACCGTTTTGGATATTTTTGTATCGTATTATGATCTCACATACAGATTTATATTTATAGCCTCGTTTCTTGTGTCCAAGGTATGTCAGTCCTGGTCTGTAAGCTTGAAGTGTATTCTTGATAATAACGGATTATGAACTTTCAGGTACACGGAGTTTTTTGGCTCTGATTCAATGAGCCAGCCGGGTGGATCCCGCGGTGAAAATGTGTATAATATGTACCCTTGCAAGGCCTGGCAAGACTGAAAGATCTATCTGTAAACTTCCAGCCACCATATCACAAATAAGATTGACAGCGATTGTTGTAGTTATGTTTACAATGCCTGTTGATATATAACGACCGGCACCAAAAGGGTTGTTATTATATTTTAGTATAGCCGGTGGTGGGACTATTTTTCTCCATGATTCAATTACCCCCCGTATAATATTCTTCAATAAGATCAGTTAATGATTTCTTAATTTCAGCGTTATTTTAATCTGTTATAATGAGTGTTTGTAATTGTTCTTCTGTTATTTCGTAATGATTAAGAATTAATTGCTTAAGTTTTTATCAGTATAAATAGTATTGAGTGTTGCTGCAACGTTTATACTACTTCGATTAGCGATGTATAAATTGAGTAGGATACAATTTAAGTGTTTTATTGACTCGATTATTTGCTGCTTTACACTACAATCATAATGCTGTGATAACGAAATAAGTAAATATGTTAAATCATTAAGCATTTTATCATATTCAGATTTAAGATTATCTAAATAATCTTTAAATTTTTTTTTTTACATCAACACCATCTTTCTCCCGCTCCTCTAGCGTCCTGATAATAGTAAATGCTGATCTAAATATCTTGGGGATCCTTTTACTGTCAAAATCGGTAAAGTAATATCTTTCGTTGTTTTGATCAAATTTAAATCTTAATAAGTTCCATGGATGTTTTGCTCGATATTCTGGATTTTTAATTAATTTTTCTTCACTCGTTTGAAATTGATTTTTAGTTGGTTCTGAAACTCCATTATAAACAGATTCTATTTTAGGCCATCCTAACACTGATCTGATCGAACTCTGATAATTATCTACGAGGTAATCAGGGGAATTTATTTCAATAGCCGCTGATAGTGTTGGTTCGTAAACAGTGATCGCTATTTTAGATTCTTTCCCTAGAGAACGCGTTGTGTTCTATTATGAATGCTTCATCGTAGGTTTTCATTATCGTAACGAACTCCTCATCAGATATTTTGCCATCACTTAGATACAAGGAAAGATGCGAGCATAATTTAGCATAGGCGGTTGTTGATGTGTGTAATTTCATCATGTTCTCGCGTAATTTATCGCTCGCGCATTTAGATATTTTCTTAGCGATACTACTGAGCAAATCTGAACATGTTGTTGTCGTAGATACGACAATCGTTAAAACTGCAGGCGCAGTCATGGTTAACGTTGATAATAATCCGGTTTCAGCAACGACAGCAGAAACAGAGTAACCTACTATGTCAATAACAATCATGCGTCTGAAATATTTTTTTTTTACTTTCACAGAGTAATCGTCAATGATATTTTCTAGTTCAGTCTGACACTTACACGCCTGATTATATCTGTAACGTTGAACGTCAATGAGTGACTGTCATTTGATTCATTATACTTTGATCTAGGTAATTAATTGAGGAGCTTTAGTTACAAATTCTAGACACTACAAGTAATTAGTTCTGAACAAATTTCTATCCGATGATTCCAGCTTAAACGTTTCTTCAACATCTTTATCCAACTTCTCAGATACGGTTCTAGACAATTTATTAGCTAATTGAGATGTGGTAGTATGTTAAATTCTACATCGCTAAACAGAGACAACCTATATACACCAGAGATCTCTGCAGTATGTTTGATAATTTTATTTTGTTGTGTCCATATGGCAGATTCTGACGCGACGATGATGATCTGTTTGTGAGGAATTTTAATAAGACTAATTTTTTTCAACAATATCAGGAATTCCACTAATAATATGGTTTAGTTTCGTGTTAATGTCAACGAGTTTTATATCTACGGTTGGTGGAGCTCCAAAAAATGCATTACGGGATCTCTTTATGTTTTTACAAAAATTTATAAACGTTTGTATGTGATTATTATAATCAGTTTTGAGTGGGGCCATTTCACTGTTGATCGTTGTTATTTGTTATTGCTGTCACTTGATTGCTACTGCTATCGTCGACGTATTTATTTTGTTGTTGCTTCGTTATCTGCGGTTGGATTTCCGAGATAGGTAGTTTTTTTTCCCTGACATTATTATATCACCAGATAATACATCGCCGGTTTTCATAATGTTAAGTACCATGCACGATCATGTTGTTATTAATTGACTTTATCACTAATTGTATCTAATCACTGTGGTAGTCATCGGCGATTTCATTAATAAGGGACCGATACACATTAATACCCATGATACCGTCACTAAAAAATCGTTAGCAAATATCAGCTGCTTCATTAATGATTTCTGGGGAATTATTACCAGCTCGTTTTCCCCGATGAGGATTTCTAGTCGATCGACATCAGCAAGGACATTATTAGGGCAAGTAATAAGACCACTCCTTATGCCACTTCAGTTGCACCAGGAGCGTCTTGAAATTCTTCTTCTTCACTTGGTTTCGCTGGTACGTTTTTAATTGGTTTCGATGGTATCCTTGGTGATTCTGGATAATCGCGAAGTGATTGCTCAAATGGTTTTGGTGCTTTTTGTTTTGGAGATTTTTTTACTTTTTTCTCCTCTTTTCTTGATTGGATTAAATTATCAATTGCCCTAACATAATCCCGATATAATGGATCATCAGCTCTAGCTTGTTCAACATTCATCTGTATGCGATATAATACTTTTTACATTGATTACGAGTTTTATTATCTTTATCGTGTTCAGGTTTCATTAATTTACCTCTTTGACTAAAACTATCCACAGCAAATTTAGCTAATTGTTGTAGGTTAAGGTTTGATGGATGCTGTTAGGTCGTGCTGAATATATACATGTAAATTAATGATATCAGGTCCAACTCCTTGATTGAACACTATGGTTAAACTAATCAAGGATATGATAATTGACCTTTGTGAGGAATTAATTGTACAGTACAAATAACACACATCATTCTTTTTTTAAAACCTAGACGTTACTAACCTAAGACTGTACCAGAGAGAAAAACTTTATATATGAGTAGAACAAGGAACCTTTCAGCTAATGAGAAATATTAACATATATACCGCCATTTTGAGGCACTATAATGAAGAATATTGTCGCTACTGTGGTGAGACTGATCATGGGACACATGTACGCCATCATGGAAAATAGTTGCCATCAGTTTTGATCACAAGAAGGAAATCTGTGAAGTAGTGTATTATATATACAAGGAAGCTGACAAAAAGAAGAATGAGAATTCTAAATTTATAACAAAAATTCTAAATTAAAATGTACCTATGAGATTAAGGACTGCTTATTCAGTGGACACTACTGAAAATGTTCAAGGATATTCAGGTTATGTTTATGTGACGTTGCAGACTCTAATACATATGAATCTTAAAATACGGAAACTGGATGTAATAATGATATGTGTTCTATGAAAACAGTCTTCTTGCGTTCCCTTGGCATGGTGACATACATATAATTGATATGAAACTAAATAAAAGCAGTTTTAATATTGTTATTTAAATGTAAAATGAGTAGTGGAAAAACCTGGACCGTATTAACGTTTTTGTTTTCTTCCAAGACGAATAGTATATATGTTTTAGGACTACATAAAACAGATTAAAGCAAAAAAAAAAAAAAAACACTATAATCATTTCCATTATCAAGATTTCAATATACGATTACACAGGGACAGAGAGGCAGAAGGGGATGCAATGGTGTATGCATTAGACAGCATATAAATGCAAAGTTGCGGACTGACTTGGAGGCACGAGAAATTGAGAGTATTTTGATGAAAATATCCGAAATTAAAGCAAAATCATTCCTAGTTGCTTTCATCTACATGCCATCTTCCGCCAGAGCAATTTGGAATTATAGCTTTATGAAAGAAATAAAATATAGTTGTACATAAGATCATAAAATGTATGTAATAGGCAAAAAAACTCAGTCAATACTCAGATAAGAAGCAACTGGTTTGAATTTATTGAATCAATAGGCATTGTCCAGCTTGTAAATAAAACAACAAGGTAACAAAAATATCACACACTTTACTTGATCACATTTATACCATCCTTACAAATAATGTAGCAAATGATAAAGTACTGAATATTGGTCTCAATGACCACTGCCCTACTTTTGTTACAAAAAATGTGAAATGCAAAACAAGTAGAAACAATGCACACAAAAACCAACAATAATAGATTGTTCAAAAAATATTTCTTGATGAACTGAATAAAGTTCCACGGAATATAATCCGCAATTTTGATGATGCATACAAAGCTTTAGTGGTGTAGACTAATTTTTTATGAATGGTGTCTCTACACATGCACCACTCAAAGTACATCGTGTAAAGTATGCAACAAAACATAACTGCCGTAAAATTAAAATCTTGCATGCTATGAAAACATGAGACCAGTCCAAAGCAACTGGAAACCGCGCAACGAATAAAGTTTATAGGAATAAAATATCCAATATAAGTAGACATACCATAAATCTTATCAAATAATGCTTGAAAAGAAAAATAGCTACTCAAATTACAGTTTGAAAGTCTTCTATGAACTCAGCGGGGAACTTACAAGAATCGGATCAATAAAAATGCATTAACTTCTGGTAAATGGCATCACTATTACTGATACATTGATATTGCAAATGATTTCATCGTTTTGTTTTCATCAACAAAATTAAAGGAATAGAAAACAACTTTGATGAAATGAAAAGTTCTGTACCATCAATCTCCCTAAGGATGTATGTTTCTTTATCATATCAATATCAAAGAACTTAGTTAAATTGTTTTACTGAACTTGTTACAAAGAAATATACAGGACATGATCAGATTGGTCCACAATTCATAAAAGTTCCGTCTCAGTTATTTCAGAAAGCATAACATTCATAGTCAATTTAATTACTATG
Source organism: Potamilus streckersoni (assembly GCA_016746295.1). Classification (NCBI taxonomy): domain Eukaryota; kingdom Metazoa; phylum Mollusca; class Bivalvia; order Unionida; family Unionidae; genus Potamilus; species Potamilus streckersoni. The sequence continues at coordinate 23,840 of JAEAOA010000584.1, forward strand.
ACCTTATCTGTATCAAGGATATGGAAAAGTGCAAAATTAATGCTTCTCCATAAATCAAGTTATAAGAAAGAAGTATATAACTACTGACCAGTTCCAATATTACTTGTTTATATTGATTGAAAAGCATGTCCACCGCTCACTCGTGTAATATTTAACCAAATACTCGCTTTTCTACTCTAATGAATCAGGCTTTAGATTGAATCATCCATGTGAGACTTCCTAGCTAGAAATTGTTTTTAAGCACTTGATCAAGACAGAGTAATAGGATCTATTTTTATTTTTTTATGAAAATGATTGAGATGTTGGATCGTTAAATCCTTTAGAACAAACTAAAATATGCCAAGGTGATGACAGCACGACTAAATAGTTTACTACATATCTGCACGAGAGCACACATACATAAATTTATACCCATAATGATCAATATTATGTCCATTGCTATTTATAGAGGTAGATAAAGATAAGAATCTTATCTCAGAAAATTCATGCTCAAAACCCCCACCACTCTCAAATTAGAGAAATGAAAAGATTTATATTTGAACAATAAAATCTTATATATAATGTATCATTATATCAAGATCTCAATTCTAAAAGAAAGAAACGAAAATATTAATTTGTGTACAACATATTGAAATCTCTAGTTATTGGAAGATAAAAACATCCAAATTTAAGCTAGTGCTTTGATATTGATTGGAGTGTAAGAGAAGCGTGCTCCAATCAATAATTCATATCCTGAATATAATAAGGACATTGAAATGAATTTAGATTAAGCATTTATTATTGTCCAGCTTTCACTTGGTAATGGAAAAAGCCTAATTAATAAGCCAGTTCAATCGGATAGAAGTCAAATAATGTTTTTTATCGCACCATTCAATCAATAAAAACTTATTAGATTTCGTTGTGAAGTTGGGAACAAAGTAATTGATAATCACCATAGGGTATAATTAAATTAATTAGGTTTACAATGTGAATGACCACTGGAAGGTTATGGACATGATCCAAAAGGTCGTTACTTGGAAAAATACCGTCCACACTCACAATCTACCCCCCCCACTAAAACGATATAAAGTTAAACCTGTCCTTGGAAAGCACGCGAGAACCACGCGTCATTTAGACAAATATCTTTTGAGACTGGATTTGGCACTTGTGATTAAACAGCTTCCAGAATATAAAAAGGCTTTGAGCTGTTTTGTTCTCAGTGGGATTCCATGCTCTCAAAGGAGTATTATGTCTATTTCTTACAGCGATCCCACCTCTTCGCAGTCAAGCATTCCCCACAAAAAGATGTAACCGTATCTACACCATCATATGTGACACCTTATTCTTATGAATGCTGAACTTTCTGCCTTCTCGTAATTAGACACGAGAAGAAGGTTATGATGGAAAACGTCTAAAAACAACATCAGACAATTCCTATCATAATATAGTGGTGGACGAATAACAAGAATAAGTGCAATGAACCGAGGTGTCACACCCCATAATTATTATCTACGAAATAGACTTTTGCCGAAACTCTTAACACCGTCAGACTTTCCTTCGCCTGGCTCTGCGAGACTGACAACATCCGCAACCGCACCTCTCTTAACACCCTCAGACTTCACTCCACCCGGCTCTGCGAGAGTACAACCATCAGTATCATTCACGCCGACCACTTCGCTCCTGTTGGAAACTGCAGCAACCTACTCATCACCTGTGACACTTTATCCGCCATTAGAGCCCGTGTCAACGGTTCTTACTAGCGCACCACGTCTTTCATCAAAACCGATTTCAACACCGGTGCTCCAGTCCCTTCCGCATGACGTTCTTCTAGACTTAACATCATCTACATTCACGTCAGCGCCACTTGCCCAGCCTCCCAGAGATACGACGTCCCTTCCTCCGGCATATTCTAGTCAGTTCGATCTAGGGGAGACAACTTCACCAGTACTAGTGCCGCCAGAACGTATACCCTTATCCGAACGTCAACAGTCGATTACACAAACTTTTCCTACTGTGTCAGAAACTCGAACATTTACGGTTCAGCCGTCTAGTGTAAACTTTTCTTCACCCGAACATTATTCTAGGAGTGCGAGCATCTTTGGAAACAACCGATCCACACCGTCAGGTATGTCATCTGCTCTTAAATTAGATGTTTTTACTGGTGATCAGTCACAAAATCCTACCAAATGGTTAGATCATTTTGTACAATGGGCTAAGTTTTATGATTTATCAGTAGAAAAAGTTTTAAATGCTTTTCCCTTTCATCTTCAGGGGCATGCTAAGGTTTGGTATGACACTTTACCAGAAACTGTTACAAGCAGTTGGCATTTTTTAGTTACTGCCTTTAAGTCTAGATTTCACAATGATGATGTTATTCTAGATCTCTCTATTTTGCAAACCCAGCAGGGTTCTTCTGAATCAGTCATGGACTATTTAAGTCGCTTATTCCAAATTGCAACAAATAAAACTATTCCAGATCAAGTTTTATTAGCAGTGGCGTTGAATGGATTGAAACCCTCTGTGAAGAGGATTGTAATGAACAAAACTCCAACAAATATGGCTGAATTACGCCAAGCGGCTGTCCTCGCTGAAAAATCCATTGCCACTACTGATACAACTGATTTTTCTACACTTAACACCATTTTGAATGAAGTAAAACAACTCAAAGACGAAGTTAAAGTTGCACATTCAAAACAGACCCAAGACAGTATTTCTTCCATTCAAACACATGCACATGTTAATGTCACAAAACCACCATTTCGCACTCCGAGCACAAACTATCAAACAAGTGGTCAGTCCTTTAGGCCAAATACGACTTACACATCAGCACCACCTGCTTTTCCTAAGAGCTATCCGAGTCGTACCCCCCCTTCTCAATCATTTCGTGGTCCTCGCTACCAACCGCAACCACATAACGGTTACCCCACCTCTTGTTTTAGATGCGGAGAACAGTGTCGATCACGTGGGCCCTGTCGTGCGCGCAATGCACAGTGCCACTACTGTCACAAAATAGGTCACTTTTCACGCGTGTGTTTGTCCACACGAAAACAATAGGGACGCGCGTCTCGCGAGAGGTTTCGTACCTGTCGTGAGCAGGACTTACACCCACAAATCACTTTAGTTAAACCTATTCACAAAAATCTAGTTCCTATTTATGTTCTTGGAAAACCGACGCACGCTTTGGTAGATACGGGTGCTTCCATTTCAGCTATTAATGCAAAGTTTCTTCATCGTGCAGGGTTAAATTCACACCATTTCAGACAATCTAATATTTCTCAAATTGTCGGAGCTGGTGGCGAAAATCACAGTGTATCAGGTTTGGTTCAACTTAGTTTGAAAATTGGAGGTCTGCACTTCTCTCATTCATTTTACGTAGTGCCCGCCTTAAACACGTCAGTTATATTGGGTATTGATTTTATGACCAAATACAAAGCCGTCGTGGATTTAAATACACAAACTCTCTCTTTGCTAGATGATTCGGTATCCATCAAATTAATTCATAATGAGTTTGGTCTCGCACGCACAAAATCGGTCTCTACAATTTCACCTAATTCGATCAGTACGATAGCAGTTCGTATCAGTAAAATTCCCCACGGCACATCTGTATTACTTGAACCATGCTACAGCTTGGCGAAATCAACTATTCTTCCAGGACGGACAATTTTGACTGTTTCCAAACAGAATTATATACAGATCATTAACCCTACTCCAATACCCATGCATATACCTTCCAATACCGTATTAGCCTGTGTTGATGTCCTACACCCACAAGCAATATTTACCATCAATAATGATGTTTTTGACACAAAAAACTCACCTGACATCGCGAACACACAATCTAGTAAAGTACAAGAACCAATTAATTTTGATTTACACTCTTCAGACTTGACGGACACCCAAAAACAAGAACTTACCACATTTCTGAATCAGCATCGGGATGTTTTTGCTAATAACTTAAACGAATTAGGTAATACCAATGTATTTACACACCGCATAGAAACGGGTGATTCCATGCCAGTTCGTTGCCAACCATATCGAGCAGCACCACACATCAATAAAGAAATTGATAAACAAGTAGATGAGCTATTAGCACACAACCTAATTGAACCCAGTTCATCCAGTTATGCCTCTCCAGTTGTTATGGTCAAAAAGAAAAATGGCGACTATCGCTTTGCTATTGACTATAGGAAACTTAATCAAGTGACACACCCAATGACATTCCCTCTTCCACGATTAGAAGATGTCATAGATGCTGTAGGGAAAACAAACCCATGTTTGTTTAGTACTTTAGATTTAAATTCAGCATTTTGGCAGATTGGAATGGACGAATCAACTAAACATAAGAGTTCTTTCATAACATCTCGCGGTCTTTACCAATGGAACGTAATGCCGTATGGACTCAGAAATGCACCTGCCACCTACTGTGTTCTTTTAGGTCATGTTCTTAGAGGTATACCTTGGTCAGTATGTCTTGCGTATATCGATGACATCATTATTTTCTCCAATTCATTTCAAGAACACCTTCGACATCTTAAACTTGTTTTTGATCGTTTAAGTCAAGCAAACTTGACACTAAAACCTTCCAAATGTGTTTTTGCAGCATCTGAAGTTGTTTATCTTGGCCATAAATTCTCTACACAAGGTATCAAAGTAGATGAATCTAAAATTGAAGCAGTTACCAAATTTCCTATTCCTAAAACACAGAAAGATGTTAGGAGTTTTCTCGGCTTATGCAATTATTACAGGAAATTTGTTCACGGTTATTCCACTATAGCTGCGCCTATGAATAGGTTATTGACAAAAGACAGTTCATTTCTTTGGACAGATAAGTGTCAATCAGCATTTGATACACTTAAAACAGCTCTGACTTCAGCGCCTGTTTTGGCTTTTCCTGATTTTAACAAACCATTTAGACTCACATGTGATGCTAGCGGCACCGCTCTAGGATATATTTTGTCTCAGGTAGGGACAGATGATAAAGAACATGTTATTGCCTATGGAGGTAGAGCTTTGTCGGACGCTGAAAAACGATGGTCAGTTACTGAACAAGAATGTTTAGCTGTTTTAGAAGGCATCAGAACATATCATGTTTATTTGTCACATCAGAAATTTACTGTCATTACAGATCACAAGGCACTAGTGTGGCTTAAGACAGTTAAGCATACTTCAAATAGACTAATTCGTTGGTCACTTCGTTTACAAGAATACGACTTTGACATTGTATACACGCCGGGACGTAACAACACGAATGCTGACGCACTTTCACGCCGTGCTTACATACAAACACATAACACTCCCTCTGAAGAGAAGGAATCCCCAACCTACATAGACACATCACAGATTCAATCACAACCAGTTGTTTCTTCTATTCAGCACGAATTAACTGAAGTTGCATTTTATTATAATAAGGAAGACACCCCAATCATATCCGCAGTACACACTACTGATAACACACACAGCAATTCTTCGTCTGACTTATCAGATATCGCACAATATCAGCGCGAGTGCCCTGATTTCAAGGATATGTATGTTTACTTAGAGGAAGGAATATTGCCAGATAATCCTCGTCGCGCAAAAGCAATTCCGTATGAAGCAAGTCAGTATGAACTTTTTAATGGTGTTTTACATCATTTCTTTTAGCCACGTGCGAAACACAGAACTTCATCAGATCAGTTCATAAAACAAGTTGCATTACCAACGCATCTGAGACAGGATGTTCTTCTGTCTTATCACGATTCAAAAGCAGGAGGTTGTCATTTAGGTGTCCAAAGAACATATCAAGCTATCAAACAAAAGTACTTTTGGCCTAAAATGTATCAAAATGTGTATGACTACATAACGTCATGTTCTCAGTGTCAACTCATTAAACGAGATACCAATGCTCGTAAGGCTCCATTACACCCATTGCCTCCAGAAGATGTATTTTCTCGATGGCACATGGACATTTTGTGCATGCCAAAAAGTAAGGAAGGCTATCAGTATATCTTATTGGTGACAGATAGTTTGTCACATTGGTCTGAAGCCTTTCCCTTACGTTCTCAAACGGCAATGGAAATTGCCAATGTTTTGTACAACGAAATATTCACACGTTATGGTGCACCTAGAACACTTGTCAGTGACCGAGGACGAAACTTTATCTCCCAGATTGTTCTTGCACTCTGTGAACTATTTCAAGTAACACGTCACCATACTAGTTCATACCACCCTCAAACTAATGCAGCCTGCGAACGTTTAAACAGTACAATTAGTCAATCGCTTCGTGCTTACTGCAACCAGCATCAAGATGATTGGCCCTCACTCTTGTCCAGTGTAATGATGGCATTCCGAATGAGCCCAGCAACTAACTCAACTGGTTATTCACCTTATTACATAGTTTTTGGGAAAGAAATGACATTACCTTTAGATGTATCTCTTACACCTCGAGAGACTACACAGCAACAAACAAAACAATATGTAGATCAGTTAGTTCAGAGATTGAAAGTAGTTCAGGAATTAGCTAAAGCGAATACACGCGAAGCGCAACTCGCAACCAAACATAGGTTCGATCAGAAAACGAAAGAACCACCCTTTCGCGTTGGAGATTATGTCAATATACAAATCGCCCACATACCCGTAGGGTTGTCCAAAAAACTTTACCCTCGATGGGAAGGTCCATATTACATCACTGCATTAGGTCCAAATAACACCTACAGATTACGCCGCTGTTCTGACAATAAAGAAATGAAATCTCTTGTACACGCAAACAGACTCAAACATTATAAAGATCCTAGGGATTATCGACCCCCTCCACCTGCTGTCACTCAAACCCCCCAACCATCACGTGATGAAACGAGCAATGAGCACTCACCAACTGACAATGGTACCGAATGGTACTCAGTTGACAAACTCTTGAAATCCAAATGGATTTCTGGAAAAAAACATTACTTGGTACAATGGTCCGATGGATCTAAGCCATCATGGCAACCAACGGAAAATGTCTCTTCGGCATTAAAGGAAGCATTTCACAGAGCACACACACAACCGAACACACGCCGTAAACGATTAGGTCGAATATTTCGTCGTTGAATTCAACACGAATTTTGGGAAGACTATCCTTCATATATGAGAGAGATACTTCTTGTCCTTTATACCATTCTATCATTTCCTCATACCTTCTACTTCTTTTCTTCTCATAATCATCCCATCTCTCATCCTTTTTCTTTTTCTTTAAGGTATGAGTGGAATGTGGATTTCGGTCATAGGACTGCTTCTCCTAACTCTGAATCCAGGGTCTGCAATGGATGAGCAAAGATTGAACTATGGAGTTATCTTCCAGTCTCTCTCACCAGTATATTGTACAGCCGATAAGTGGATCCACACCTTTCAAATACCGCTTCCAGTCAACATTTCCGTCGACCAGATACCATATTGTCTTGACACTAACCAGTGTGGATTTATAAATCCACTACTCTTGCAAGTAAATGCCATACGTCGCTTAATAAACACGCAGTTTCGCACGACACTCTCCCTAATTAATGAGTTTATTCCAGAAGGTGTTTTTCAACCGTCTAATATGTCAAAAAGGGCGATTTTGCCTTTTATTGGCGAAATAGGTAAAAGCCTATTCGGCCTAGCTACAAGTGGAGACGTTGCCACATTAGCGAATCACATAAATATGTTGACAAAACAGAATAATAAAATGTTAGGTGCTCTCGCTCGACATGGAGGTGATTTTTCCTCCTATATTTCACACGTCAATCAACGTTTTGATAACATGTTAACAGCTGTCGATCAAAACTCCAAAACTCTTATGCTTTTAGAAAAAACAATGGTTAATACTGAAAACAATATACGTCATCAATCGCAGAAATCAACTGAAGTTCTTGCCGTTCAATTGCTGGAATCTCAGCAAATTACACAAGAACTAGAGAAATTACAAATAGCAACCGCGGAATTAGCAGCAGGCAAATTACCAGCTATATTAATCCCACCTCGCGTTCTCATGGACTCACTTAATCATATTCAAACGATTATCTCCACTGATTATCCTAGTTATTCCATAACTTCGAATGATCCTAGTTATTATTATCAGTTTGGATCTTATATAGCAACACGTAAGGACCACAACCTCTATATTGCGCTACAAGTTCCAATTTCATCCCGACGTCGCCCATTTGCGTCGTATCGTATTCAGTCGTTTCCTGTTCCAATTAACACCACATCAACACACGTTACACAACTCGTTGACTTACCTGATATAATACTCGTATCAGATGATCATCAATCTTACACAACACTATCGTCATCGACATTAAATCACTGCACAGGTAAAGATATTTTACACTGCAACATTCGTCCAGCGTTAAAATCCCTTTCTCTGCCCGATTGCGTCAATAGTTTATTTTTAGATGATAAGGATAATATACATCAAACCTGTAATTTTCGCTTTATAACCAATCACATCGTACCACACATCCTTGATATTTCCTACAATCAAATATTAGTCTATCTTATGGACGAAATTGTACTTGAATGTCATAATCAACGACGTGCTATTAAAGGTTGTCGTTTTTGTATCATGAATATACCCTGTTATTGTACAGTATTCACTCCGTCCTTAACTTATGACGGACACATTACCACTTGTTCTGACAACTCAACAGACGTTACCCGACTTCATCCAGTTAATCTTGCACTTCTACAGCAATTTTTTAACTCTACACATTTAAGCACTATTATGGGCAATACAACTTTTGACAGTCCCTCCCCCATTTCCTTACCTGAATTTAAATTATACGAACACCACATGTCCCATATTTTTGCAACGGATAAGAAAATTGATTTAAACCTAAAAAAAGTAGCTGCACGCGCTAAGAATGATCAACGAATCTTTTCGTCTTTAGCAGAAACGATGTTAAGTGGTGAACTTCCAATCACTAATGACTCTTGGTTTGACTTACTACATATTATGGTTTTGATTAGTTTCGTCTTGTCTATTCTCCACGCTTTAGCAATTATTTGGCTTATGTGGCGTTTCCGAATTCTATCTTCCGCAATGTTACTCACACATGCAACCGATGCCCAAGCTACAGTTCGCTTCCAGTACACTTTTGCATCCACAACTCCTCTTCCTGATTGGTTTACTACTGTTTCTGAGGTTCTTACTTGGGATCATCTCGTCTTTTCAGTTTCATTCCTGACGTTCATAATTGTTCTTGCCCACGTTTATAAATGGCTTTCACAGTCTAATGCATGTACCAAACTCCGCCTTGAAATTACTACTGGACTTCAATGCGTCATGGTTGATATTTTTCAGTTTAAGTTCTGCCCTTCATATTGGCACACCACTGGCCCATCAATGATCGATAACCTGCATGTTACTGGTTATCTCCGACCACGATTACATGTCCGCTGGTCTGATTTTATAATAACTCAAGTCAATAGTCACTCTGACCTATCTATACCAACCTCATTCTCCATTTCCCTTGTATCTGCATACAAGCTTCGTTCAATTCTCAGTCGCTCGTTTTCTGCTCATATCGTTTGGACACACCATAATATTACCTTCTTTCAATGCTCGGGCAATGATTCTTCAGACTTCACTCTTCATAAACATCATTCCTTGCCACCATACACCAGTTTATCTTAAATACCAGCATACATTTATATACACATTCCTGGTTGTTACCTTCAGAATAATTTTTTTATTTTTTTTCTTTTTTTTTACTTGGAGGTAATATTCCACTTATAGAGAACATGTGTGCTCAATATCATATAGTGCCAAGTGTGGTATGGTAATGGCGTTTAATGAATCCACTACCTTGCAAAGAACCTTAACAGGCCATACGTTACATTGTTGTGTCTTTATCAATATTAGCACTACAGTATCGGACACGTACCCAAAGGGGATCGTGCGGTATGTCCATTTCCAAATTAACATTCTCATGCAATTAGCGCTGTAGCATTGGACATATACCCGGGGGGATCGTGTGGCGGGAGACATTTACTGGTTACGAAACAAGATTTTTATAAATCAAAATCAGCTAAGGATCCGGGTTGAGAATGGAAGGGTCAATCACATTACTTTTCGGTACGAACAAATCTATTGTTCTACGGTCCCCCGTACTCGAAAAGGTGGTTGCCCTTTCACCAGTGTTGCAGCGACTACTAAAATATCGCGAGAAGACATTACATATGTTTACAGCTGATGGCTTGTCACATAGAATATATTATGACTTTGACATTTCAATTGCTAAGCATTTATTCTTTTCAATTGATAAAGGCACGACATTGTACGACAACCCTAACTCCTTATTTCACATCGTTCGGATTGCGGATTACCTTAGTTTCCCTGAAGAAACACTTGCTCGACTATTATCAGGTCGTATACCCTCTTGTGATTTGATTCCTCAAATGCTCGGTTTCTTTCATCAACTACACCGTAAAGGTTACCCTGTTCTAGCCGAATTGTATCTTTGTAACGCCAAGTTACCGCTTACAATGATAGAAGACCCAAACATTCCTTTTCATAGGTTTAAAAAGATATACCGAGATGCTCATAATCTCGAGGAATATTTGGCGAAGCGAGCAAGACCCGGTTGTAATTGCCCTAAGTGCACTCAGCACCGCCAACAGCGCGACCAGCCCACTGCTTATCGCCCTCAACTACGCTTCCCAGGTCGAATCCAAATGTTTCCTCCACGGACGGCATTGCCGGACTACTTGGCACTATTAGAGTCTAAAACTACCTCCAAACAATAAAAGGTTGATGTTCCTGGTGGGTAATACATTCTTTACATGCATATGTTTCTAGTTATGACATGTCTATGACGGAAACCGTCTGGACTTTTCTCCAGTCATGACGACAATCGTCTGGCAGGACTAGTCATAGGGTAGATAATGTAGAATTTTTTTTCCTTCTTTTTCTCTTTGACAGACTTAATATTAATAGAATTTTTTGGGATTGCATCTCAGTTCTCTTTTTCCAATGTCGTGCCGACAATTTTTCTTCATGATAAATTTTCCTCTTGTAATTTTAACATTTATCGCATATTATCCAATGTAATTTCGTTGTAATTTTTTCCTCTTGAAATTTTGATATTATTGAATATTGTCACATGGAATTTCGTTGTAATTTACACTATTATACCCTTAAAATTCATTCACTATTGTCATGAGTGTTTTCGTTGTACTTCTCACTATTGTACTTGAATTTCATTGAATGTGTCAATTGTGTTTTCGTATGGTTCCTTTGAATAAACTCTTTCTTTACCATACAGTTGTTACATTACGTATTATCCGTCACATTGCATATTTTAATGTTTTCTTAATATATTGTTTTTCTTCATTCCTCATCGAGGTACTACACGGTAAATTGTTTTTCCTATTTCTTAACTTTTGTCAGTGCATTGTATTTTGGTCTTTTTCATATTTTTACTTCCTTGTGTAATTGTCATCACTTTTTCAATTTATATTGACTCCTTATTACACATTTTATGGTACATTTTTCTATGTATCTTTTATCATATGTATTTTGACGCATTGTCAACGTACCTTACAGTTTATTGATTATTATACATTTTACTGTATTCTTTTTGAATTTCACAATATGTACTGCAATGAACATTGTTCTCATTGCCTTTTTGCAATCTATCAACTTACCAATGCATTGTAATTTTTTCATCTACCTAAGCATTGTAATTTTTGATTTTTAATATTTTTTTTCTTTTTTCTTCCTCGCATACTTATCAAATTTTTTACTAGCCTCGAGGTCTCGGCTAATTTAACTAAGAGGTATTTATCAAGATCTCAATTCTAAAAGAAAGAAACGAAAATATTAATTTGTGTACAACATATTGAAATCTCTAGTTATTGGAAGATAAAAACATCCAAATTTAAGCTAGTGCTTTGATATTGATTGGAGTGTAAGAGAAGCGTGCTCCAATCAATAATTCATATCCTGAATATAATAAGGACATTGAAATGAATTTAGATTAAGCATTTATTATTGTCCAGCTTTCACTTGGTAATGGAAAAAGCCTAATTAATAAGCCAGTTCAATCGGATAGAAGTCAAATAATGTTTTTTATCGCACCATTCAATCAATAAAAACTTATTAGATTTCGTTGTGAAGTTGGGAACAAAGTAATTGATAATCACCATAGGGTATAATTAAATTAATTAGGTTTACAATGTGAATGACCACTGGAAGGTTATGGACATGATCCAAAAGGTCGTTACTTGGAAAAATACCGTCCACACTCACAATCTACCCCCCCCCCACTAAAACTTGATATAAAGTTAAACCTGTCCTTGGAAAGCACGCGAGAACCACGCGTCATTTAGACAAATATCTTTTGAGACTGGATTTGGCACTTGTGATTAAACAGCTTCCAGAATATAAAAAGGCTTTGAGCTGTTTTGTTCTCAGTGGGATTCCATGCTCTCAAAGGAGTATTATGTCTATTTCTTACAGCGATCCCACCTCTTCGCAGTCAAGCATTCCCCACAAAAAGATGTAACCGTATCTACACCATCATATGTGACACCTTATTCTTATGAATGCTGAACTTTCTGCCTTCTCGTAATTAGACACGAGAAGAAGGTTATGATGGAAAACGTCTAAAAACAACATCAGACAATTCCTATCATAATAATTATAATCCAAACAGCCATGTTGGCTTTAATTTAACAAACATATTTTTTGAAAGATTTAATTCAATCACATCAGCTTCAGACCTAAAATAATAAGCGACTGTATTAAAAATGTTGGTTATTTTTTATCAGTCAAATATGGATTAGAAGAGGTTTCAGACCATTATATATATATATATATATATATATATATATATATATATATATATATATATATATATATATATATATATATATATATACGTGTGAGTGTGTGTATGTATGTGTGTGTTTCTCTATGTGTATATATATATATATATATATATATATATATATATATATATATATATATATATATATATATATATATATATATATATATATGGGTCCCTTTTCTTTTCTTTTTTTTTTGCAGACATTCTTTCTGAATGTTCCTGTGTGGGCTACCGTTCAAATGAGGTAGAGAGCTCACATACGGTACCGTTTATTTTAGGGAGCGTATTGCGTAGACACATCCCCCGGGCTAATCACTAAACGAAACGAAACTTTAGAGATCAAAGGAATGTCTAGGCTGAACGAGAAATAAACAGTATTGTAGTAAGTGGTTGGGGTCCCTTCATTGCCTTTTTGCGATCTTTTGTCCTACTGCGGTGCCTGCTGAACTGGCAGCACATGTCGCAAGAGCTTTACCTGCGTCTAGTGCAATTGGTTCTACTTTACGCGTTATTACTGGGACATTTTCTACAAATTTTAGCACCTGTGCTAGTGTCTAATAATAATGTTGTTCACATTACAATTTATTATATTTAGTCGCAGTGTAAAATTTCATACAAGGATGATTTGGGTAATCTTCTTGATCTAAAATTCTCTAATATATCAATAATTTCGGTATCGATTTCTGCGCTTTCATTACCAGCTTATTCGGTTGATGTCAGCAACATAAGTCGGTTAACTCCAACACCAGATCCAGATAATTCCACTGGTAATCTTTTATCTCGTTCGGCTTCATACTTCTCAAATTCTTTTGAAGGGCCATTTGTTTAGAATATTCTACCTTTTTATTTCTGTATTGTGTTGATGTTTAAAGCAAATTTTCAGCAATAATTTCTTCTCTTATATAAAAAACATGTTTTTAGTAAATTATTTTCATCTTTTATTTTTTATTCCTTCATCAGCAATAAATCTTCTTAATGTTTCTGTTAAATTGTTATATTTTTCTTCTGACCAAGTTCAAATTTTGTCAATTTATGTGATATTATATATATTAATACATTCACTGTATGTCTGATATTTTAACACGTGCATTTTTTTCTATCTCATATTACCTGATTTTCGATAAGCATCATTACTACAGTAGCTTTAGTTATTATCTTTTGTTTCTCAGTCAATTTTTTTGGTTTGCTCTGACAATTTTTCTATTAACCTCTTTAACTCAGCTGGATTGACAGTCACTCTTGCAATAGCGTGCTGAGTCCTAAGAGGGTTGTTCATTAATATTTCAAATTTGTCCTGTCGTGCATTAGGATCAGCAATGTTTCTTACAAGTACTGTACGATCAACAATAAGATAATGGCAATATAGAAGTTCTTTATTATATTTCTGTTTGATTAATCGTTCGGTATCAAAATTTAGTATATTTGCCATTATAATATTGTTATACAATATATATAATATGACCTATTATACAAAGTTTGGAACAGCACTTACAATATCCGACAAATAACAATAACCGATATCTCATCAAAAGTTAAGAAAACCGGCAATACAATGACAGGAAACTTATTTTTGTCAAATCAACGAGTTCTATGTTTGAGGTAGATTGTCCACCACCAAATGTTGATCATACACAAGCTGTTAGTAACTCACAACTAAGAACGATTGGCAATAATAAATTATCACTGACAGGTGGAACCTACCGTGGTAACTTGGATATATCAGGAAAAAAGTTTGGCATAGAAACCGAATATCCACAAGCAAACTTAAATCAAACTCAAGCGGTAAGTTATTTACAGTTAAAGTATGTGGATAATAACAAACTTAATAAAACCGGTGGGACAGTTACAGCACAGGAGTCTGCAGTTTTATCAATAAAGCACGACTGAATTTCTGACTACATGAAATCACCTTAACGGCATTATAAAATAATAAGGAATGCAACTAGACCACAACGGGCTAAATAACGTCATGAAACTAATTTTACAAGATAAAGTATTTAACTTGTTTTTTATTTCAGATTGCATCATTTTATAAGCTTGTACAAATGGGTTACTTCCTCAAATGGTTCACTTTTCCAGGGTTTGTGACCGTAATGGTGAAAACAAAGGTTGATTCGCTGGATTGGATTCATGCAACCTGTCGTCCGAGAGTGATAAGAAAGTACGTTACTGATTTTTAAAGAGATATGTGTAGCTTTTCAGTCTTCGTGCGATTCTGAAGGGATAAAAGACGCGTGAGAAAATTCGAATCGAGCGGAGGGTTGTTGTCGAGTTGCATTCCTGTATTTCTGCATATCTTGTCCTCAATTTTTTTTTTACTTTAAAATCAAATAATCTTGGTACTTGGGTTTATTGATAAAACAGAAAGAGAATACGGTAATTTGGTGAATGAAATGGATTTTTATTAACGTGAAGTAAGAATTACGTTTTTAGTTGCAAATAACCAAAGTGATCCATATTTGACTGAATAATAATAATAATAATAATAATAATAATAATAATAATAATAATAATAATAATAATAATAATAATAATAATAATAATAATGTAGCGGAACTGCTCTCTCAGCTACACTGTCCCGAGTCTCGCTATGTCGGGTTCTTTATGATAGGTCTTATAGTTGGAGTGATACCCCGCTGAATCTGTCTGAAGACTGGCACTCCAGAGTGTGACAGATTTCCACCTCAGCGGGATACCGGCTTATTTTTGGCTTCTTGGGTGCCGCCGACTTGGTCACAGCTAGTCGCAGGGTCGCCGATTGGTCGCAGTCGCCGACTTGGTCACAGAGTCGCCGACTGGGTCGCAGAGTCGCCGACTGGTCGCAGAGTCGCCGACTGGTCACAGTCGCCGACTTGGTCGCAGTGTCGCAGGGTCGCCGACTGGTCGCAGTCGCCGACTTGGTCACAGCTAGTCGCAGGGTCGCCGACTGTGTCGCTGTCTCGGTCGCCGACTGGTCACAGGGTCGCCGACGCCGAGTCGCCGACTGGGTCGCAGGGTCGCCGACTGGTCGCAGAGTCGCCGACTGTCGCAGTCGCCGACTTGATCACAGCTAGTCGCAGGGTCGCCGACTGTGTTGCAGGGTCGCCGACTGGTCGCAGTCGCAGGGTCGCCAAATGAGTCGTAGGGTCGCCGATTTGGTCGCCGAATCGCCGACTGTCGCAGGGTCGCCGACTGGTCGCAGGGTCGCAGTCGTTGACTTGTCGCAGGAGATCGATAGAGAGAGACAGTGCGAAATAACGAAAGAAGAGCTATCATCGGTCTAAACGTGTATTGTCGCAAGACCTCTGCGTTGCTTGGATGAGCCTTGTAGCGCCAGGCTGCTGGTCAATGAAAGACCTTGTCCCTACTCTTTTCAGATTCCTGGCCTGCTTATTCCTACCCAAGGATTACGACCAAGTGTGCTTGCCCTGGCGGGGTGGTTGGCTTCACTCTCTTTTTTTGTTACTTTGTACGAGCCTAACACATAACAACAACACAAAATTTTGAGACATCCAATACACAAATCATGAATCGTCAATATCTTCACAGGCTAAATAAAGTTGACAATAGGTGCCCCAGAAATAGCATTGTAATTAATATTATTAAAACTAGACTAGTACTCATCTCTACGCGGCATAAAAGAACACAGCTTGAAAATGATAAATCAAGTCCTATAGTGAAAGATTTATTTTGCAAGTGGCCTTTATGACGAATTACTTGGTATGTTGTACATAATAAATCATGAACTGAACAAATTTGTAATATGCTAATATTTGATTTTGACAACGCATCTGTAGTAAAATCATTAACCATTTGTAGACCTTTCCGTCATTGATTGTGCGGTTTGCACATTTTCGGTGAACACGGCTACTCACAATCGTGACACTGAATTGCATTGTTAAGCGCAGATGGAGCAAGGAAAATGACACACTTTGGCCGGATAGACTGACCAAAGTCAAATTTTGTTTCTGTCTTAATAAAAGTACATATTTTAAGTAAAGAAATAAAACAATCTAGTGTTTAAGTGTCTCTGAAAGTTCATACATCATTGAAGTACTCATTTTAAGAGATCGTTTCAATGGGCTGTCTTATTAGCACTACTGAACGTAAAGGTACAACACCAACAGGATGCCAGTAGCAATAATACCCCCACCCTTACTTATCCCACTACTACTGAACGTAAAGGTACAACAACAACAGGATGCCAGCAGCATTAATACCCCCACCATTACTTATCCCACTACTTATTCAGGGGTACTGCCAGGTCTTTCTCTAAAGTTCATTAACAGTACATAACGCTACTTAGGCCAGTGCTGTCTTAAGGCTTGGGTAGATTTGGCAGTTGCCCAGGGCATTGCGCTTTTATGGGCTTCATACTGCCCACATTGTTAATGAATAGTATGGCCGGTAGATGATGTTCCCGTTGCATTGCTTTGACCAAAGCCAACAACTATGATTCAACAATGTTGTTAAGACGGCACTGACTTGAACAAATATATTCGAGTCTTAACTAAATAATTTGTTAAAATTTATTTATTTTATAAATAAAATAATTTACTTCTGGATAAATTACATCCACATATCCATCTGAATGTGATTTAAGTTAAATATCGATTTTGTGTCATATTTACTGTAAATGTTGAGTTGCATTTACAATAGTCTAATTTCGATTACAAATGAATACAATTTAAATCGCCTCATTGCTTTATTTGCATTATTTAAACTAAGCCAAAATCGGCTTGAAAAGAGAAAAAATCTTCGTTTATATTGTCGTTACACATTTTTTTTCTCTAATTACATTTATTCCGGTAAATACCTTTATTCTGGTTCATCAAGCGACCGATAATTCAGTAGTGTCCAAAGATGGCTGCGCACATGTCCTACATGTGTGTTACCGGGAGATGTAGACAGATGAAAGGTTTTCCATTATTTAGAAAACTTTACAGTATTTACTCTCGCAAACTGTCTTTGAAAACTCCAATTATAATCAAAAAGTTTGTTTATATACCGCACAAACCTTGTATCTACTTTTTGACAACTGATAATGTTCCAAGGTTGACTGATGAAATTCTCGACGCAAAACTTGGCCAAATTCCACCCGAAAAAGACAGTTCAGGTGGTGATCAAAAGACTGACAGCAGTCAGGATGAACATAAGAAGGGAAAAAAGGAATCAAAATGGTCTGGCAAAAATGCCTGGAAGTTTGGTCTGGGATTCCTGGGTGCATATTTCGTGTGTTTCACTGGTGTTGTTATATGGCAGTGCGGTAAGTGTTAGCGATGTCAATTATACAGCAAATTTGTCGGTTATTTAAGTGTTTTACATCCCCATTAGTCTAGGGTACGTATGGAGTTGCAGCAGGGTTCTGGTGTCCTCAAACCCCTCCCCAATTTAGATATTTAGACATTATTGCTCAGTTTTGAGTTCAGATGTGATATTTTTTGTCACAATCTTTGGCAAAATTAAGGTGATCTTGAATATTGAGCCATGCAAACTAGCACCAAACAACATTGTTCTCACATGATTATCAAGGCACCTATCATTTGGTGCATAATTATATCCTAATGCATACTGCTGGGCATATCAACCGCACAAGACCGAATTTGTGAATTTTCCCTTTTTTCTTCAAGTAAAACATTTAAATTTCAACTATCTTTTTGTTCTTTCACAGACAGATCCATCAATACACAGAAATGGAACCACAAACAAGTAAAAACATAATGATTTTCAATTTTAATGGAATGAAATAAATCATTTGGTTATTATTCAGGTTAAAAAATAAAACTTAATCAATAATATATAATTTTGTATTTCTAAAACTATATGGAGAATACTCAGTTTTGACACTGACACAAAGTCATGTTACATTAGGCACATGTTTGATTTTAATCCATTGAAGATAAAACATCACAAAAGTTCTGGCATAATACACATGCCATGAACTTTAATTTCATAACATATATTGTATGCTGAAGATTGTCTGGAAATACTTGTTCAAGATGGCAATCTTGGACAGGGGGTGGGGTGGCACTCTTATAACCTAAGTGGTTGAAGCATGTTTCTCAGATGCAGAAGGTCATGGGTTCAAACCCCAGGTGAGTCATACCAACAAAATATAAAATTGGTACTATCATTACTCTAAACTGCCACATTGAAGACATTGTAGCAGTATGACTGAAAAATTGTTAAAGCTTAGTTAAAAATCCAAATCGCTCACACAATCTTGGGGATTTCATATAATAGAAAATAATTTCTTTTGGAGAAAAATCACAGTATTGTCTATTTGTCAAAAATAACTACCTTTCAGTTTGTTAATAATATCCGTTATTGTGGTTCAACTTCACTAATCCATCTTTTGATATGAGCTAGGGAACTTCCATTATTTGTTTATCTTTCTTGCTATAGGGGCACTTAATTTCAAGCATGTATTATTTTGAGGAAGTAAATATCTTTACTGACAAATCGATTTTTATCTTGAATATATATGATTTTGAAGAAGGGGAAACAAATGACACAACAGGGTGTGAATGAACTGCATTGGGGGTATTTTTGTTCACAGTTGTGACATCTGTGAAAACAACCAATAGCCTTAAATGTCTTGATGTATGTAGTGCTCAAAGTAAACATTTTAGACACGTGCCCAGAGTTGATGACTTGAAAACAACATCACAAGTCTTGACTCAAATTCCACAAGCATAGACTCCCAATTTCCGTCTGCCTAAACTTTCCCCTTTTTAATATTATTTGTGACACAAAGTTGCAGCTACTACAGTAGTCCCCCTCTTAAACGGCCCCTCTCACCAGCGGCCACCCGCTCCTTGCAACCAGAATCTGAAGGCACCAACGAATTTGTGTTCAAAATTACCCCTTACGAAAAGCCACCTGGCTAACGCGAAAAGCAGCCAGCATATTTTTCCAAAAACATAAAATTTACCCCTCACAAGCAGCCGCATTTTATTTTGTAATATGTATCTAGAACATTTTTTTTTTTAATTGTGTAAAGTAATCCGATTTCTGTTTCCCCAATGTCAGGTTTTCATTCTTCAAAAAAGTGTTCTACATGTACCACTAAGGTTAATATTATATCCTTTAAAAAAGGAGAAGCCACATTTATTCCATAAAGCCAAGAAAGACTCAAATTTTAATCCATACATAGGTAATCCATATGTCCTTACTGTGTTATCACAAGATGTCTGGTTTATCCACTGATAATTGTTAAGATTACACTTAATAATAGTAGTAAAATCTGAGAAGTGGTAATATTGATGTACAATACAAAAGTCTGCCCAAAAATGGTTTGATAGCCTTTATGGATTCCCTTTGCAAGATGTTGAACTTGTTAACTTACATAAATAGTGGCTATTACACAACAATTGTAATGTTTATAAATCCTAACCACTGTGGTGTGTTATTGTTCAGATCAAATCTGCATACATATCCAAGCTTAGAGTAAAAAAAAAATATAAAAACAATAGAGTACCAGACTGCAACTAATGAATCACGTGACAATTGCTGCCTTTAAAAATATATGGCACCTTGTTTAAATGCAGAAAAAATTGTTTTATCAGTCTTGTAGTTGCAACATTGATGATTATAACTGGACATAATGTCAAGATCACAGGGTCAGCATTGGCTAAAAATAGAAACAGGGTACTAGACAAAGACCGAAAAATCACGTGACAACACAAATTGTCGCTTCATTACAAGGAAAGCATTTCATCCTCTCAACAAATGTGTCTGCATAATTAGATCACATACAGATAGCAACATCTGAATAACTCATTACCAAACATTAACATGTCATCATGTAAAGAAAGATGATTATTTCAGAAAATGTAGGATTTTATAGTCTACGATATCGGGTGAGGTGGGGAGGGGGACTGGTCAAACAAATTTAGGTAGAAAAGACTCGAATAAAACAATTTTATATTTAAAAGACTCGAATAAATAACATCGTAACTGATAAGTTATTTAGCAGCAGTGGGAAAATGGAGCAAATGGAAAGAGAATTGCGTATGTACCCAGATTCAAATGACGTTTTTGAATGGTTCTGCAATGTGCATGACAACACCCGCTCGCATATCACACTTACACCAAGAATAACTAATAATGCAGTTCATTTGAAATAAGTCAACTATTATAGCACAAGAACCGTTCAGTATTTAATGTTGCTTTTAAACAAAGATATTAAATGCTTAGAAAAATGAAGCTTTCTTACTACATACATATACTTCTCACAAAAAATTTAGTCCCCCTCTGGAAAGGCCACCTGCTTTATAAGGCCACTTTCCCTGTACAATTAAAAAATTGTGTTTGAAGGTAATGCAGGTGTTGTTAGTATTTATCACTATACTCACTGGATGGTACTAGTGTTCAAACTTCTGATGGATTCTCGGAGCAGAATTTCTGATCAGAACCAACTGTGTTGAAAGAAAAATGTGTCAGAGATAGATACAGACACACATTCAACAAGCTCTCACTACAATTAAATGTCTGTGTCCAGTACAGATGGTAACACTTTATCACTACAAATCATCAGTGCAACACAAATGTGTGCTTACTATTGTCTTTCAGTTGATGTATTTTATGACTGAAATTATCAGTACATAACTATAACCATAAAGGAGAGATACATTATATTACATGTAATAGCAATGATCCATACCTAATGGGACTGAATAACAGTACACCACTTAAGGCACAGGCAAATAAAAAATGACCTCATAGCAACATTTTTCTTGGTTTGATTTGGTAATGTGTGAATTATTATTTGTGCAATATTCAATTTAATAAATCAGCAAATTGGTAAAAAGAATGAAGGAACAGGCACCTAAAGAATAAACAAGTTCTTGTAATTAATAATGTGATATATTTATTATTACAAGTCTTGTAATTAATAATCCCATACTTTATTATCACAAATTATAAGTCAATTATCACTAGTTATAAGTCAATGTGTGGTATTATTTTTCTCTTTGATTTTCAGGTGCCCCAGAATTAGATCCTGCAGGAAATGAGGTAGGCATTTAAGTCTATATAAAATACATTATTCATGCCAAAAACTCATACCCTCAGTCACACAACACAGATTAAATATACATAACACACAAAATTTCCCTGCTAATGGAAATGTTGTAGTGGATATTACCTAGATAGGAAATAATGAGCAGAGATTATACATTAATGAGATTGGAATTAGATTTTAACCCTATGTACAAATTAAGCAATAATACTTTTTATGCATTTTTTTTTTATTGGACCTACGTTTGCAGGTAGCAAGAAGGTTATAATATTTTTGTGTCAATCAATTATGTTGATGCTTACATCAGACCTTGTGTTTATGGAGTATGATCAGCCTGGTGCCATCACGCCTGTTAAATTGCTTCCATGAGAGTGATGCATCATTCTCCTCAATCTTATTGTTCAAAGCAAAGATTTCCAGATGTTTCTGAGTGGACTCTTTAAATTTTGTCCCATATTTGATGGCAGTTGCCTTGTACAAATACTGATATGTTTACGGTTTCTGCCATTTTGATATATGACATCATGTGCTATAAATGATGATGATGTAATATTTGAGGAGAGTGAGTTAACTATCCTCAACACTACCAGGAGAGCTATTCATAGCTGTCCTGCATTTTTCAAAACATAAGTCATGTGACATTGTGTATTATGAAAATATCAAAACTTGTATAAATTTTTAAGTTTTTAGGGACAATATGCATCATAGCATAGTTCCCAGTCCAGTTACAGTCAAACCCACTTATCTTGACCTCAGCTATTTCGACAGCCTGGATATGTTGATCATTTTGGTCCCGAAAAATCCTTCTTTTTTATGGCATTTTTTGCTCGCTTATCTTGACCTCTGTTTAGTCGATAACCTGGTTATGTAGAGCATAAGTTTTGGTCCAAAGCAACATGTGGACCTGCTTATTTTAGACGAAATGCAAACTTTTAAAATCAATCTCGCAAACATTAACCAAAAAATGTTAAAGAAAAAGCAATCAATTTTAATGCTTAATTTTGGTATGTTACTGCAGTAGTCACATGTTTATTTAGCATTCTTTCTATTTTTGGTTCATAAGAGTAGCTTAATCAATTAGTTTATTAAGAATATATCATGTTCACTACATAAAATATTCAAGGGTTTAGAAAGACAAGAGTATGCACAACTTACAATGTAACTTTGTTTTATAAAAACACAGAATCGCAGATGTCAGCTACATGACAGCTATATATTTCCCTTTTGTTTCTTAAGGTACATTTCAGATCTGAATTATGTTCGGAAATACATGTATAAGAGAAACAACGATCAAGGAGATACAAGTAATTAAATTAATAATCAATGTGCAGGTGAAAAATTGCAGATCACCTGAATATTCAAAAGTCAAGAAATGGTTCCATAATATGATGATTTATTTTATGACAAAGTAACCAAACATGTCAGCAATATTTTCAAAATATCTAGGAATTATAAACATCATGATTTGTAATGAGCGATTCAAAAGCACTTATGTTTTCTTACATATGCTTGGCACCAGAGCTACTTGCCACAATAATTTCATTTTTTTGAATGCATTCAGACATTTCATGAAACAGCATATACATGTACTTGTCAACAGAAAATAAACAGAAGAAATTTATTACTAGGCAGAATATAACCCTATATATACACTCCTATATATGCATGGAAATGGATATTCTCAGTGGCATTCAAGGCCCCATAATTTAGTTTTCAGGCTTGAGCTTTTCTTAATTTTGTTTTGTTTTCTTATCTGTAATATCTCTTCTTTCCATCTGGCAGAAAAATTGGCTTCCATTGTCTTAATTTATTTTCAAAATTCCCTTAAAGAATAAAAGAATTAACACACTTAAAAGAATCCAAAGTCAGTTTCCAGAGCTGGTTTGCTTTGCAATAAAATAACATTTGTATTTGATATCCTGCCAGTAAGTTCAAAGAATGAGTTTACTGCTAGTTACTGGATATGTTTATTCACCACTCCCGCATCTATTTGTTTGTCATCTGGAATCATAATTGTTACAAACTTGCATTGATGCCGGCAGGGTAAGTAGTATACTCAGCATCCACTTGCTTTAATAATACTCTTTGTAACCCATGCTAGCAAAAGGATTGACATTTGCAATCACAGTGAATGTAGATGTATTTTCAAAAACATGCATTGATCTTTATTTGCAAGATAATGTCATATATTAACCTGGATATAATACAATCTTGGTTATTTTGCACCTAACACTGTGTTATGCATAATGGCAGTTGCCTGAAAGCATTACATTATTGTTTTTCTCTCACACTCTCGTTTGTGATTTTCTCGGTTCCATTTTTTAGTCATGATAACATGTTCGAACTTTTAAGTACAGCCAAACATTTTTTTTCATTGCGTCGCATGTTAAATAGTATAAGTAATGCACGCTATAGTATGAAGGCATACACTACATGTGATATGAGAGTTCATATACGTTTTCTTTAATAAATTGCTCACGATGATAAAAAAATAATTCATAATAACACCAGGTTAGTTTTTCATTGTATTATCAATTAAGAATGTTTTTGTATTGTAGCATGCAATGTGAATGGATTACAGTTAAATACAAGGGCAAGAGATGGGAATAATGGTCAAGGACATTTTAAAAATTATGTTGCCAGTTTTTATGAACCTGGATATCTCATGACCTGGTCATGTCGACAATTTTTTTACACCCCCAACACAATTTTTTTACACCCCCTGACGTATGACCGGGTTTAACTGTAGTGTTTCATGAAATCCTTGTTTTCATATTATTAATTTATATCTTCAACCTTTTTTCAGGTTCAAGATGAATATAGTGATTGTGAGTATTTTTATAAATATATTTTATATATGGTACTCCAGAATCATTATTATTATTATTATTATTATTATTATTATTATTATTATTATTATTATTATTATTGTTGTTGTTGTTGTTGTTGTTATTGTTATTATTATTATTATTATTATTATTATTATTATTATTATTATTATTATTATTATTATTATTATTATTATCTCCAAGCTGCAGATATTGTGATACCATCTGCCTGGCCATCTATCCATCTGTCTGAACATAACTGATTCTTTCCCTAAACCACTGAATGAAACTTGCCAAACCTGGTACATAGTTTGCTCATGAGATACAAAATGTGTGGAGATGGGTGTGGTGTTTGGATCTTTATCCTGGGGTCTCTGGGAGGGAGTCAAATCTCAGCCTTTGATAAATATTTTTTTCACTTATGTGTTTGAAATTGTTTTGGCCAGAGATTTTGCATTTTAGTACAAAACGACCACATTATAAATCTTCAGTTAGTAATAAGTGGAATCAATCAAATATTAAGAGTTATGTTATCTATCCATCTGTCTTGTTGTCAATCAGTCTAGGTGTTTGGTGTCTGCAATAAAATGTCACTGGGAATATTTGGGTTGGTATGGAGCTTTATATTACTGTAATTAGCTATAGTTTGAATTTTGGTCTACCTTGCCATCATGTACATGAGTTGTTGCCCCTGATTGCCTCACCTACTGACTTTGCATCTTCAAGATAATTTTTATCATGTATTATTGGATTTCAGCTAAATTTGGCTTAATACCTTATAAGGCCTTGCAAGTGCATCAAACAGCATCATATCAGTTATGGGCCTTGATTCTCTGGTCTTATAAGTTCAGTTTCAGAAGCATAATGTTAACATTCACCATACGGTAGTATTTTAAGCTCCTGATTCACACTCTTCCTAACTTTGGCTTCCACAACAAAATTTTAATAAGGATATCTGTATTTCAAGCAGATAATATTTATCAAGATTTTTTATTATATTAGACTTTGAATATGTTTAATTTCTAATATTGTACATCTTATAGGACTTTGTTTTCTGGAAAAAGATGCTAGTATTTCCCCCGAATTTGACATGCAACTTTATTTTGATGAGACTATGTATACATTTAATGTAGTATTTAGTATATTTCTCTACATCATTTAGAGGAGTTATGGCCCCTTTATAGCCCATCCTCCAAACAGTTTTGGTCTTCTTTAGAGAAGTTGTGGCATCTGATAGCCCTTTTTCTTCTTTCCCAAAGTAATTTTACTAAGATTTGTTGCATTTCAGCTCAAGTTGCCAGTATTTACATTAGTAGAATTAATATCTATTTCTATTCTCCTTACACTTTTCAGCATTGACATGTGTATAGTGGAATTCCAATGTACAAATGAGTGCACAGCATTGTTGGACATGGCCATATCCATGTATCACTGTTGGAGTTTATATGCAATTGATACCATGCAATGTTGTTTTATTTATCCTTTTTTTCATGTTTAACACAAAACAAATAACTCTTGCTTTTGCATCTTGTGCAGGGATGGTCCTGGCTTTTAAAAAGTTGTCGCCAAACAAATTGCCAACCACAATATTTTGTCGCCAATTTTCAAAAATGTATCGCCCAAAAAAAATAGTGAATATTTTTCTAAGTCTGTTAATGTAATAGGCTATCAAAATTAAAAATTGAAAAACACAGGATAGTTATTACTTTATTGACATTTGTCAATACAGCTATAATATAAAATAAATCATTACATGATGATTACTATTTAATATCTGAAAAAAGCTTTATCAAATGTAAAAATATCAACTTTGCTGACATCAACAGCGTCTAGCTAATTTTTAATTACCCCCTATTTTTATGGATAGCATCATAAAGTACATCTCACTGAATGCTATAGTTTTTCTTAACATGCAAACTTGGATCTCCATTCCCACCAATGAAACTTACAAGAGTCAACACCTGGCATAACTGTACCGTATGTATAGGCATTAGTGACCATCATATCAATTCGAGAAAAAAAAATTGTTATTGACCGAGTCAACATTGTTATATGCATATGCTAGTTAAGGTGACCCAAAAAAAGTATGCCAGGACAAAAGCATGTAGATGTGCGCTCTGCGAAAGATGTAAATAACAAAAAACATCAAATTTAAAATAGTTTTCTGAGTACTTAGCCTATAGTTCTTCTATGTAAGACCAAATATTACAAATAACAAGAAATAACAATTGTAATTTTAACATGTTCAAATGGTTCAGCTAACATTTTCTGAGTTTATTACTCTAAATGCTAATGTTGTATGTGATCCCATTTGTATTTGGAAAATTATCTAATCAGCAGTCAGTTAAAGTTAATTATAATTATTTCAACTGAAAACATGAAAGTAAATTATTTTGATCTTGGGCTACAGTTAATTAGAATTGGAATGAAAATAATGGTCTTGGCTTTGAATTATTGAATACCACACATTGTTTAACTTAATTTATACCTGCACGGTTTTGTCACACGCGATTTTGTCTAGGTTGTTTAGCATTGCGCTCATATGTCGGCATGCTTTTGTCAGTACGCTTTTGTTACGGAACAACTAGTTAACAATAAGGTGTTATTATTATACGGTTTAACGCCATTTTCAGCACAAGATAGGCTGTACTTGGCGGCCAGTATTAATGGTGGAGGAAGAACCTGTGATGAACCACCGACCCACAAGAAGCTACTGGCAGGCTTTCTCACTTTAACAATAAGGAATTACAGTAAGATATAAAATGTGGAAAATAGTTTTCATATGTATGGTAGCTTGAGACAAAATAGGAAAAAGCAAATGCATACCCCTTTTAGGCATTAGTTATCACAGAAAAGGGTTTATTTGTCAATCAATTACTAGTTCTTCACTCACAGTAACAGGCGGTGTCTTTGAAGAATATCACAGAGGCTCAAGTCTAACCTTTAGCTGTTGTATAAAATATGAAATGGGGGCAACATTGGGAGGGGGAGGCAAATAACACACTCCATAGGGAGAAATTGCATGTCATTTTTGAAAATTTTACGTGTATTGGACCTGTAAAATCGGAGAATATTAGTGAAAACGATGCTTAAATATAAAAAATTTCCAATGGCAGGTTCCAATCTGCGTATTTTCTGATTAAATCGTTTTGAGAAATAAATTATTCAATTATGCAAAACATGTTTGTGTTAATATTTCTTTTTGCATAGTTTAAGTCTCTGCAGACATAACAAGATTGATGGCAAAAGTAAAAGATCAATGAGCAGGACTGCCAGGAATAACATCAGGATCAGCAACTGTGTTCGATTAATTTGCATTAAATCCTAATGCTGTTAATTTTGTTAATTTACTCTTAGGCAGAAATGATGAACATACAACGTCTAACTTGCGTTTACCCACGATAATGTTGCACTGCTGACAGTATGATAGAGATTTTTTCCATTTGCTTGGTATTTATAGACAGCTTTTGGTACTTCAAAGGTAATCAATTTTCTCTCCAGTGTCGGCAAAACTATTGGTATACTTTAAAAAGAAAATGGGGAAGAATTAGCCATCGTTCATTTACTTGTAGCTGTTTCCGTTCGCGTCTTCGTAAGTCGGTCGATTATAGGTATCATCGCATACAGTACATAGGCCAGACATTAGCAGATTATGATGTAACATTGCCCTGTATACAGACGGGTTTGTCAATACGAACACAGGATTTATGTGGGAATAAAGGTCAATGTATAAGTCTGAAATAAGTCTGTGACTTCCTTTCATGGTCCCATTGAATTTCTCCACTCCAAATCCATGATTTTATGTACTAGTTAAACTGCCAAAAAAGGCTGTCGCCCAAAAATCACCAACTGGTATTTTTTGTAGCCAATAAGGAAAAACAAATCGCAATTTGCGACATTGGCAAAGCCTAGGACAATCCCTGTTGTGTGTGAAAAGTATGAAAATATGCAATCCACTCATGTTCTACAGATTAGAGAAAAATAAGACGGTCTCTCCAGTTCTAATTTCTTGAGACTGAAAAGACCTTCTAAACGAAGAATATAAGGAATTATGCTGTGTGACTTTAATATTGATTTGTTGTTCTCCAAAATGAGTTTAATTTCTTTG
The DNA here is from genome assembly GCA_016746295.1 of Potamilus streckersoni. Classification (NCBI taxonomy): domain Eukaryota; kingdom Metazoa; phylum Mollusca; class Bivalvia; order Unionida; family Unionidae; genus Potamilus; species Potamilus streckersoni. The sequence goes on from JAEAOA010000584.1 coordinate 52,583, forward strand.
AAATATTTAATGATTGATAAATCAACAAGGATAGCTGAGACCAGTGCTACACCTTCAACCATATCTACAACAGCAAATAGACCTGAAAGTGAAATGAAGTTGCTTATTTATGCCAATATTACCATTTCCATGCATCTGGGGTCACCAAGTGGTCTAAAGTGCTTTCCGTTACAGTTCACTGTCGTCTCACCTCTGTCTTCGTGGGTTCGTGTCTAAGATTCGGCAAATGTGGATATGTGAGAAAGCTTGCCAGTACCTTCTTGCTGGTCGGTGGTTCTTTCTGGTGATTTCCTGGTTTCTTACTCCACCATTAATACTGGCCGCCATGTATAGTCTATCGTGTGCTGAAAAATAGCATTAAGCCCCACAACAACCAACCAACCAACCATGCATCTGTCTGTTGGACATTACTCAGGAAAAAAATATAGTGACAAAGAGAATAATTGGAAGAAAAGAAGTTCACTGAAATGCCTTTCCATGAGATTGAAAACATTTTTTACATTAGCAGTGTCATGGCATGTTGTAGTAACTCTAAAACAAACTCTGGAAACAAATGCACATCAACAAAAATTAAATGTATCAAACATCAATATCATCCTGAATGGATAACTTTTGAAAGGAATCTGCACATAGGACAAATTTCATAAAATGACTGGTTAAACTATATAAAATACCAGTACGAAGTAACATTTTATCAAATGAATTGAAGAAAAATTGCTATCGAACTTTTAGAAACAGCATGTGGAAGTATCAGAATGAAGTGAGTCCATCTTCATGTAAACAGCATTCCATTCTAGCTCATTTAAGTCACACCATCCATCTACATGTAAACAGCATTCCATTCTATCACATTTAAGTCACTCCATCCATCTACATGTAAACAGTGTTCCATTCTAGCTCATTTAAGTCACTCTGTCCATCTACATGTAGGCAGTGTTCCATTCTAGCTCATTTAAGTCACACCATCCATCTACATGTAAACAGCATTCCATTCTATCACATTTAAGTCACTCCGTCCATCTACATGTGAACAGTGTTCCATTCTAGCTCATTTGAGTCACTCCGTCCATCTTCATGTAAACAGTGTTCCATTATAGCTCATTTAAGTCACTCCATGTTCCATTCTAGCTCATTTGAGTCACTCCATCCATCTACATGTAAACAGTGTCCATTCTAGCTCATTTAAGTCACTCCGTCCATCTACATGTAAGCAGTGTTCCATTGTAGCTCATTTAAGTCACTCTGTCCATCTACATGTAAACAGTGTTCCATTCTAGCACATTTAAGTCACTCCATCCATCTACATGTAAACAGTGTTCCATTCTAGCACATTTAAGTCACTCCATCCATCTACATGTCAACAGTGTTCCAGTCTAGCTCATTTAAGTCACTCCGTCCATCTACATGTAAACAGTGTTCCATTCTAGCACATTTAAGTCACTCTGTCCATCTACATGTAAACAGTGTTCCATTCTAGCTCATTTAAGTCACTCTGTCCATCTACATGTAAACAGGGTTCCATTCTAGCTCATTTAAGTAACTCCGTCCATCTTCATGGAAGCAGTGTTCCATTCTAGCACATTTAATCACTCCGTCCATCTACATGTAAACAGTGTTCCATTATAGCACATTTAAGTCACTCTGACCATCTACATATAAACAGCATTCCATTATAGATTATTTAAGTCACTCCATCCATCTACATGTAAGCAGTGTTCCATTCTAGCTCATTTAAGTCACTCTGTCCATCTACATGTAAGCAGTGTTCCATTCTAGCTCATTTAAGTCACTCCGTCCATCTTCATGTAAGCAGCATTCATTGTAGCTCATTTCAGTCACTCCGTCCATCTACATGTAAGCAGTGTTCCATTGTAGCTCATTTAAGTCACTCTGTCCATCTACATGTAAACAGGGATCCATTCTAGCTCATTTAAGTAACTCCGTCCATCTTCATGTAAGCAGTGTTCCATTCTAGCTCATTTAAGTCATTCCATCCATCTACATGTAAACAGTGTTCCAGTCTAGCACATTTAAGTCACTCCGTCCATCTACATGTAAGCAGTGTTCCATTCTAGCTCATTTAAGTCACTCTGTCCATCTACATGTAAGCAGTGTTCTATTCTAGCTCATTTAAGTCACTCCGTCCATCTTCATGTAAGCAGCATTCATTGTAGCTCATTTCAGTCACTCCGTCCATCTACATGTAAGCAGTGTTCCATTGTAGCTCATTTAAGTCACTCTGTCCATCTACATGTAAACAGGGATCCATTCTAGCTCATTTAAGTAACTCCGTCCATCTTCATGTAAGCAGTGTTCCATTCTAGCTCATTTAAGTCATTCCATCCATCTACATGTAAACAGTGTTCCAGTCTAGCACATTTAAGTCACTCCGTCCATCTACATGTAAGCAGTGTTCCATTCTAGCTCATTTAAGTCACTCTGTCCATCTACATGTAAGCAGTGTTCTATTCTAGCTCATTTAAGTCACTCCGTCCATCTTCATGTAAGCAGCATTCATTGTAGCTCATTTCAGTCACTCCGTCCATCTACATGTAAGCAGTGTTCCATTGTAGCTCATTTAAGTCACTCTGTCCATCTACATGTAAACAGGGTTCCATTCTAGCTCATTTAAGTAACTCTGTCCATCTTCATGTAAGAAGTGTTCCATTCTAGCTCATTTAAGTCATTCCATCCATCTACATGTAAACAGTGTTCCATTCTAGCACATTTAAGTCACTCCGTCCATCTACATGTAAACAGTGTTCCATTCTAGCACATTTAATCACTCCGTCCATCTACATATAAACAGCATTCCATTATAGCACATTTAAGTCACTCTGACCATCTACATATAAACAGCATTCCATTATAGATTATTTAAGTCACTCCATCCATCTTCATGTAAGAAGTGTTCCATTCTAGCTCATTTAAGTCATTCCATCCATCTACATGTAAACAGTGTTCCATTCTAGCACATTTAAGTCACTCCGTCCATCTACATGTAAACAGTGTTCCATTCTAGCACATTTAATCACTCCGTCCATCTACATATAAACAGCATTCCATTATAGCACATTTAAGTCACTCTGACCATCTACATATAAACAACATTCCATTATAGATTATTTAAGTCACTCCATCCATCTACATGTAAGCAGTGTTCCATTATAGCTCATTTAAGTCACTCTGTCCATCTACATGTAAGCAGTGTTCCATTCTAGCTCATTTAAGTCACTCCATCCATCTACATGTAAACAGGGTTCCATTCTAGCTCATTTAAGTCACTCCGTCCATCTACATGTAAACAGTGTTCCATTCTAGCACATTTAAGTCACTCCCTCCATCTATATGTAAGCAGTGTTCCATTCTAGCTCATTTAAGTCACTCCATCCATCTACATGTAAACAGTGTTCCATTATAGCTCATTTAAGTCACTCCATCCATCTACATGTAAACAGTGTTCCATTATAGCTCATTTAAGTCACTCCTTCCATCTACATGTAAGCAGTGTTCCAATCTAGCTCATTGAAGTCACTCCATCCATCTACATGTAAACAGTGTTCCGTTCTAGCACATTTAAGTCACTCCCTCCATCTACATGTAAACAGCATTCCATTATAGCTTATTAGAGTTACTCCGTCCATCTACATCTAAATAGCATTCCATTATAACCTATTTGAGTCATAATGACAACATTGCATTTTCACTACAGGATATAACTGACATTTTTAACCAATATAGAAAGTATATACTTTAACATTTAATGAAATGGTAGTTACTTAAACTCATTTTATCTTTTGTAAAGGCTAGAGTTCCTGATGATCTACAACTTGAAGAAAAGTGCTGTTCTGTACTCTTTGAAAAGTTCAGTACCAAAAAAATCACCTGTGGTATAAAATTCTTAAAATGTAGCAAAGTCAATGATCTTTCACTCCACCTACAGATAATGACGTCTGCAGCTGATGCAACATTATCCTCATCAAGTAACAATATCCATGTCATGGAATACAAACTAAGTCCTCATCAAGTAACAATATCCATGTCATGGAATACAAACTAAGTCCTCATCAAGTAACAATATCCATGTCATGGAATACAAACTAAGTTCAGACTCAATTCAATTGAAGAATTAAAGACAAAATATGTTAAAATAAGTCAAATAGATACAAAGATATGTCACTCTTCATTAATTACTAGTATAATACAATGGAGAATGTAAAGAATGAGAATCTTTTAGGACTAATGACCGACAGAAGTCTTAGAAAACAAGTAGAATGTGTCTGTATTTCCCTCACATCTAAAATAAATTGCTGGTAAAATTAAGAAAAACTTAAATGACTCCATAATGCTTTTCCAGTGATTGGGTACTGTTGAAGCCATATGTAGAAATTGTATGGTTCCCGCCAGGACAGTATACAACAGTTTAAAAAGTAAATTTTATTGATGTCTCCTTTGATGCATCATCATCTGACTTGTTCACAGAATTAAAATGGTCAAGAATAACTGAAAAAATAGATTTTCTAAAGCAGTTATGGCTTTTAAATGTATCAAATATCCTGGAGTACATCACTGCCTTATTCTCCAAAACTTTTACCTTGACCAGAAGATCAATTTTTAGCCAAAATATAGAATTATCAGAACCTTTAATTTTTGTATGTTTTCTATACTGTCAAGCTTTGGCAATTACTTAGGGTTTGTTGAAACCATTTCCCTTTAAGTTTCATTTTCACAGTCCACTCAGGATATGGTTTATGTTGACAATGCCTATATTACAGTAATGACTCATTTTTATTATTACCTTTATACATATTTTATAATGTTAATCATATTGTGCTGATATATTTTTTCTTTCCTAGTGCCAGCAGTGATGGCATATTCAAAGAGGGCTTGGAGATGGGCAGTTCAACAGAAAAAGGTATGATGTGTGAATATTAAGGAGTTTCTTCCTTAGTTGTGTTGCATAGTAATATCCTTTGGAGTAGAATCACATTGATCAGTGTTGTGAAGCATAGCAGTGCTAAAAAAAACTTAATAGCCCAATACACCAGGGTTCTTCTAATATCAGATTGGACCCCTCCTTTATTCCAAGTAAGGTACCTGCCAGTTTTGTTGAAGTGGGGTACCTGTCACACTTGTTGAAGTGAGGTACCTGTCAGACTTGTTGAAGCAAGGTACCTGTCATGCTTGTTGAAGTGAGGTACCTGTCAGACTTGTTGAAGTGAGGTACCTGTCAGGCTTGTTGAAGTGAGGTACCTGTCAGGCTTGTTGAAGTGAGGTACCTGTCAGACTTGTTGAAGCGAGGTACTTGTCATGCTTGTTGAAGTGAGGTACCTGTCATGCTTGTTGAAGTGAGGTACCTGTCAGACTTGTTGAAGTGAGGTACCTGTCAGACTTGTTGAAGTGAGGTACTGTTAGACTTGTTGAAGCAAGGTACCTGTCACGCTTGTTGCAGCGAGGTACCTGTCAGACTTGTTGAAGTGAGGTACCTGTCAGACTTGTTGAAGCAAGGTGCCTGTCACACTTGTTGAAGTGAGGTACCTGTCACGCTTGTTGAAGTGAGGTACCAGTCAGACTTGTTGAAGTGAGGTACTGTCAGACTTGTTGAAGCAAGGTACCTGTCACGCTTGTTGAAGCGAGGTACCTGTCAGACTTGTTGAAGTGAGGTACCTGTCAGACTTGTTGAAGCAAGGTGCCTGTCACGCTTGTTGAAGCGAGGTACCTGTCATGCTTGTTGAAGTGAGGTACCTGTCAGACTTGTTGAAGTGAGGTACCTGTCAGGCTTGTTGAAGTGAGGTACCTGTCAGACTTGTTGAAGCGAGGTACTTGTCATGTTTGTTGAAGTGAGGTACCTGTCAGGCTTGTTGAAGTGAGGTACCTGTCAGACTTGTTGAAGTGAGGTACCTGTCAGACTTGTTGAAGTGAGGTACTGTCAAACTTGTTGAAGCAAGGTACTTGTCATGCTTGTTGAAGTGTGGTACCTATCACGCTTGTTGAATTGAGGTACCTGTCAGGCTTGTTGAAGAAAACAAAATCAATTTAAATGAGAATCTAGATCATGGTGATAAAATGCAAGACTTTATTTTCAAGGTTTTATAGCAGTAAGTTTTTAATATTTATCCTCTTGTATTCCCATTACTCTTTTGAATATTACCTACATATTATACTTAGGTTCAAAACTGTATATTTCATGTACAAATGGTAGCATTTGAGCTAGGAATAAGGAACAAATTGTTTGGCTAGATATAAATAATGCTCACTTGGCTTTCACACACATGATTCTTCCAGAGGTTTTAGATATTTATTTGCATTCAGAACCAGTGTAGTGGGTACCAGAACTGTTCCAGTAGTCATTGCAACCTGAGTAATGATGCATGGCTGAGTAATGAGAGTAAGACTAACAGGTGTATACAACAAGCTGTAAATTTATTTTTTAAACCTAGAGAGTTTACACTAAATACAGGATGTTTTTTGAGATATTATAGGTAATAAAGGATCAAAGTTGGTCCATGGTGACTTTTGAGTCTTTGCCAAAAATTTGTCTATCTTTTGGCAGAGGTGAGATAAAAATAAAAAAGATCTAAAATTGATTTCAGCAGAAGCACTTCAGTAAGTATTCAGATTTTTTTAATGATCTTGATGTTATATATTAAATTTGTGTTGTGTGTTTGACCTTTGTCCATAATTAATGGTAGAAGTTTGGCCTACCTGATTATTTTCATGTATTTGTCATGTTTTCAAGTTATACATAAGGTTGAGGTAAATCAAAATTATTCCTATTTTAATGTCAGTCTAAGGAATCACTTTTAATTGCACATTTAATTTGAGAGGAATAAGTTATTTGAATTATACATTGGAATTGCATTGACTTTTTAAACAAAAAAATTCTTTGGGGTTATTGTTAATTAATTCAAAGACATTCTAGATTATATAATTTTGATACATCAAGACTGTGCATCTTCCTGTTCAAGACTTGGTACATCAGCACATTCAAGATTGGAATTCATTCTGAACACTATATACTTTTGGACTTTGGATAGAACTTACATGATTATTTGTGATTTCATTCACAGTGAAGTATGTTCCTTTTAAGTTTTCACTCTGTATTTCTGGGACATAAATTATTTGTTACATTTTACAAACACTTTATGCTTTTGCTTCTTTCTATTGCATAGTTTAAAGCTCTAAAGTCATAACACTTGTTTAATTGCTATTGCATTGTTCAAGATGTTTGAAGTTCACGTTTAATGAATAATAATTGGGTGAAACCCTTGCTCTCACATTCACCAGTGTTATGCAACACCAGTTAAACATTAAGTGGTACCTGTAAGCAACATCAGCAAGACATGCTTCAGATGCAAAGGAACATAAATAAAACTAATCCAATGAGTAAAGGAGGACGTAGATGGAGAAGTTAGACAGTGGTGGTATTCAGGACATGGAGGAAAGTTTTTAATATTTATGATTTAATATTTACATGAAATATCTTCAGATCTGAATAAACACATAAGTCAGTTTAATATGGTTTTCTTTCTTTTCATATTTGAAGTACATCAATTGCAATGTTGGGTGTCACAATAGTAAAAAAATTAAGACAGTTTTGGGCATATGAAAATCTTCAATTGTGGTTTCTGATTTTTTGAAAGTCACCAGCTCTTTAGCTGTTTCTAAAAATAATTTTCATTGAGCACAGCATAGTAACCTCTACTGTGGAGTAGAATCAAGAAAATCTATTACTGCATCTAGTGTACTAAAAGATTTAATAAACTTCAGCAAGTTTTTCATTCCTAACAAAATATTACTATGCTATACAAAAATGACCATTGTGATTAAACCAAATTTGACACCTGGGTAGGTGTCTACGTTCAGTAAAGTGTTGATTATATAAAATCAGTCTGCAATTTTAAAATTTTGTGTAATTTATTGTGCCATGTGGTACCAAGTGTTAATATCATTCCAGCTGGTTCCAACTAAGTGTTCATATCAAACCATCTGGTAACAACTAAGTGTTCATATCAAACCAGCTGATAACAACTAAGTTTTCATATCAAACCATCTGGTAACAACTAAGTGTTCATATCAAACCAGCTGATAACAACTAAGTGTTCATATCAAACCAGCTGATAACAGCCATGTGTATGGGTGGCCACTGACAGAACTCAAGAAATGCTAAACACTCCTTTGTACACAGACACACACACACACATAATCATGTTGGTGACATACCAACTGAAAACTGGTCAGTGCAGTGTAAGCTGGACAAATAGCCACTCTACTCAAAACAGCTGGTACCAACTAAGTGTGGACATCAAACTAACCATTACCAGCCAAGTGTGCACACTAATTAACCATTACCCAAACTATCATTTAAAAAAATACAGCAATTGGTATTAAAATAAGAACATTTTATTATTTACCATTACATGAACTTGAATCCAAGTCAGGACAATTTCATGTCATCAACTTCTGTCAGTTAGTCACCTATTGCATATATATATATATATATATATATATATATATATATATATATATATATATATATATAAAACACATTACAAGTTTTGATATTTTCTTGCCTGTCAGTCAAATTTTAGCTTTTTGATTCCCCTGTCAGCATATTCCTCACAATTTTTGTTGTAGTTTATGCAGTACTTATGAGACTAGATTGTATATACTCGTGAAACCATAATTACCTTTAATTTTAGTCACGAATTTGACAGAATTTCAATATCTGTATTTCAGAGTATACAGGACCCATCTCGAGACAAACTATTGCCAGATCCCTTGAAGTACCCTTATGTACAGCCACCCTATACTCTGGTGATGGAGATGACTGGGGTTTTGGTCCACCCTGACTGGACAGTAAGTTCAAGACCACCAGCAACCTGACATAATTTAGGATTTATGCCTGGAAATGTTTTGTTTCTTGCAAAGCATAGGAAAGACAAAGTGTTCACTTTTCCAAAGACATTGTTGACTTTGTGCTAGGTGTCAGCATTAAATTTATTGAGTCACTTTTAATATGTACAGTCATGAATTTGTTGGGTATATTATTATTATTATTATTATTATTATTATTATTATTATTATTATTATTATTATTATTATTATTATTATTATTATGACTTTATTTAAAGAGGGTAACTCAGTTTGCTAAGAACTAATCTACCTTGAACACAAGTGTGTCACAGTGATGTTGTTTTTGTGTTCCATCAGCTATGTTTTTGCATTTAGATAAATTTTTCTGACTCCTTTTTATGTAGTCATGAAACAACAGATGTATTCATCATGATTGTACAACACAGCCCTGGCAAATTTCAGCTAGGTCACCATGTCCTATTTCTCATTGTACTACACAGCACTGGCTTAATTCCAGCTAGGTCACCATGTCCTATTTTTCATGCTCCCATGATTATATTACATTTTGCATTTAGCTGAGTTTCTCTATAATTGTGCTACTTGCCACATTAACATTAATTAAAGGTCTTGGTCACAGCAAGGAATTATGTAACTTTATGACCCGTTTCCTCAATTTGAACTTTAACTTTAATATTACCCAAAAGATTTTGGATTAAAAGTTATTAAAGATCAAAATTAAATGGTTTATTGTCTAGTATGAATCAGATTCCAGTTTGAGTGGTCAAGATCCAAGAAAATGAAATTGTGACACCATCATCTCTTTTAGAGTGATCTGTATTCTACCAGATCTTTAACTCTTTAATCACAGGAGTTACTATATAAGACTTTTTTTTTACAAAGTTACATCTTATCTAGACAGCATGTTCATGGTAGTTGGGTACCTAGTTAAATGCTCAATCATTGACAAGGATTATTTCATACCATGAGTACATGTATAATGTTTCATTTGAAGTACTCTTGTTTGCCCTCATTTTTCTTCAAAGAAATTAATGGGTTCAAGTCATGTTCACTGTCACTCTTGAAAACTCCTAGCACCCTAGTACTATTTTGTGAAACATATGTGATGGGATTTTTTTTATAGCCTTTTTGTCTGTAATTTGATTAGCTGGTTCATGCATTTTCTGTTGAATTTATATCATATTTTTTACATATTACAAATCTATGGTCTGTTACTAAAATTATACTGAAGATGATGTTAAGCATTTTTGACTCAAAGATAATAATCTTAATATTAACCTGCACTCACCAAAAAATATAAACTGTATATTACTTTACAGAATGCACAAAAATCAATGATTCTGATCAGGTATATGTTGAACTTGATTTGGGGCAAAGATTAACTAAAAGATACAGTTTTAAATAACCTACAGCATATAATGAATTAAAAAGAACCTAACTGTTATGTACATTTAATTTGCTTGTTTGTTAGATTTAAAATATTTTATTTCATTACATGGTATTGTAATGTAACCTTGTATGCTGGACTTGACCTCGTCTAAAATTGAGTTCATTGCTGCTTGACCTGATTGACTTTTTAAAAATTATTTTATTTCATTTTATGTCAACAACTAATATATAGCTAAATTATTCTCTATTTTTATTGGCTTAATATTAGGATCTTTATCAATAAAAGTACATAATGTTGATTTAGGTCAGGGTTGTGGACTTTCCTAAGTGAATTTTACAGGTTTTGATTTTGTAAACGTCAGGATCATTCAAGAAGGTTATTTCCCATTAAGTTACGGGGTTTTTTTATATAGAAAATGCTAATTGTGACCTGAGATGAGGTAAAGAACAATATAATCTTGTGAATATGATGACTTGGTCATTCATACTTTAATATATATAGCACTTTTAAGTTGTATTATATGTTGTGAACAGGAGTTTTGGGATGAAATATCTTTTTGTTCAAATTATTGAATCCAAGTGATTATTTTCTCTGGAAATACATATGTGCTCTGATAAAATTATTGGATAAAAGGCATTTACTAAAAATTATACTGAATTCAAACCAGGAATTATATTTCTGTGATTCAACAAAGACCTTTGGAACATCAACACTTCAATAGCTACTACAGTCATGTAATCAACTTCATTTTTGGGATTTTTCACTTTGTATTCTCGTGAAATATTTTGTTAAATTTTACAAAGCTTGTTGTCTTTCACTCTTTTCTGTGACTTATTTTTAAGAGCAGAGACTTGTAACTCTAACTTAAATATACAGAACAAATAACATGTAATGGTTGGCTTGTCTTCTAGTTTGGAAATTGTCCAAAGTTCAAGTTAATGTTTGATTTGACAGGCACCCAAATAAGGTCATGTTCTATTGACCTGGTGTTTCACCAATATAATAACAGCATCAATACTGTTGAGAATGAAAATATAATTTGGAACATATGGTTGCTTACAGTAATTCACCTTGATATGCAATTCAGTGCTTTATTTAATAGGTTACAAAAAATAGGTGCTCAGGAAATTCCCAATTGCAACAGCACATGAACTTTAATTGATGTATGTGAGAGCTCTACTGCTTTCAGACATGGCTGTCATAATTGGACAGTGGCATCAGAGGTATTAGAGTTTGGAATTTAGATTTAAGGATCAATAAGCAATTGGAGATTTTTTTCTATATTTTTAAATGAAAAATATTATTATTTGTTCATGAAAAAGTTTATCTGCATCCCAGAATTCATGAAATTATCAATGGTGCCTGTTTATAGCAAAAACTTTAGATGTCTGGATCTGGTGATCAATAACCAAAAGAATACCTGTCTGAAATTGTGAATCTTTGATCAAATAAATGCATTGGGTTGTGATGCCATGAAGATCTTAATAGTAAAAATGTAAAAACAAAATATCCCAAATAAGAAAACATTAGCTATTTGTAATCCATTTTCTAAAATCATGACCAAATGTTAGGTTATGTTTTTTTCTGACCAGACTATCATTTTAATTGCTGCTCAATGAATTTTAAGGTTACCATCATAGGTAACAGTAACTAATTTGTTTCATGCATGAAGAATTTCAACACAGTTAAAATCAACATAAAACATCTCATTAAACATATGCTGAAACTATCTGGTCTGTTTACATAAAACTTTTCAAAGCTGCCACAAAAAGTTGAAGAGTCAGTTTGTTAATTATGGAATGATCAGTGTTATAGCTGTTTCTCTTTGATTTCTTTGCATTATCAAAAATGGAATCTTTTAGAACATAAGATAAACATAGCCGATTTCTTGTACAAAGACCAGTCTTTTTCAGCATACAATGAATTAATGGTGTTGCGCTGGATGTCAATATGACTTATGTTTAAATCATTCATGCATGAAACCTATTCATTAATTTTACCTACATTTTGAGATGATAAAATGAAATTTCAATGATAAACAGACACGGATATCATTAACGATGCTGTGTGGAACAAACTACTGGACATTATATTATACACCCATAACATCAATATACCACTTAGGAAAGGTCATGATTATTTTATCACTTTTTATAGTGACCTATATCACATGACCCAAAATAATATATAAGTATTAGTCTTTTACCCAGAGTTTTGTAGTTATTGAGATCACAAACCTTTCATTGAATAAGCTATTAGATGATTTATGAAGTACTATGGATTTCTTGTTTGCCAATGTATTCATTGTTCAGATGGAACGATAATTGCCTATGCTTACAGACCTGTTTACCTGACCATATTTGACCGTATTTGTACGGAATAAAGCCCATCAGTACGGTCATACGGTCATTGAACTGAAAATACGATTTGAGGTTGCATTTATTTATTACTTTTTTAAAATTAATTTTTTAAGCCGTTTTTATTCCTTTTCGTTTCGTTGTATCGTCTCTTCGGTCCGCATCCACATTTTGTGCCACATCACTTATTTTGGCATTCTCAACATCCGGTTGTTTAAACAAAGGAAAATGCCGCCGATAAGAAAGTTTCAGCATGAAACTGATGAAGAAAATGGAAAATCTAAACACAGAAAGCAGCATTTTCTACCAGTTTATTCTACTCTGTGGCTATGCCTTAAACCATCATCAAAAGGAGAACATTTTGTGCATTGCACTGTTTGCAACTTAGACTTTTCCTGTGCACATGGTGGAAGGAATGACTGTTCACAGCATGTGGAATCGGAAAATCATACAAAATTGAAATCATTAGTGAATGGAAATAGAAACATTTTGTCAATGATGAAAGGAAAGGAAGTCAGTGATCAAAACATACTTCAAAAATAAATAACATGTGCTGAGGCGATTCTATGTGAGTCGATCGCAAATATGAATTTGTCATTGAGTACAGCTGACAAGTTAACGAAAGCAATGAAAAATATGTTCCCGGATTCCAAAATTGCACAAGGTATTTACTCTCTCTCTCTGTCTCTCTCTCTCTCTCTGTCTCTCTCTCTCTCTCTGTCTCTGTCTCTGTCTCTGTCTCTCTCTCTCTCTCTCTCTCTCTCTCTCTCTCTCTCTCTCTCTCTCTCTCTCTCTCTCTCTCTCTCTCTCTCTCATCGAAACTTCTTTGGGGTTTTTGACTTTTTTTTGTTTGTTAAATTACAGTTTGAAGTCAAAGATTCGCCCCCACCCCGGGATTCTGATGTGTATGCTAGATACATGAAAGCTGCTAAACTTGTTTGAATATTATATATTTCCATGAATATTATTAAATATAAAAGAATTATCAAAATTGTTAGAATTTCGTAGAGACTGATAATAAATGCAATAATCTCTGTGTAAAGATAAAATATTTTAAAAATTCAGGTTATGCATGTTACTACAGTTGTACATAACTCAGCTATACTTGGTCATTAATTAAATAGTTTGCAGATATTGGAATAAGGTCTGAAATGCTTTGGGTTTTTGTGTATTTTTAAATTTCCTTATGGAATTGGGTAAATAATATAAACTTTCTGTCAGTTGTTGTAATTTTTTTCCTCCATTTCTTAATGTTATTGCTATTCTTCAGGAATGAGATGCTGTCGCAACAAAGCAACTGCTATTATAAAGGAAATGTCAGCCATTCAGATGAGTGACTTAACTGCACACATGATAAAGTTCCCATTCAGCATTGCCACTGACGGAAGCAATGAAGGTGAAAATAAACAGTTTCCTCTTGTGGTTCGAGCTAAGCAGTGAGAATTAGGTCAGGTCAACTCAGAGCTATTGGCGATACCTGTATGTGAAGGTTCTGCTACTGGTGAGAAAATTTGTAGTTACATGTTTTTAAAACTACTTTTGAGGGTGGGGGTTTTGGTGCCTTTCAAAGGACACCTGCTCAGAAATGGACTATTGTTAATGATAGTTTATCATGTCAGTTTCTTTAAATCCTTATCAATAAAACTTAAGATTGGACTGAAAAATTTTGTTACAAGATATAGGCTTTATGTATTTCATTTTACCACATTAGTATCTTGTTTCCTTGATATGGTTTAGATTCCCTATATTTCATTATTTCTTTTTAAAACAATTTCATCATCATTCTTTTCAGTATTGAATGAGATTATAAAGAGTCAAATGCCTTTAAATTGTATTTTTTCTGTTATCTCTTCCATCATTTGCATTCTGATTGTTTATGTGTATGTCTTTTTCAGGTGAAAAGATCTTTGATCTTGTGCACAAAGAGCATTTCATCCGTGGGATTCCATGGAAAAATTGCATATCTTTTGGATCGGACAATGCCAGTGTAATGACTGGGAAGAAGAAAGGAGTGATAGCCTTTGTGGAGAAGGAACAACCTGAAGTCTTCTTGTCTGCCTGCACCCTTCACCTAGTTCATCTTGCAGCAAAAAGAGGTGCAGAGTGCCTGCCACCAGTTGATGAGGTCTTGGTAGACATATTTTACTTCTTCAAAAAAAGTACAGTCCGCCAGTCAGATCTGAAAAATCTTCAGAAACTGTATGATGTTGAACAAAAAAAGATGCTCAAGTATGGAAGAACCAGATGGCTTAGCATTGGAAGGTATAACACTGATGGATTACTATTCACAATTGAATATATGTTAGCCAACTGAACTTGACTTGTTGAATGTAATTAAAGGTTCACATTTATTTACTTTCTGATCAAATTCTTTGAAATTTCATTATTTATAGGCCAGCAATTCATTTACACTAAAATAATCATTTCCATGTTTTAGCTACATGTATATTGTTTAAATAAGAAATCTAATATATAGACAATACTTTAATGTCAGAATAAATGTGTAAATAAATTGATTTATGCATTTTCTCTAATTTGTTGCTTCTGTTTTAGATGCCTTGCAAGACTGATTGAAAACTGGGATCCACTGAAGCATTTCTTCCATGAAGAACAGAAGAAAAAAACAGGAAAATCTGAAGAGAAGGGCTACTCTGCACAGAAATTGATGTAATTTTCCAGTTCCTTCGTTCTTCAACAAACAGGCTGTATTGTTTATTCCTCAGCTATACCATCAAGGCATTTGAAAAAGTCCTTTTGAAGCTACAGGCAGAGGAGCCCATGATCCATGATCTATACAGTCGTTTTGTTAGGCCAGATGCTATTTTGAATCGTACTGTGAAGGAGGTTGGTTTCAGACATCGACAGGAACAAAAAGCTGATGAAGACCTATTAATCGGAGAAGAAGCAAGAGATTTTCTGGGCAAAGCAGAAGAAAATCATCTGCGAAAGAGCAGAATAACAGATTTTTATTCCTCAATGAGGACTTAGTTTGAAACCGTCTGCACCTATCTTTTGGAGAAGCTGCCACTTCAAGACCCCCTGCTTCAACACATTTGTGTTGTGGATCCAAAGAATCAAGTGACAGCTTAATCTTCAAACTTGCAATACTTTCTGAAAAGATTTCCATGCTTGTTACCACCAGGCACAACACAACTGCTGATACCATCATAGAGCAGTTTTGCCAGTACCAATCAATGGACATCTCAATGTGTTTGAAAGACAGAATAGATGAATTTTGGATTACTGTTTTTACCAAGGAACCTGATCTCCAGTCTTTGTGTAATGTCATGCTGAGCTTACTCACTGTGCCTCATAGCAGTGCTGCTTGTGAACGCATTTTCAGCTGTGTTAGAAAAAATGTTACAGATCAGAGATCCACACTAGCCAATCAGACCATTGAGGCTTTATTGGTCCTAAAGTCAAGTCCAAACAATTTTACCAAGGAGTGGACCGATGACCAGCTGGATAGGCTGAAGAGTGCCTATTATATTTCCATTAAAAACCCATAAACTAAGCCTTCATTAAAACATCAATTCCAAGTGGATCAGTTTGATATTGTTGACAGACTTTGTACAAAATAATTTATGAACCTTATTTCTATTCTAGTAAATATTGACAAAGATGATACTAGATTTTATCAGATAAATAAGATTGCCTTCAACTATCTAGATAAACTTATTATTTTCTGAGTGGATGGGTGGTAACAATGTCTGTCATAATGTTTTATATCCAGTCTTCCTTTACCATGTAAAATAGAGAATTGGCTTTAATTAAAATGTTATCGATATGTGTGAAGCTAAGAAAACAGAATTTCTAGAGAAAGTAACAGAGGTAAACAACAGAATAAATTTGGTTATGTTGCGGTATTCTTTTGTGGTTTTTATCACTATAATATGAACAGGATGTTTAAGTCAGTGGTGTTCAATTTCTGCATATTTGTGTCTTGAAACACAGAATTACCTGAATACCAGCGTCTTTGCAAACTAGGAGTTATTTACACAATATTGTATAGTCATTATGTCGTGTAATACTACATAATGATAATTATAGTGTATTGATAGTATCTACTATTTGTGTGCTGAAAATAGTGACTGCGGTCTAAAAATACTGACAGGCATTGCTTAAAATACTGACAGGAAAATTTATGGGTAAACAGGTCTGTGCTTATATGAAAAATATTTAAAAACCAGATACCAATTGTAGCAATTTACTTAAAACATTCTTACCTAGTACTCTGTTGTTTTATCCAAGGTATAGATTCAGGCTCCATCCATTCCTAATCACCCTTGATAACATCCCTGATTTGTTTTTGGTGTGTTCCATCAAGTAGTCTCTTTTGTTTACAGTACAGCACAGGATGGAGGTTCAAGAAGAGACCAGGAGTGACCAGATTCCTACAGCAAGTTTCTCCACCCTTGTTTGAAATTGTCATTTTCACATCAGAACAGGGCTTTGTAAGTAATTTCACCATTATGTGCAGTTTTTGATTCTCATATTTATATGCATTTCTAACAAAGCCATGTGATACTGAAAATATTGTCATAAAATTCATGTTACATCTTTCCAAACATTTCATTATTAGTAGTAGTTGTTGTGCATGTTACTTTCTTTTGTAACACCTAATTCATGGCAATTTATTTCCATATTAATTGGTTAGTTCCTCAGAGCTATTATATTAAAAATTAAATTCATTTGTTTATCTGAAGATGTACGAAAACATTTTAATAATCTTGCCATTGTGTCATAACAGAGACTGCAAGAACTGATCTTCTATAATGAATATTAATATCAGAAAGGTAAAAATTTGGCACTGAGTTTTGAAAATCTGGTTGCCTAGCTGATTTATCTGGTTGCCTGATAAATTGCCGCAGTTGCTCACAATCTGCTGTAATATTTTGCACCAGCTTTGTTATTTAGTCCTAACCATACTTATTGCATGTAACTCATCATCTCTTGTGCTAATGGAAAGTCTCACACATGTTAAAAATGACTGTACTCCCAATTAGACCAAGATGTTAATCCCTACCAGCTGTAGAGTATGTAATTGGTATACCCAATCCCTACCAGCTGTAGAGTATGTAATTGGTATATCCAATCCCTACCAACTGTTAGAGTATGTAATTGGTATATCCAATCCCTACCAGCTATAGAGTATGTAATTGGTATACCCAATCCCTACCAGCTGTAGAGTATGTAATTGGTATACCCAATCCCTACCAGCTGTTAGAGTATGTAATTGGTATACCCAATCCCTACCAACTGTTAGAGTATGTCATTGGTATATCCAATCCCTACCAGCTGTAGAGTATGTAATTGGTATACCCAATCCCTACCAGCTGTTAGAGTATGTAATTGGTACACCCAATCCCTACCAGCTGTTAGAGTATGTAATTGGTATACCCAATCCCTACTGGCTATAGAGTATGTAATTGGTATACCCAATCCCTACCAGCTGTAGAGTATGTAATTGGTATACCCAATCCCTACCAGCTGTTAGAGTATGTAATTGGTATACCCAATCCCTGCCAGCTGTAGAGTATGTAATTGGTATACCCAATAAAGTTTTCTATCTTTTCTAAAAAATAGTGCTACTGGAGAGCTCTGGATCAGATCTAATAATTTCTGTTATTTGATATTTAACATAATATGTTATTTTCAGATAAATTGAAATGCTTAGACCCATGCTTAGGATATCCTTTAAGTGCTCTTTTTTTCTCACTTGGAATTCCCTTTTAGCCTCATCTACATATTGTTTATTACATATTGTACAGGTGAGTAAATAGATGACATTGCTTGTGGTATAGTGTCCTCTGAGTTTTGAGGTTTCTCAGAGGATGGTGTTCCAAGCACTGATGAAATTAATTTCTAATTCTTCTAGCAGTTTTTCCTTTGACCCATTCTATCCTGAATATGACTATGGGTGTAATACCTCATTTTATACTGAATACTCCTGTGGTCTTATTCTCTCATTCTATCCTTAATACGACTACGGTCGTACTTACTACATCAGTGTGTAGCACCTCTAGAAACATGTTATACATAACAAATATTTGTGTATTTCTTCACCGAACACAGGAAATAGTTTAAGCATGAATGTGCAGTGAAATTTTTTTTTAAAAAATTAGAATTTTAACAAATTTGGCTTGTAAATCGATCGATAAATTGATGGACAACATCTTGGATGTAAATATGGATGTTCATAGCAAGGGTAGCGACATTGAAGTTGACGATTTGGATAATTCTGATGATAATGTTGGCTTAAATGATGAGTTAGAATTGAATAAAGTTGATGAAAGAGATGTTGCATGGCTTCATGCACTTTTTCACAGTGATTCAGAGAATGAAATTGATTTTGAAGACTCTCAAGACAAATGGGTCCTGGATGATTTTTCCACCTCGGTTGCAGCCACGATTTAAATTAAAGTAATATTTTTATTACTGACATGGTAATGATGTGGACTTCAAAATGTGGACAAAAATTGTACTGATTAATTACCTTTATCTTATTGAAAGATTTCTGTAATTAATTTTTTGTCAAGTTTTCATGAGACAGTACACTGAAGTACATGTTTTAGAATGTGAAGTAAACAAATTGTTCCAGGTGTTGAGTTGTCCAATTTTAGTAAAATTATTATAACATTTTGAACTAACAGTGCTTAAAACTTCAAATTTGGACTTAAATGCTTGAAATAGAATTATCTTCATTTTGATCCCATTCTATTTGGAGCATTTCATTCATCTTCATGGAGAAAAGATTAACTCAACATGATGCTAAGTTTTTTAATTTTGTTTTCTTTCTTTCAAGTGATATTTCAAAATTCAGTTGTGAGCATGTACTTTGATAAATGAACTTAGGGAAGATGATGACTGTTTGGATATGGAAGTGAACCCACCCATGTGCTAGGGGTTCCTAGTCACCCCCTGTCCCTGACTGGTTTCGTTACTATTGTAAATCATAGAGGGAATAGTAAGTCTCGCACAATAGTGTATTTGAGATCAATAAACGAAAGATACTAATTGTCTCCATTTGCATCTGTTTGCGGGATTGCCATAAAACTTTAAACCCAGACTCCTCCCATAATCTTGTTGACACTAAATGAAAAATGGTGCCACTCAGTCACCTTGAAGATCTTATTATCACTACTCCTGAATGGATAGTAATATAAATATGGGGTGTTCACAGAAAGGCTTCTTATGATGTCTGGTTTGTTCTCTCAGAAAATAATGCAGAAATGGAATCTAATATGGCCACCATGGCATACATATTGTTATCCAATCTTGTTATCACTACTCCTTTTGAACAAAACTTATATTGACATCAGGTTTTCACTAGAAGACTTCTTAAGATGTCTGGTTGATCCTAAATGAAGTCTGATATCTAATATGGTCACCACAGTGGCTATTTTGAAAAAAAATGTATTCCTACTCCTGAATGAATAACCATATCAGCATGGAGTTTTCACTAAAAGACTTCATACAATGTCTAGTTTGTTTTGAGGGAAAAGTGATGCAGTCTGATTCCAGATATAGTCACCACAAAGGCGATCTTGAAAATCTTGTTCAGATGGGAAAGTCATATTGACATTCAGTTGTTACCACAAGACTTATAATGTTTAGCTGATCTTAAATGACAATGGTACCAATTACACATCTAGTATGACTGACATCATGAGAATCTTGCTTAGCTGATCTTAAATGACAATGGTACCAATTACACATCTAGTATGACTGCCATCATGAGAATCTTGCTTAGCTGATCTTAAATGACAATGGTACCAATTACACATCTAGTATGACTGCCATCATGAGAATCTTGTTTAGCTGATCTTAAACAACAATGGTACCAATTACACATCTAGTATGACTGCCATCATGAGAATCTTGTTTAGCTGATCTTAAACAACAATGGTACCAATTACACATCTAGTATGACTACCATCATGAGAATCTTGTTTAGCTGATCTTAAACAACAATGGTACCAATTACACATCTAGTATGACTGCCATCATGAGAATCTTGTTTAGCTGATCTTAAATGACAATGGTACCAATTACACATCTAGTATGACTGCCATCATGAGAATCTTGTTATTGCTACTCTTCCAGAATGGTTGGTTATATCAGCACGAGAGTTCTACTAAAAGATTCTATGATGTGTAGTTTGTACAATATGAAAAATTGTATGATCTAGTTTGTACAATATGAAAATTGTATGATGTGTAGTTTGTACAATATGAAAATTGTATGATGTGTAGTTTATACAAAATGAAAATTGTATGATGTGTAGTTTGTACAATATGAAAATTGTATGATGTGTAGTTTGTACAATATGAAAATTGTATGATGTGTAGTTTGTACAATATGAAAATTGTATGATGTGTAGTTTGTACAATATGAAAATTCTGATTCTGTAAAATCACTACTTCTGTGATCATCTTGAAAATCTTTCTGATTGAATGATGACATCTGTATGGATTTTTCTCCACCAAATTCATTACCTCATCACATTACATTAGGAGATAACTTTCTCTGATCCTCTGTTAATTACATTAATTTATTCATATTTTGGAATTAATGTACCATTCATTATTGTCACATGTGATTTCCATTGGTGACATTTATTTTCATTGGGGAAATTTTTAAGTGCTGTAACTTAGCAAATATTACACTTCTGTTTCATTTTGATAATGCAGTAGAAATTATTTCAATTTATATTTGTTTGTTGTATGTATACTTGTTTATTCCTCATCTTCATTACTGAGTTGTGTAAACAACTTAGGGTCAAGGAAGATGAACACAAGATGTGTCTATGCATATATTTGCTCATTTGTAACCCACTTTTGTCAGGAATTTTTGGTCCAACAGTTTAAAAAAACATCTTAAGGACTGTGAAACAAGCATGCTCCAATGCATAGTAGCAAGATCTTTAACATGCATGTCATGTCCAAATTGTTGATTAGTCTCATTGGGGGATGTCAATATGCTTTCCACCCCCACCCCCCATGCTTATTCAGAAACAGCACCTGAACAAACTATGTCTATGAATACATTTGAATAATTGTGTAGTCTCTTGGGTGAGGTGTCCTCTCCACCCCATCATAAATACTGTAGCTATGAATGCAGTAGAATTGTTATTAGTCTCATGGTTGATGTTGAGATGTCATCTCCACCCCCATGATGCAGAAACAGCACCAGAACCTGCTGTATCCATGAATTTAGTAGAAAACATTGTAATCTGACATGATCAATGTGACTCAAAGGTCTTTGTTGCTGAAGAGTAGCTATTATATTTTGTAATCCCACTGGGCATAAGCCTAGGACCATACTAATGAGGTTTGAAGACTCCATGAGTTGTAAAGCCTGCAGTCATTAACACCCCATGTATGAGACTTGAGGTTTTAGTCAAACTTGTTCTGCACCCAAGAGGTGTTAATGTATACATGTATCATGTACCACATCTCTGCATGATTGTAATAAACTTTGTTTCTGACAGAATTATGGCTTCACATCTGCCTGAGAAGAGGTTGTCCTACCTAGGCATTATGTAAACTTGAGATGCCAGGATTGCTTCAAAGGAATAGAAATCTGTGACTAGCTTTGATTATTGACCCTTCCCTTGTAAAAGCTGCTAAAGGTGAGAAATTTGAAACCAAGATAAACTCCACCTAAATGGCCAATTCAAATTAGTCAACTAAAAGACTATAACCAGATGGGGTGTGGGTCCAAAATTTAAACAGGGGAAAGATATACCTGTTGTAAGAAGAAATTTCACTAAGATGTTTGGTGTACTTAGGATTATAAAAGAGTACATGGTCATAACTGCATCATTTGAAACAAAATGAGAAAAATAATTGTTTGTTGGTAAAGGGTGGGGAAATTCCATTCAGGGTCAGAACTTTTAGACTGGAACTCCAAAACTTCTCATTCCTGCCTGCAAATTCTTACCCTTTGTAATTTTCCAGTCCCACACCATTTAATGTAATTCATTTGTACCCTGTATTCACATCATCATCAATTCTACATCATTGTAGTCCTTTGGGTACTTCAATAATTTTTTAGCTCACCAGACTAACTGCATTAAAGCAGCATGCACCAATAATATATGTTGTTTAAATTTGATCATATATATGTGTATTCAAATAGACAAGTTATAAAATGAATAACAATGATAGTGAAATATGTATTCCATTGCACTTTTCTTCTTGCACTTATTGATCAAAATAAAATGGGTTCCGATATGAGAGAGGGGAGGGGAGAGAGAGGGTTTTGGAACGATTGTAATCTGTAGTTGTTCAGTTAACCGATGAATGTGATCTTACTCATGTATAAAGGCAATACTATATTCCATTTTTTTTTAGTTTTAATTACACTATCCATTGTAATTAAAATGGTTTTTCAGTATTTATGTGCCAATTAAGTATGCCACAGCTTTGGCCAGATCATTCTAGCTGATACCTGTTGAAAGGAAAGATTCAGCAGACAAGATCCAATTAATGAGATTACCAGAAGGGTGAATATGGTTCTGTATAATGGTAGGAAATACCAGTAAGTTTCTCCAACAGTGATATCTTTTGTTCTGACAGAAGGTCAGAGCAAATCAAAGTAACAAATAGCACAAGCCAAGATCACACCAAATGCTGCCCAACAACATAAAGTGTACATGCACTTACTAATAAAGGATAATCATATTTGTTGGGAATGGAGAGGTCATTGAACTTGCAAAGAAAAAAACACAGCATGCTAAATGGTCATTCATGGGATTTAACCTAAGTGGAGTCAATATGGATATGAATATTTAAATGTAAATTATATATCTTTGAAACTGATGGAGTGTGATATGTATTTTAATAGTTTCTTTTTAATATTTTTTTTCTTTTTTTGATAAAAGCTTCAATTATCAGGGACAGTAAGATCAAAACAGCATGTATAAAGGTTGACATCTTTAATTAGGACTTTTTTTATTTTGTCTCTCTCTCTCTCTCTCTCTCTCTCTCTCTCTCTCTCTCTCTCTCTCTCTCTCTCTCTCTCTCTCTCTCTCTCTCTCTCTCTCTCTCTCTCTCTCTCTCTCTCTTCATCAAAAAACTGAAAAAGGCATGTTAGCATCTGTGATGCATGTTCTCAATTCCTGGTAATTGGGAATAGCATACAGTAATACAATTAATATTTACAAAACCGAACACTGCTAGTGAAAATGCTAAAGCCAAGTTATTTATCAGGCCTTGAACTATAGTCCACATTGATTTTTATGTTGGGTGAAGGATGGAAATTTACAAAATTAGCAAATTCCACTTACATTACACATTCGACTTATAGGCTGGCAAATATGGTATTATAGGAATTTATATGGAAGTCATTCACATGACATTGGTACAGAATTCTAAATTATGTATGCATCATTACTTCACAATCAGATTGCCTTTCATGGGTCTAAGATAGATTTACTGGAACAGCTTTTATACAGACAATGGATGTTTTTTCATCAAATATGTTTACTAAAATATATAAATCTTTAAATAACTGGTCAAAAGCCACTCAATACTATTTGATTAAACTTAACAGAGTGAATTATATATAGAGTTATAATATAAACTGGATCCAATTATTTACAAATTATGCCTTTACTGTAAACAATTTTTAAAATCAAATTTGTGAATTTAGCAGGAAACCGAATTGGCAGAAATATATTTCAGAGTAAGACTGATGCAACAAAATAGTTGTATAAATTTAATTTAATTTAATTTAATTGGCAAACATTTGTTGTAATTAAGTGAATTTGAGAAAGTGTAATTGACAGTAACAGAATCCTTTCTTTTATACTAGTAGATCTCAGAAGCTGACTATTGACTTGAGTAGGACATGGTAAAGTTTGGACACCTTTCAGGGGCCTGGATACTGCACTAGGAAAGTAATTGAATTGCACCTCAGTAAATTTTAGTTTATCTCTGATTCTTGGATCTGCAAGGTTAACTGGTCACCTGATCAGGGTCACTGGTTTTCTTTTTTTCCATACTGCTATCCCATCAGAGACTATCCCATTGTCTTACATGTCAACAGTTTGATGTTTAGGACAGGTAAACTTATTGTACAGTTGATGTTAAATAGATTTGAATGTTATCATCATCCTTTAGACCATGAAAGATGACTAACAAACACTTCGTTCTCTTTCCTCTAGACTGCAGACCCCATTGTAAATGGCATTGATCCCCATGGGTACATAATGTATCGCCTGTACAGAGATGCAACTCGATACATGAATAACCATCATGTCAAGGTAAGGTCACATCCATTGATCCACATGGGTTCATAATGTATAGGGATGTCAAACAGATACATGAATAACCATTGTATGGTCACTGGTAACACTGAAAACAAAGGTGTTGTATATTCTTCATCAAATACATTACCTGATTATGTTACAGATCAGTTAATTCATCATGATGTTTTATATGGTGCCTACAATGTTTTTGTATATAAAAAAAACTGTATTTATTGATATTTTTGCATTGTCTTACCATTTGTTTTTGTCACAATTGACACTGAGCAGTAACACATTTTCACCAGTAGAATAATTCCAGGCACTGTGTTTATTCAATTATTCCATTTATTAAGTCTTTTTCATAATACAGTTAACATTTCAAATTTTATTTATTTTTGTTGTATACACAGAGATGAAAGCAAAGAGCACTATAGACACAAAATTCAAGGTTGTTGAGGACATCCATGAAACATGTCATCTTTGTACAATTTGATTTTTAACACATGGTAGCAAGTGTTCTCTCTAACCCAACCAATGTGCAAATCATTATTTGTGGTTGTGGGTTTTCAAGTGGTATTCCTGCCACAGCCCACAACAAATCACCATTATGCTAGAATGGCCATCAAAAAATGGGCATATATAAAGTTGGCCAATCAGTATACTGTTATATATATATATATATATATATATATATATATATATATATATATATATATATATATATACTGTATCAATGCATAGTAGAATTAACTTCAGAAACTCTTGCCAAGAAAAACAATGAATAATGTTTTTAATGCATTTGGAAGGAAATAACATCTGACCTCTCGACACTATCATCCACCTTAGACTTCAAATCAGGGCAAGAAGGCTGTTCATGTCTTGGATATAAACCACACTTATTAAAATGGTTTTGAAGGATGGTGTCCAGGTATGGAGAAGGAACAACAAATTAGCCCCCACCCCAAGCCTGCTGGCAAAAATCAGGAAGCATTATGTATGACCTCCAATAATTTGCACGGCCACATTTACTCTGTTGTAGTTGGGAACTGCCTCTATTGGCTCTTATTACTGATTAATGTTTATTCTTTAGAACAATCCCTTGACAGAATGTCCAGGTATGTGAGCTTGTTCTAATAGGCGAAATGGAAACTCTTGTGTTAGCTGTTTTTTATGTCCTCAATTCACTTGCCCCAACACAGAAATTGGGAACTGAAAAAGAGGGTCACAAGGATGATGTATCATGTGGTTTTAGAGAAGATAAGGGCAGGAGTGCTGGTGGCCATCTGGGTTTATTGTGAGCTGGTCTATTCACAAGCATGGCAATGATGAGGCTCATTGAATCCCAAGTGAGATTATTTTCAGCATTTTCAAATGAGGCCAAAAACTGCCAAGGATATGAAGTAATTAGAAAGTTTGGTAGCGATGAAGTCTTGTTGCACCTTATAACAAAGTGGGTCAGTCGTGCCAAAGATGGAAAAATCCATGTTCACATCTGGGTATTTCCAAACAGTATGCATGAGTGACTTGAACCATTAAGATGAAAAACTAGCCGGCATGTGACTCTAGAAAAATTAGGCTTCTGAATTACCAGGGTTGTGATTTTAGCTGTTTGAGTCTTAGATGAGATGACTTGTATAGGATATAGTAATTTTGAGTCTCAGATGAGATGGCTTGTAGAGGAGATGGTGATTCTGAGTCACAGATGATATGGCTTGTACAGAAGTTGGTTAATTTAGTCTCAGATGAGATGTCTTCTCACACTCTGACATTTCCAAAAATCAGTTAACCTGAGCGCATAGTACAACTGGCCTGCATGGTCAAGCTTTTGAAGCTTCTGTCTTTGACATCTAGTATCACAGAATAGCAATGAATATTGTGAGGCCAGTATCCTAGATGACCACTAGACATTTAACAACAGTTCAGCCTCCTCATGGGCATGGGTTAATGCTTTCACAGGATACACCTGGAAGTTTAATTTGTAAGAAAATGTCACTCATTTCTAATATCTTTGTGTAGACATTGTATTTCATCTAACCTTCAGTTGTCCTGCTTTCATGTTAGACAAACAGTTTTGTCATTCATATAATAACCCTATTTCCTTTAAAAGGTATATGTGGCAGAGGTTGTATGCTTATGCATTTCTTCCTTCTTTTACCTAATCTCCTTGCCTTAATGCATTTGGGTAAAGTATTTGACAGAGAAATAAAATTTATAGTAATTTATCTGCTCACATTCAGACTGCCTCTGAATGCAAACATCCTTGAAAGTTTTGCTCAGGCATAACTGAATAAAATCAGTTTTTGGATGGATACCCAGCAATGGCAGGGGAGGTAATCATAATTGTATATGGAAGAGTTTCCTCCCATAGTTTAAGGAGAACATGGTACTTTGTTTTGTTTTGTTTTTACTTTTTGGTTTTCATTGTGTAACATAGTTGTTTGTTATACCTGCACATAGCTTAATAAATACACATAAAAACTCACTTAACAAGTCCATACTCTGAGCAAGTCTTGACTCCATGATGCCTAGAACATCCTGATCTTCTTGGACTTTTACATACCTGGTGCCATGTTACCACCTTAACTGTGCAGGTTAAATCAATCTTAAAACAAGATCTCACATTTTTTTTTATTTGGTAAAAGTGAGGTAACTGCTAATGTACACTCTTCACTAGGATAGGGGGTTTCAAACATGATTAGCCTCTGTGTGTGTGTGTTACATTTTTAATGTAGCTTTAGGAAATTTTCAGACATATCACTATGATAAAAACAGTGTGGCAGTTTATCGTGATGACCAGCACTGAGGCATCATGCCACAGATATGTAGCATGATGTCCCACCCAGTCATATTATCCTGACACCAGGCCGACCAGTCCTAACACTAACCTCTTAATGCTGAGTGCCAAGCAAGGCAGCTGTTAGTCCCATTTTTATAAGTCTTTGGTGGGACTCAGCTGGGATTCAAACCTGTGATCTCTTGCATCTGAGGCAGATGCTCTAATCACTTGGCAACCAGAGCAGTTATGGATATGATGAGCTTTGACACCACCCACCTCCTTCCCAGCAAATTTACTCAAATAATTTGATAGGTACATTGTGCTAGTATTTCATTAAATATAGTACATACCATAGTTTGAAATTGACATCATTTGGATGTCAGAAAGTTTTAATCCATATTTTTAATCTGTTTATTTTATCATTTTATCTTTCAAACGGCCAATCTAGTATCCATCGATTAGTGATATTTTAAAGCAGTTTTGACTTTCTATTAGGAAACAGAACAAATGCTGTGGAATTTAACCCTAAATATGACAATTGTTTTTTACAATGACTGTTGAAGCATGGGATTTTTAACAAGTGGAGCCTAATTTATGTACAGTTGCTGTATATATTATGTTAACTTGCTAGTTAATATTAAGCATCTTTTTATTACATACATTTTAAGAATAAAAAGAAAGCTCCTAATAAGATTCATTAGGTTTGAAACTAAATCTTAATTTTGAACTTTTTAATACAAAATATTATTTTTTCTTTGTAGGACCTGTCCTGTTTAAATCGTGACCTATCCAAGGTGATCTTCTTAGACTGGGATCAGAATTCTTTCCAGCTACAGAAAGAAAACACACTAAAATTGAAGAGATGGAAGGGAAATGATGATGATAGAGCCTTGGAGGATGTGGCAAATTTTCTTCAGAGTAATTACAAATAAAATATGATTTAGTAGTGTTGTAATGAATGCTTAACAATGATCACTTGTGAAATGTTGGAGTATTTAACTTTTTACAGATTGTTATTTTACATAGATAAGGCTTAAAATAAGATAAAATTGCCAGAAAGAAGTTATTTGTTGTGTTCAGTTTCTATGATTCATGGATGAATAACTATCCTTTGGTAAGGACAATTACATAGAAAGGAATGTGGTGAATACTTTGTTATTAATTGTCAGGTAAGGGCAATTACACAGAAAGGAATGTAGTGAATACCCTGTTAATAATTTTCTGGTAAGGTCAATTACATCAAAAGTCATGTAGTTAATACCCTGTTATTAATTGTCAGATAAGGGCAATGACATAGAAAGGAATATAGTGAATACCCTGTTATTGTCAGGTAAGAACAATTACATAGAAGGGAGTTATTAGAATTATTACAGAATATATGGGGTTAGAACTGCAGTATTATTTTGATAGATAGCCCCTCTGAGATGGGACAAGTCCTGGTCAACACTTTCATCACACTAGTTATAGTTCCACCAAGAAGATTAATGCCAAGCTAAACATTCCAAAACAACCAAGGTTGTAATGGGCAAGAGTTACTCCCCTTTGTTTATGATGTAGACCGAAAAGCTGAATTTTTTTGGGAGGTAACATGCCTATATTCCCCAAAATGATGATATAATTGGGTAAGTATTCTTGTTTAAACGTAATTCACCTCAATTTGTTTTTCATTGGCATTCAGTGACCTGCTTACTGTCCAAAAAGTTTATACAGTATAATCTGCTATGAGCGACCTCTGCTGTGAGTGACCACCTGTCATTTCCAACCACAATCATACTGCACAGATCAATTTTATTATATAAATGCTCTCTTATGAGTGACCACCTGCTGAATGCAACCAGCAACCACAATATCTTGGCAAAATATGCATTTCGACACTGCTATGAATGACTGCATCACAAAAACAAGGACAAACTTCACCGACCTTTATTTAATCCCTGTAAATCTACTGCTCATACCATTATAAATTTTTTTTTACAAATTTAAAAAATAGGTTGGCTATAGATGTCTGAATTTTTTAGCTATGCTTATAGTGTTTTATAGTTTCTGTCATAAACCAGACTAAAGTATATGTAGATAATTTCTTTGTCTGGTTCCCTACTTCGTATGCTCCATAAATCATTCTCCGCTATTCTAATAGATGTAAGCAATGCAGGGAGCATACAAAGCAGGGAACCAGACTAATGATTCCGGCACTTACCATGCTTCCTCTCCTTATCATAGGACCAGGCATCCCTATGAATGACTGTATCGCAAGAACAGACAGACACCACTGACCTATTGTAATCAATTGTTACAATGATTGATTGATTAGTAATGATTGTTCTGATAAAAAAAAACAATAAAAGGATTGTTGCTACCAGTGATAGATGCTACAGTCTGTAAACCAGGCTAATGTACATGTCATGAATTGCCGTTGTAGTGAAAAAGTTGACGTAGTGGTTGCATATATTGTTTGTCTTTAGAATTAATCTGTATTGCCAGGGGTGAATAAGGCCATTGTCTATTAAACTTGTGATGTTTTTTGTTTTTTCCCCAAATGTTATTACATCCCAATTACAAAGCTGTCATCTATTCAAGTTGGTGCAACCAGGTTACACACTTTGCTTATCGAGTTAGTCCCTATATGTCATCTTTGAATGATGCGATTGACTTTTGTCTCTGAGTAAATGGTTGCGTTTCTCTATGAGATAATTGGTTTCTTTATTCTTTAATTGTTAGATATGCAATGCACATGTATAGATTTTTCATATTTTCTCACAGCCCAGTCAAATCCGTCTTTGTGTTCGAGCACTAATAATTTTAACACCTAGAACCTTAATAACAATGGACAAAACTCCAACTAAAAAGAGACAAATTTTAAGTCTAAGGAATATAACTATTGTAACTGAAAAAAGTGAAAAAGAGCAGACCACTTTCAAAACAGTTTAAAAGACGGTTAAACAAATTTTGGTTGTTAAAAGGAAAAGGAGCTTTTTAGAAGTGATTTTATATGCTAAAATTTGTGGTCTTCAAATGTGAATGTGATTTTATGTTTAATGATCAAAGTATATCTTTATTCTATATAATTTTGCAGTTAAGATGAATGCATACAATTTTTAGCAAGAACTATTATTAAAAAATAAAATTATGTATAGTGATTGTAGTTAATTTTCTTGAAATTGTTCTGAACTGGACCATGGAAACGTATCTTTTTGTACAAACCTGCTATGAAAGACTACCTGTCTTGAGAGACCACTTTTTGTTGGCAGAAGGGGTCATCTCTAATAACAGATTTTACTGTATACTATTGAAAATTATCCCAAAAAGTTAAAAATGGTATCCAGAAAAATTAAGGGTTGAGATATTTACATTAATGACAGTACTCTCTCATCTTTTTCATCAGTTGACATTTATGTCAGTTGAACAATGTCAGTGTTGACTAAAACATGTCTAAGGTAACATATGGGAGGTGAGCAATAACAGACCCACAGTATATGATTTCGGTCTATATTGACATCCTTTTATTTCAGCACTTGCTGCCTCAGGTGTTGAAGATGTAAGACCAGTGCTAAAATACTATGGAGAATTTGATGATCCTTTAGAAAAGTTTAAAGAAAATCAGCAGAAGTTAAGGGTAAGCAACTTCAAGTTCAAGATTACTGAAATTAACTATTAATGAAGTAAGATAATCTATCTTTTCAGTTAGAGAGCCACATCAGTTCAGTCTGGTTCTCAGACATCTTTATAAAGGTTATATCAGAGGAGAGCATTGGAAGTGCACAAACTGAGCATTTCAACCAAAATATTGACATTTTTTGGTTCTACTGATCATAGACCATGATCTGTCATCTGTTGTCTGCATGTCCTATAGCACATATATATATTATCACTACTTCTTCTAAACTACATTGAGATGATCTGTCATCTGTTGTCTGCCTGTCCGTTAGCACATATATATTATCACTACTTCTTCTAAACTACAATGAGATGATGTCATCTGTTGTCTGCCTGTCCTTTAGCACATATATATTATCACTAATTCTTCTAAGCTACATTGAGGTGATCTGTTATCTGTTGTCTCCTGTTCTTTAGCACATCTATATATTATCAATACTTCTTCTAAACTACATTGAGGATTGATTTGCAATTTCACACACTCTTTCTTCTCATGGCCTAGTTGGTCTGAAAGGAAAAAAAGGTGGTGCTTCAATATCCTGTATGGCTGCAACACTGGCCAGGCTTTAATTTTGTTATCGCTACTCATGAATGGATGGTCATATCATTATGGGGTGTTTACTTAAAAGACTTTTTACAATGTCTGGTCAGCTCATAAAGGAAAATGGTACTGATCTGATATCTAATATGGTCACCACTAAAGCCATCTTGAAAATTTTGTTATCACTACTCCTGCTAAATGGATGGTCAAATCAAAATGGGGGCTTCACTTAAAGCCTTTTTATGATGTATATCTGGTCCTAAAAATGAAAATTGTGACAATGTGAGATCCAATATGACAGCTGTCCTTAAATCTTGTTATCACAACTCTACTTAAACAGAAAGTCATATGACATGGGTTTTCATTAGAATACTTCTTAAAATGTCAAAATGTTCTTAAAATGTTCTCAATATGGTCACCACAGCTACTGTATTAAAAATGGTGTTTTAGCTGTCCCCCAGAATAATGTCATGAGTGAAATATTGTTATCTCTACTCCTTTTCCAATGGATTGCTATATCAGCATTGAATTTTCACCAGGAAAACATTGGTGTCTCTACTCCTTTCCTATTAGATTTCTATATCAGCATTGACTTTTCACCTGGAAAACATTGGTGTCTCTACTCCTTTCCTATTGGATTGCTATATCAGCATTGACTTTTCACCTGGAAAACATTGGTGTCTCTACTCCTTTCCTATTAGATTTCTATATCAGCATTGACTTTTCACCTGGAAAACATTGGTGTCTCTACTCCTTTCCTATTGGATTGCTATATCAGCATTAAATTTTCACCAGGAAAATATTTTTATCTCTACTCCTTTTCCAATGGTTTGCTATATCAGCATTGAATTTTCACCAGGAAAACATTGGTGTCTCTATTCCTTTCCTATTGGATTGCTATATCAGTGTTGAATTTTCACCATAAAAATATTTATAGCACTAATGAACTAGATTCAGCTGAAACCTGATCTTGCTTGGCTTTGTTTAGTTCATCTCTACCACTTTAAATCAGTTGAGGTACAAAATATTTCATCTTCAAATGTGATATTAAAAATGATATTTTGATATCCAACAGGTATTATGTGTGTGGCTGAATGTAAAGGTTGACAGTGTTTTGGTCTCAAAGAGTTTTGCAATATAAAGAAATTGTATCAGTTCTACTCTAGGTGGTACTTGCCATTAATGTAGTACAGCATATAAATTTGGATGGCTACAGGGATCTATTTTATGACTATATTTCCACTTCGTTATCAAAAGTTCTACTAAACTATGACAAAAATACCTGTTCTTGCAGATAGTGTTCCTAAAACCAGCATTAAAAAATGTCTTGGTTTACTGAATCTTTTAGTTATACAATGTCATGGTGTACTGAATCTATTAGTTATACAGTGTCATGGTGTACTGAATCTATTAGATACACAATGTCATGGTGTACTAAATCTATTAGTTATACAGTGTCATGGTGTACTGAATCTATTAGTTATACAATGTCATGGTGTACTGAATCTATTAGATACACTATGTCATGGTGTACTGAATCTATTAGTTACACAATGTCATGGTGTACTGAATCTATTAGTCATACAGTGTCATGGTGTACTGAATCTATTAGTTACAAAATGTCATGGTGTACTGAATCTATTAGTTATACAATGTCATGGTGTACTGAATCTATTCAGGGGTCACGCTACCAGGCGAAGTGGGCGAAAAAGTCGCCCGAGAAGCGTAAGCTTCGCCTTCTTCTGTTATGAAAGCGAAAACAACTTCGCCCTCTGATTCTTCCGACATAATATGACTAGATTATGACTTTGAGATGCCCCCTCGCTGTAGCCAGTAAGTTCTGGCACTGCTGTAAACCCAATGCCAAATGTATTTATGTGGTTTTGATACCAATAAGCTTATGGCGACAAAGAAATTTTTGCACATTCACATGCAAGTTTTAATAGTTAACTGACCATTAACCCTTTTCCAGAACAAGATATAACTGCTTGATTACACGAAGTTGGGCCTACTGTGCTATAATGAAAAGATGCCAAATTCTGTTTCGAAATTTAAGCATCAATATGCAAATAGTAATTTGCCTTTAAAAATAATCGGTGAAGAGCGTTTTCTAATTTATATCCTATTTTTTAAAAAATGGAGATTTTTAACGGCCGTATTTGCGTATTTTCTGTATAAAATCAGTTTGAAAACGTAAATGAAATTTTTATGGCGGACATCGCTGCGTAATTGATAAACCACTTCATTAATCTGTGAAAATATGAAAAATATATATAGTAATGAAGCAAATAATATTTTTTAACCAATCCATGTCATTATTACCAGTAGGTAGACAACCATAAATATGTAGAAATTTTAATGGTTTTTGTAACGAAGAAAGAAAGTGTGTAGTTTGAGACACCCCCCACTGGTCTAAAAATAGATGCACTTCTCTGTGCAAGACATATTCTTGAATTTTTGGTTGGGGGTAAAAAAAAATAGGGTTAGTGTCCAGTTTAGTTATATATCAACATTAGTGCTTCAGTGTGTTGTTTATGAATAGTTACATTATTGTTTTATCGGGAACAATGGAATCAAGATGAACAGTGAGGTTTGAAGTCACCTTTGCATTTATTCCTATGTACATGTATTAGGGGCTGTTTCAAAATAATGCTAGAAATCTTTTTGACTGCAATTGCACACAAAACTTGAGAAAAATAAAATAATTGAGTGGTAGTTTATTGAGCATTTTTACCAATTTGCATTTAAAAGGCTCTAATCTTTTTACTTTTATCAGTGAAAATTAATTACAATGTATAGCTTCATATGTGATTTTTAAGTCATACAGCCAAAATAAATTGCATTTCCTTCAATTCAAAAACACATACTAAGTATGAATAGAATGGGTATGAATATAATTTTTTATATGCGTGCAAAATATATTGATACTCACAAATAACAAATATTTTTCAACTTGAAAATAAGTAATTGCTTAAAACTGTTAAAAGCATACCAAGAAATAGAGCACATCTTTAAAATATGATAATGCATCTGTATGTGTGTGTGTGTGTATAAATATATATATATATATATATATATATATATATATATATATATATATATATATATATATATATATATAAAATCTATATCGTGTTTATTGTTTCAGTCTCACTTCTCCCTGATTAACTCCCACTTCTCCCTGTTTAGCTCCCACTTCTCCCTGTTCTGACCAAAAGGAGCAGTCACTTCTCCCTAAAATTTAAGTTTAGCTTGACCCCTGTCTATTAGTTAAATAATGTCATGGTGTACCGAATCTATTAGTAATACAACATCGTGGTGTACTGAATCTATTAGTTATACAATGTCATGGTGTACTAAATCTATTAGTTATACAATGTTATGAAGTTCAGAATATATTAGTTGTACAATGTTATGATGTACTGAATCTATTATACAATGTTGTGGTGTACTGAATCTATTAGTTATACAATGTCGTGGTGTACTGAATCTTTTATTGCATTCTCTCATCAGTAGATGGCAGTGATAAATATGCTTTATGCCTATGCTAGTAGCTGATATTAGCTTTGGACATTTGAGATTCTGAAGTTTTTAAATATAGTAATAAAACTTGTGTCAGCTGTGATTTGCCATTGCTTTTAATACATGTAGGATGATCATACATGTGACAGAAGCAAGACATCAGACCAATAGTTTACACATTTTTATCTAGATTGACTCCTAAACCAGCCAATTGTTGTTAACACCAAAATTGCATGTTTTAAGGGTACTGAGATCCAAATGAGTTCATTTTTGCCATGATATGTATTCTCTTAATTCTGTAATAAAACAGCAGGTTTTGAATATGAATCAGAATCTAATGAAAAATGTTACAATAACAGTTAAATGAGTCTGGGCATTGTCAGTTAATTGAACATGAGAGTTGTGTCATAATTCACTGCAAAGATTTTTTAAAAATAAAATCCCCAAGCATTTTAGTTTCCTTCACCAAATCACTGACTGGTGACCAGTAAAGTCTTTCATTTTTTTATATGAAAGTACACCATGACATTTACATGCTCTCCATAGCTTTCTTGTCCAGATTTGCCCTTGCATTATTTTGTATTTTGTGAAGAATGGAGAATGTCCTTTCTGTAGCAGCAGTGGGAGGATAGTGCATGTTATCATTGTATAATGGCATGAATATTTGTGTGCAAGCACAGATTCTAGAAAAACAGATTTAATCATATACTATCATAAAATCCACTTTCCTTGCAATACGATGCATGAAAACACAGTACAAACTCAAGACTATTGCATGAAATAACCAAAGTAAACTCAAGACAATTGCATGATACACGCAAAGCAAACTCAGGACCTTTGCATGAAACACATTCATACTTAAGACTTTTGGATCAAACGCACAATGCAAACTCATGACTCTTGCATGCAGTGTATCCCCCATGGGTGTAAAACTGAGGGTCAAAAAAGTGAATGTTTTGTTAATTAAATCTGCTGATCTGATGTTAGAAGGGAAGTAAATTGAAATTATAAAGATTAAATGATCGTGTATTGGTATTTATCGATGTATAAATTTTACCTAATCACTCAAAACGGTTGCAAAAAGTTGGACTATATTTACTTTGTTTGTGATTAGGTCAGATTTACACATCAATAAATACCCAACCATGATCATTTAATTCTATAATACAAACTCAAGACCTTTGCACAAAACAGAAAATGCAAGCTCATGACTTTTGCTACTTGCCTGCACACACTTAAACTCAGATTTCCAACCTTTGCTGAACTTATACCTGAAAATATTTTCTTAGCTGGTATTTTTGGGCTATGGAAGAAGGAACTTGTTTTTGTATTTTTACATGAACATATTAAATAAAATTTATAAAAATCTTAAAAAATAACATTTTAAAAAGACCCCAAAACATCTAAACAATTCCACAAGTGTTTCTGCCGAAATCATTTTTGGGTCGGTTTCATTTCCACAAAAGGAAGGACAAGTCAATTTTTAATCAATGACTCATGGACCACCTTTGTTACATATAACACTTCAAAAGTCATCCCACTTTTGGCCATATTTTATTTTGGTGTTGTAGGGTTTAATGCCATCTTCAGCACACATTAGGCTATACATGGCAGACAGTATTAATGGTGGAAGAAGAACCGGGAAAAATAACCACAGCTCACAAGAAGCTACTAGCAAGCTTTTTCACATATCCACATTGGCCAAGTCTGAGACTAGAACCCACGCAGACAGAGGTCAGATGGCAGTGATCTGTAATGGATATCGCTTTAGACCACTCTGCCACTTAGGGCCCCACTTTTGGCCATAAATTCTCCAAATAGCAAGAATAATTAACATCTTGTTGTTTTCTCATGTTAGCCTTCTTAATCAGATTACTCCATTTTCCTAGTAGAATCACATGTATGGATGGTACAAGGTCTCCACTCAGATGGCAGTGATCTGTAATGGATATCGCTTTAGACCACTCGGCCACTTAGGGCCCCACTTTTGGCCATAACTTCTCCAAATAGCAAGAATAATTAACATCTTGTTGTTTTCTCATGTTAGCCTTCTTAATCAGATTACTCCATTTTCCTAGTAGAATCACATGTATGGATGGTACAAGGTCTCCACTCTTTGCAATTCAGCATATTTTATAAACAAGTGAATATGGTATAAATTTTATATATAGATAAAATGCATATCTGATTCAGTACATTGTGTATCACAGGAGCAACAAGAAATGCAGGCCAGAATGCTACAAGAGAAGGAACAACAATCCAAGATTAAAAGCTTGGGCCCCAGCTGGTTCAGGAGATAACAGGAACGACTTTGAATCATTTTGAGCTGACCTGGTTATTAGGCCAATAAGCTTATGGTATGGCACAGCATCTGCCATTTTGTGTTATGTTATCTGTCTGTCAACAATTGTTTGTTACCACTCTGGAGATCATATTTTTCATCCAGTTTTGATTAAACTTTGACTGTGGATTTTGATTATCAAGATCTGGATAAGTTTGATTTTTAGCATGACCCATTCTTATTAACAATATGAGTTTGTATTTTGATTGTCTGAGCTTGTTACCCCTCTGGAAAATATATTTTTGAGCACATTTTGATCA
Source organism: Potamilus streckersoni (assembly GCA_016746295.1). Taxonomy (NCBI): domain Eukaryota; kingdom Metazoa; phylum Mollusca; class Bivalvia; order Unionida; family Unionidae; genus Potamilus; species Potamilus streckersoni. The sequence goes on from JAEAOA010000584.1 coordinate 90,554, forward strand.
AAATATAAGGTTATATCATCAAGATTTTAGATGTCTTCAATAATTTTTAGATTCATGCATGTTAGTCTTGTATCTGATTGACTGAGCTTATTACATCTCTGAAAGCAATTGTTATGATCTGACTTAATCAATCTTAACAAAAGGGCTTAAATCTATCTTAGAAAAAGGGCTTAAATTATCAAGATTTTGGATGATAACAAAGGAAACCCATGCATATTAACGAAGTCATTTTACATTGATTCACTGAGTTGTTAGAATCTATAAGCCATCTGTCTGGTCTGATCATGATCGATAACTTGCATGGGTTTGATAGCGAGTCAGATCCATGCATATTAATGGAGTGAGCATGCATCGAATTGGCTAAGATTGAACAGATACTATTGTATGTCATTGGTAAGGATATCACACCCATAACAAGTTCATTTTGTATCAGTTGGAGGTCACTTGAGATCATTCCAACAAAGTAGGAAAAAGACTAGACTTGTGTTATGTGATACAGCAAACTATGTTTATTTGTTGAAAACGTATTAGCTTTTCAGAGCCTTGCCACTGCATAAAAAGTATTTGAAAATAGGTTAAAGAAAGGTCATTAAGGTTATTGATAAGGTGAGTTCATGATGTTTCTTAATGACTTGTGTAAAATGATAATGGGTGAATAGAGACCCAACCTGGGGTCAACACAAGCACCTTGTGAATGTTAAATAAATCCAGAATCATTCCATACTGGATAGACACTAATGAAAATGCCACTAATAATATGTGATTTTCTGGGACCTGATGTGAAATAAAACAGTATAAAATTTAATAGGATTCAACATTGGCACATCATTTAAGTAACTGCTAAATATTAGGAATGTCTTATTTTACTAAAATTTTGTTTTAGGAGTGGGCCTTTTTATAATTGTCTCATTGTATTAATAAAGTGTTCATGGGGAAGTTGCTTCCTTATCCATGGAATAACGAGAAAGAACCAAATATCACTGATGAATCCAAGTCTACAATATGTCCAGAGTGATATTCAAAAATGTATAAAGTAGAACCTATCTTGAAAGACCACCCATTCTGTCAGAATTAATGATCTCTTAAGACAGGTAGTCTCTCATAACAGGTCATAGCACTATAAAATCAATATATCAGTGCATGAAGATTCTGGTCTCACAAAACAGGTGGTCTTTTATAGCAGTGGTCTCTCATGACAGTTTTTACTGTATTTGCCATATTTCTGAAATGTATATTTGCCAGTCTTTGATAAATGTTGAAATGTAGTATTAGATTTTAATTTTTAATGGGTCTCAAGCATTTGAACTGTATATTAACCAAATCTGTTGTATTAACAATGTTTATTGTGAACTATGTGTCCGAAAGATACATAACTGTGTCCTAAAGGTAAATAACTGTGTCTTAAAGGTACATAACTATGTCCTAATGGTACATAACTATGTGTCATAAAGATTCATAATTAGTTGCATGCAGATGCGATAATTAGCCACTGACAAATGATTCCTATATGTTTTAAATGCTTAAGTATAGAAACCATTGCATTATTAAATATTTTTGGTTGATTTTGTTCTTGTAAACCAAAGTGAAAACAAGTTCCATTTCATGTCATATTGATACAAAGGTATATCTGATTTTGCTTTTGTTATAGATGTTTTATATCCCAAATCATCAGATAGACTGAGTTATAGAAAGCTTTTCTGCAAGTGTATGTGTGCTGTTCTAAGATTAAATGAATATGGGATAAAAACTTTTAATAAATTATTGATACTTGACTTTTTGGGGTCAGTATTTTGATATACAAGTGTTTGTTGTACCTTCCTGTTCCTTGGTGAGCAGTATATGGGATTCATTTTGTCCACTGATCCTATCCATGAAGCTGTCCCTCCTCCCTGTCTGCTTGTAATTATTAAGTTGGGGAAGTGTGTGACAAAATAAAACTGTCCCTGTAACTGACATCTCCAGTTGTTAAGAGTGGTTACAGCATCTGCCTTGGATGTAGCCTTATAAAAATGGTACCAACAGATGCCTCATGTGGCACTCAGGAGGTTAGTGTTTGGACTGGTGTGATGATAATATACTGTTGCTACAAAAAATGCATTGTAAAGTGTAACAACTTGGTCATTGTGATCAATTCATGCCAAGGAAGAAAGGCTAAACTCTTGCTTGTTAACTGGGTTTAAATTTGGAATGGCAATTTTACCTCAGTTTACACTCATCACAGAGTGAAATGAAATTGATAAAACCACTGACAAATAATGCTTTACTCTAATATTCACTGACAAATAATGCTCTACTCTAATATTCACTGACAAATAATGCTCTACTCTAATATTCACTGACAAATAATGCTCTACTCAAATATTCACTGACAAATAATGCTCTACTCTAATATTCACTGACAAATAATGCTCTACTCTAATATTCACTGACAAATAATGCTCTACTCTAATATTCACTGACAAATAATGCTCTACTCTAATATTCACTGACACATAATGCTCTACTCTAATATTCACTGACACATAATGCTCTACTCTAATATTCACTGACAAATAATGCTCTGCTCTAATATTCACTGACACGTAATGCTCTGCTCTAATATTCACTGACACATAATGCTCTACTCTACTATTCACTGACAAATAATGCTCTACTCTAATATTCACTGACACATAATGCTCTACTCTAATATTCACTGACAAATAATGCTCTACTCTAATATTCACTGACAAATGCTCTACTCTAATATTCACTGACACATAATGCTCTACTCTAATATTCACTGACACATAATGCTCTACTCTAATATTCACTGACACATAATGCTCTACTCTAATATTCACTGACACATAATGCTCTACTCTAATATTCACTGACACATAATGCTCTACTCTAATATTCACTGACAAATAATGCTCTACTCTAATATTCACTGACAAATAATGCTCTACTCTAATATTCACTGACAAATAATGCTCTACTCTAATATTCACTGACAAATGCTTTACTCTAATATTCACTGACAAATAATGCTCTACTCTAATATTCACTGACACATAATGCTCTACTCTAATATTCACTGACAAATAATGCTCTACTCTAATATTCACTGACAAATAATGCTCTACTCTAATATTCACTGACAAATGCTCTACTCTAATATTCACTGACACATAATGCTCTACTCTAATATTCACTGACACATAATGCTCTACTCTAATATTCACTGACAAATAATGCTCTACTCTAATATTCACTGACACATAATGCTCTGCTCTAATATTCACTGACAAATAATGCTCTGCTCTAATATTCACTGACACATAATGCTCTACTCTAATATTCACTGACAAATAATACTCTACTCTAATATTCACTGACACATAATGCTCTGCTCTAATATTCACTGACACATAATGCTCTACTCTAATATTCACTGACAATGCTCTACTCTATAATTCACTGACAAATAATGCTCTACTCTAATATTCACTGACAAATAATGCTCTACTCTAATATTCACTGACACATAATGCTCTACTCTAATATTCACTGATACATAATGCTTTACTCTAATATTCACTGACAAATAATGCTCTACTCTAAATTCACTGACAAATAATGCTTTACTCTAATATTCACTGACAAATAATGCTCTACTCTAATATTCACTGACACATAATGCTCTACTCTAATATTCACTGACACATAATGCTCTACTCTAATATTCACTGACACATAATGCTCTACTCTAATATTCACTGACAAATAATGCTCTACTCTAATATTCACTGACAAATAATGCTCTACTCTAATATTCATTGACACATAATGCTCTACTACATGTGTTGTCTTATGTCTTGCTATAAAATTCAAATTTCTTCATTTTTAATGCCCAGAGTTTTAGAGTCATACACAGTGTTATTATAGTTCATCATTATACTCCTGTGTAATTTTTCCATAATTTTTGTAAATTGTTTTAATTTTGCTCAATTTTTCAAGAGTTTATAAACAAGGATATCGAAGGACTTGCCACTCACACATGTTATTGTTAGGTTTAGCAGCACAAGAAGAAGATGTGATTAGCCATAGAGTTTATTCAGGCAGTTTTCTTCTATGTATGTAATATGGGAGAGGCATATCCAAGAAATACAGTCAAACCTGCCATTAAAAGTTACCACTATTAAGAAACCAACATGCTGTCTTAAGCAGCCAGCATTTTCAAATTCTGCAAAGAAAATATATTGAAAAATAATAACCTCTAATCAGCAACAAACTTTCTGAAGAGTCTACTTTTTCAGGAGTTGGCTGTATTGACAGGTTTAACTGTGCAAAACATGGTATCTTGATATTTCTACATTATGCAATAGCTTTGATAATCTGTTATGTTGGATTCTAAAACTGGCCCTTGCCACTCCCCCAATTCACTCACTAGTACATAATTACTAACATTTTTGGTTGGCCTAGCCACTGCCCTAATTATCTCACTGGTACATAATTGCCATCATTTTTGGTTGGCCTTCCACTGCCTCAATTCACTTACTAGTACATAATTACTAACATTTATGGTTGGTCTTGCAACGGCCTCAATTCACTCACTAGTACACCATTACTAACATTTTTGGCTTGCCCTAGCAACTGCCTCAATTCACTCACTAGTATATAATTACTAATATTTTTGACAGGGTCAAGCCACTGACCAATTCACTCCCTAGTGAACAGTTAATAACACTTTTAGCTGTTCCTTCTGTATGAACAACCATAGTTTAAGTTCAAACATTTGTCAGAACATAAGTGAAAGTATTTATATGAAAATTCAGAGCATAAATGATGTGAAAAGAAATAAAAAACATTCAGTTGCGTTTTAGAGACCTCACAGAACCTATTTTTGTGTGCTACCCTTTCTAGCTGAAAGCCAGTTTGAGGAATTGCCCACAGAAGGATGTGCCCTCTATCAGTATTTCTGCATAAATTTTTACTTTTTTTTATTAAATAGAAAGTTTCTGACCTTTTAAGATACTAGTTTCATCATATGATAAATATCAACACCAGTGTGGTTACCAGCCCTGGTCCGCTGAGTGGTTACCAACCCTGGTTGGCAAAGTGTTTACTAGCTTTGTAGCTTTGTACATTCAGCAAATTCCATGTACTTGACCTGTCACAAGATTTATGTCACTGACTAATATTACAGAATAGAAAGCTTGTGCAGCTAATTTGTATAGTTTTTTTGTGTTGTTCATTAGTGTCACAGTAAGTTTACATGATGCCTGCTGACTTAATTATTATCTATAGACTGTTAGTTTGTTCTGTCAGCACAATTGGAGTGACTAAGTGCTCCCAGTTAAACTTTAAACTAGCTGAGGATAACCATGTTAAATTTTGGGAACATGAAGGGTGTAGTTCTTTACATTTTTGGCCAGACATGACATACCAAATAAAGGGAAGGTAAATAAGTATACTAATAGAGATTGGGATATTAGTATTTTGCCACAAATGCCACCTTACTGGAGTATTTTTGTCTGATAGAATCATTGAAAGTAGTTTGCTGTTACAAAGGAAAATCAGGAAGACCATTTCAGCCAATCTGTCACATACAACTAGAGCACCAACTTCACCTCCTTGACTTAACAGATATTTGTAGCAACATCGTTTTGACATGGTACTATCCATCTAGACCTACAGCGACTGTAAAGGTGGCACCATTGGGAAGACCCATTTCAATGTGGTACAGATTAAAAGTAGTAGCTTCAATCTTGCCTCATTTGATGCAACAGAAAGAAAATGATGACTGTTCTCTCAAAAGTGAACTATAAATCATTAATGGGTAACAGGAAATTGGATCAAGCCTCTGGGTTCCCATGCAGTTGGGAAATCAGAAAAAATTTTGAGAAAGTATAGATTTGTTCCTAACCTGGAAGAGCCTTTTAATTTTGCAAATCAAAGTTAAAGGAAAACAAACAAAAAGTTTCAGTTGCCACTTATTCATTGACAAAATAATTATGAGTTAAATTTATTGAGTTCATATGGGAATTTTTTAAGGTTAAGGAACTGTTCAGTTGATTGAGGTATAATTGTGGCATAGATTCTTTCAGTTCTTGCCAAAAACATTTTTTGTATAGTCAATCCAGGCAGTCAGATGATCGGATTGGTCATGTAAACTACTGATCCCATAGTTAGCTCCATAATGTTCTCTTTTCTTGTCTAGAAAGCATGAAGACAAGCTTGACATCACATTGTGCCGACATGTTGTCTGCATCATTTGATTCCATAACTTTTAATAGAAAATAAGAAGGCTCTTATTCTACAGAGATATACAGAGTAAAGACAATGCAGAAATAAAGTTTAACCTTCACGTATTTTCCGTAGTTCAGAGTGAACATAGTGTTAAACATTATGGCCAATAGTAACCATGGCATCCACTCCTACTGCCAAACCACCTTAGCAGTGAATTGTACTATCACACATTGTAAATAATGTAAAAATTTATGCAGAATTCAATGCTACTTGACAATAATTACATTAAATATGCAATCTATTGTCACAAAATTAGGCATACTTGACAATAATTACATTAAATATAAAACCTATTGTCACAAAGTTGGGCATACTTGACAATAATTACATTAAATATACAACCTATTGTCAGAAAGTAGGTGTTAGGGCACTAACCAGACTTACAATTGTAATAAATAATTTTTAAGTTTTTTTTATAAAAATTTAAAGCAACTAAAAACTTCATACCAGCATATTAATTCAGGCTGAATACAGTTAACATTTTCATTCTGTAAATTTACATGCAAATATATGTGAATTTCAACAGTTACACTTGTTTCTGGTAATATAATACATGTATGTGGTTTTGTACACTGTCATGTGTCTGATTCAGATAGTGTTTTTAAAACAGAAAAAGCTTTTGATTTGAATAATTTGTATCTAGTTTGTATCCCATCACAGTATCATAACATTGGCACATGCATATAAGAGTCCATCCAGTATAGTAATACAGTGATGCACACGTTTGTACGTCACAGTTTCAGTGCCAGCTTGCACAGTTACAATGAGGGGCCCAAGTCGTTCAATAGCTATTGTCAGAGACATCAAACAAGAAATCTGCATCACCCATCTTTTCAGTATATGAGAAACCATGCTCACCAGTATGTAGCCTGACCCCATCATTCCTTATATTGAACTCAAGAATATATTGCCTGACCCCACCATTCTAAGTCTTTACTCAAGAATATATTGCCTGACCCCACCATTCTAAGTCTTTACTCAAGAATATATTGCCTGACCCCACCATTCTAAGTATTTACTGAAGAATATATTGCCTGACCCCACCATTCTAAGTCTTTACTCAAGAATATATTGCCTGACCCCACCATTCTAAGTCTTTACTCAAGAATATATTGCCTGACCCCACCATTCTAAGTCTTTACTCAAGAATATATTGCCTGACCCCACCATTCTAAGTCTCTACTCAAGAATATATTGCCTGACCCCACCATTCTAAGTCTTTACTCAAGAATATATTGCCTGACCCCCACCATTCTAAGTCTTTACTCAAGAATATATTGCCTGACCCCCACCATTCTAAGTATTTACTGAAGAATATATTGCCTGACCCCACCATTCTAAGTCTTTACTCAAGAATATATTGCCTGACCCCACCATTCTAAGTCTCTACTCAAGAATATATTGCCTGACCCCACCATTCTAAGTCTTTACTCAAGAATTTATTGCCTGACCCCACCATTCTAAGTCTTTACTCAAGAATATATTGCCTGACCCCACCATTCTAAGTCTTTACTCAAGAATATATTGCCTGACCCCACCATTCTAAGTCTTTACACAAGAATTTATTGCCTGACCCCCACCATTCTAAGTCTTTACTCAAGAATATATTGCCTGACCCCACCATTCTAAGTCTTTAATCAAGAATATATTGCCTGACCCCACCATTCTAAGTCTTTACTCAAGAATATATTGCCTGACCCCACCATTCTAAGTCTTTACTCAAGAATATATTGCCTGACCCCACCATTCTAAGTCTTTACTCAAGAACATATTGCCTGACCCCACCATTCTAAGTCTTTACTCAAGAATATATTGCCTGACCCCACCATTCTAAGTCTTTACTCAAGAATATATTGCCTGACCCCACCATTCTAAGTCTTTACTCAAGAATATATTGCCTGACCCCACCATTCTAAGTCTTTACTCAAGAATTTATTGCCTGACCCCACCATTCTAAGTCTTTACTCAAGAATTTATTGCCTGACCCCACCATTCTAAGTCTTTACTCAAGAATATATTGCCTGACCCCACCATTCTAAGTCTTTACTCAAGAATATATTGCCTGACCCCACCATTCTAAGTCTTTACTCAAGAATTTATTACCTGACCCCACCATTCTAAGTCTTTACTCAAGAATATATTGCCTGACCCCACCATTCTAAGTCTTTACTCAAGAATATATTGCCTGACCCCATCATTCTAAGTCTTTACTCAAGAATTTATTACCTGACCCCACCATTCTAAGTCTTTACTCAAGAATATATTGCCTGACCCCACCATTCTAAGTCTTTACTCAAGAATTTATTACCTGACCCACACAAATATGCAACCTGACCCACCATTCTAAACCTTTATACACAATTATGCAACCTGACCCACCATTCTAAACCTTTACACACAAATGTGTAACCTGACCCACCATTCTAAACCTTTACACACAAATATGTAACCTGACCCACCATTCTAAACTTTTACACACAAATATGTAACCTGACCCACCATTCTAAACTTTTACACACAATATGCAACCTGACCTACCATTCTAAACTTTTACTCATAAATATGCAACCTGACCAACCATTCTTAACTTTTATACACAAATATGCAACCTGACCCACCATTCTAAACCTTTATACACAATTATGCAACCTGATCCACCATTCTAAACCTTTACACACAAATGTGTAACCTGACCCACCATTCTAAACCTTTACACACAAATATGCAACCTGACCCACCATTCTAAACCTTTACACACAAATATGCAACCTGACCCACCATTCTAAACCTTTACACACAAATATGCAACCTGACCCAGCTTTCTAAATTTTTACTTGAGCATATGCAGCCTGTTTCCACCATTTTAATTTTTTTTTTATTCAGAAATATGCATCCAGTCTCACCCATCTTAATTTTTTACTAGATAATATGCAGCCTGACCCTGCCATTCTAAATCTTGATTCAAGAATATGTAGTCAAGCCCCACCATTCCTTACATTTAGCCTGCCATTCTAAATCCTTACTCCAGAGAATATAGCCTGGTACTACCATTCTAAACCTTTACTCCAGAGAATATACCCTGGTCTCACCATTATAAATCCTTACTCCAGAGAATATAGCCTGGTCTCACCATTCTAAATCCTTACTCCAGAGAATATAGCCTGGTCCCACCATTCTAAATCTTTACTCCAAAGAATATAGTAGGTACCACCACTCTAAACCTTTACTCCAGAGAATATAGTCTGGTACCACCATTCTAAATCTTTACTCCAGAGAATATAGCCTGGTCTCACCATTCTAAATCTTTATTCCAGAAAATATAGTCTGGTACCACCATTCTAAATCTTTACTCCAAAGAATATAGTCTGGTACCACCATTCTAAACCTTTACTCCAGAGAATATATCCTGGTCTCACCATTATAAATCCTTACTCCAGAGAATAATGCCTGGTCCCACCATTCTAAATTTTTACTCAACATTTCAAGTAACAGTGTTGCTCCAGATCTGGAATTTTAACATTGACAAATGCAGCATTTTGGTTGGTCTAACTAATTAGAAATCTGTCCAGATGTTCTTTTAGAAGGGCTGGTCTACTAAGAATTATTGTAAGTCTCTAACAACATTTCTATGTACTGAACATAATTTGTTAGAATTTGCACAATACAAACAAAGGAATTCAGTTTAATTAGTAAAATTAATACGGAAGCACAGGCACAACACCCTATTTAATGACTATTATTCACAATGCAAGATCAAGGAATTATTCTCATATATTACCACCCTTCTACAATGGTCTCATGCTATGCTGTGTAAAGAACAATGTTTAGTTGACACAATCTTTAATTTAATATTTTGGGCCCCCGAGTGGTCTAAAGCAATGTCCATTGCAGATCACTGCCATCTCACCTCTGTCTGCATGGGTTCAAGTCTAGGATTCAGCAAATGTGGATATGTGAGAAAGCTTGCCAGTAGCTTCTCGTGGGTCAGTGGTTCTTTCTGGTGATTTTCTGTTTTTTTTCCTCCGCCATTAATACTAGCCACGATGTATAGCCTATGGTGTGCTGCAAAATGGTGTTAAACACCACCACAACAACAACAACAACAACAACAATTTAAAATTCAAACTGTTCTGTTCTAATACATATTTTATGAGAGAACTAAAGAATATAGGTTTTCTGGGGATTCATTACAGCAATGATGATTACAGGGTAGAGACTACAGAACTCTGTTATAAATTTGATAAAACTGAAGTTACTACATTAATGGATTCTTATACGTACCTAACCATCTAGAGGAATGTTTATGTGTGATAAGCTTGCTATTGTTGTGCACCCACCCCCAATTGTTGGAAGGAATTCTCATGTTCATATCCTTCATGAAAAGTTTCAAGTACATTATTCCAGGTGGATTAAACTCTGTACACACCTAAATCTTTTGGACTAAACTCTGTACTCACCTAAATCTTTTGGATTAAACTCTGTATACACCTAAATCTTTTGGATTAAACTCTGTACACACCTAAATCTTTTGGATTAAACTCTGTACACACCTAAATCTTTGACCATATCACGAAGACTCCCATTATTTTTTTTTCATATCCAGGGGAGACAATTCTGTCCACCTTTATTACAAAAGAATGTAGTTTTCTCCCCTATATTGGATGGCCACATAAAAAGGTTTGTCTTCAGGGTAACGGTATAAACGGTGCCAATTGTACAACCCCAGTTAGGTGGAGCTTAAGGTGTAGGGAACATTGTATTCAGAAATAAACAACAAAACTAGCTGTGATTGGTGCATTATGTAAGACTTGTACTTTCTATTAGGCTTTAAAAAAAGTTGAGCCTCTTGGCAACATGTGAGATTATGTTAATTCATATCTAGATCACATTTTGTATTTTTTAAGATTTTTTTAAAGTGTGGTACACATGACTAAAAATGTGTCTGGTGTAACTAGCTAACTCTTACCCCTGTCTAGTTCCAGCAGAATTATCTCTCTTAAATGCAATGGATTACCTATTTTTGTTGTTATCAAATTAACAATCTAACATTGTTCTCTGTGACAGTGTGTGACATGCATCCTGAGGTAGGATAGAAAGTATATTTATTTCGCAAAACATTAGCATTGCGGTCTATGGAAAAACAATTGGTACCGTGATACCTAAAAACATTCACTTGTACTAAGGAATAGATGCATGATCTTGAATATAACAGGGCCTATTTTATTTTTATTGTTCTAAGCTTTAAATAGACAATGGGGAATAATGAATTAGATTTGTTGATCCTTCCTTTTGTCCATCTGTCTATCCCACATTTTTTCCTGCAAAATAATTCCCTTAACTTCAACCCAAATTTGGTAGGCAGGTTGATGTTGATAAATAAATTTGATTTAAAATATTCTACATCATCATTCAATGAAGTTATAGCCCCTGATGTCCAATTTGCCCTTTTTCATTTCTGTAACAGAAGCCTTCATAAATATTATTAGATTTCAGTCAAACTTTGTTTGTGGCTGGACTATAATCATGAGACCATGGATAAATTAGATCCTCAGCCCCTAATTTTCACCCACCCACCTTTGTTTCCATAGAATAACTTCATCAATTGTTATTGGATTTCAGCCAAATTTTATATGGTACTTGATTATCTTGCCTGAGTTTTATTTTTTTTTTTGTCACTAGTCAGTGTCTTTGTTTAGCAGTTATAGACCTTCAGTATAGGACCGATCCAGATTCATTTCCACCCAAGAACACTCCTACTTATGTTTGCATTTCAACCAAATTCATTACACAGCTTGATACTGATCAAACCTTAGTGGAATTTTATTGTCGGCTTTCTGCATTGTCAATTAATAGATCTTTGCTGTCATAACCACCCACTTTGTTTTAGTACAATAGATCCTATGATTATCATTGGATTTCAACCAGATCTGGTATGCAATTGAACCTTGTCCAACCAGCCCACTTCCTTTTCAGCACAATTTAGTAGACAGCTTGTTACTGATAGAATCTTTCCTGAATTTGATTATTATCATGCTGACATTATTCAGCAGAAATACAGTACCTGGTTGCTGGATCATTTCCTGCATAATAACTAAATTTGATTTAAACCAAATTATTATATGAATCTGATCAAAACCAAGATTTGCTGATAAATAAGTTGATGTCATGGATACAATAAGGTTATCTTCTCTTGACCTTTATGTCACTAATCAGATTACAAATTTTTATAAATCTGAAAGTGAAAATGTTATTGAAACTGTAGAGATGCAAATGATAATCCTCCCTACAACAAAATTCCATTCTTTATCAGAGAGGATACTGAAAATAGATGTAGGGTATTCCAAAAGTCAGCAGAACATTTTAGAACACCTTCATTTTTGTAAGATTGGTATTACATTATGCACCTTGATATTCTCGATACCTTTTCTAAGTGCAATTGTCAGGAGTTATTTCCCCTGATTGTCATACTTGCCTACATAATTTCTAAACATTGACTCATCAGATTTTAAATAAATTTAGTAGGTGGCCTCATGATAATGAGACTGAGTTTGGTAATATTGCTCTGGTACAGAGTTATTCCCCCTGATTGTCACTGTGTCTTTGATACACTTTTAGCTTACTGTATCTTCATTTGATATGCAGTTTTATTTTTGTAACAACTTGATATAATCTGATTATTGTCATTCTATCAGCAGCAACATTTGTGGAGATGTGGCCACTGAATGCTTGACCAGGGTTTGATGGTCAGTGTTCCTTATGACCATTCTAGAAATGCATTTCAGACACCATTCTGAGTAGCACTGTCCAGTCTAGGTTTGAAGATTAACAAATTGACAAATATAGACAAGCTTTCCTGTTATTGCTCCATCCCTCAAGCATATTGATATTTGAACTATTTCATTACAAATTTTATATTAACAAGTTTTGGAGGTAAAATTACCAGACTGCTGAATAATGATAGCCATGTAATCTTTAATTGATCACCTTGGCCTAAAGGTCAAGTATGTAATGTCATATAAAATCTCAACACATCATCAAATCCTGGCTAATTTCCTCCCTCCAGTTTTTGATAGGGTGTATATGCTTTATCAATGTTTAATGTCTCAAATAAACAAGGTATATTTATCCTTAAATTCTGTGCTAAGGTTGTTGGGATCTATTATATATTTGAAAACTGATTAAAAATGCAAAGAGTTATATAAGCTCATCCTTGAGGAAATCAGTAATAATCAAAGTCATATCAAGATCAATAATGGCAAAGCAGAGTAATACAAGAATAGTAGTAGTCTGTTAACAGATCCAATGGAAATACAGGGATTTGGTCAAACTACCTTTATTCCTATTAAAATACACTATTCTCTTATAAGTTTAGTCCCAATACAAATTGTGCAGAACCAGATCAGCCATTGCTTACTATACCAACAGCTCTGGGTCTAAGCAGTTAATTAGGAGTAATGACTAAAACAAACAAGACAGACTCAAATCGGCCATCACAGTATGCATTGTCAGATCTGGGTCTACTTTATTTACATTATGCACTGTCAGATCTGGGTCTACTTTATTTACATTATGCACTGTCAGATCTGGGTCTGTGTAGTTGCATTATGCATTGTCAGATCTGGGTCTGTGTTTTTTGCATTATGCATTGTCAGATCTGAGTCTGTGTTTTTTGCATTATGCATTGTCAGATCTGGGTCTGTGTTTTTTGCATTATGCATTGTAAGATCTGGGTCTGTGATGTTTACATTATGCACTGTCAGATCTGGGTCTGTGTTGTTTGCATTATGCATTGTCAGATCTGGGTCTACTTTATTTGCAATATGCATTGTCAGATTTGGGTCTGTGTTGTTTACATTATGCACTGTCAGATCTGGGTCTGTGTTGTTTGCATTATGCATTGTCAGATCTGGGTCTACTTTATTTGCAATATGCATTGTCAGATCTGGGTCTATGTTTTTTACATTATGCACTGTCAGATCTGGGTCTGTGTTGTTTGCATTATGCATTGTCAGATCTGGGTCTATGTTTTTTACATTATGCACTGTCAGATTTGGGTCTGTGTTGTTTGCATTATGCATTGTCAGATCTGGGTCTATGTTTTTTACATTATGCACTGTCAGATCTGGGTCTGTGTTGTTTGCATTATGCATTGTCAGATCTGGGTCTGTGTTGTTTGCATTATGCATTGTCAGATTTGGGTCTGTGTTTTTTACATTATGCACTGTCAGATTTGGGTCTGTGTTGTTTGCATTATGCATTGTCAGATCTGGCTCTATGTTTTTTACATTATGCACTGTCAGATTTGGGTCTGTGTTGTTTGCATTATGCATTGTCAGATCTGGGTCTATGTTTTTTACATTATGCACTGTCAGATCTGGGTCTGTGTTGTTTGCATTATGCATTGTCAGATCTGGGTCTGTGTTGTTTGCATTATGCATTGTAAGATCTGGGTCTGTGTTGTTTGCATGTTGCATTGTCAGATCTGGGTCTGTGTTGTTTGCATTATGCATTGTCAGATCTGGGTCTGTGTTGTTTGCATTATGCATTGTCAGATCTGGGTCTGTGTTGTTTGCATTATGCATTGTCAGATCTGGGTCTGTGTTGTTTGCAAAATTATGCATTGCCAAGTCTTGGTCTGTGTTGTTTGCATTATGCTTTGTCAGATCTGGGTCTGTGTTGTTTGCAAAATTATGCATTGCCAAGTCTTGGTCTGTGTTGTTTGCATTATGCTTTGTCAGATCTGGGTCTGTGTTGTTTGCAAAATTATGCATTGCCAAGTCTTGGTCTGTGTTGTTTGCATTATGCATTGTCAGATTTGGGTCTGTGTTGTTTGCAAAATTATGCATTGTCAGATCTAGGTCTGTGTTGTTTGCAAAATTATGCATTGCCAGATCTGGGTCTGTGTTGTTTGCAATATGCTTTGTAAGATCTGGGGCTGTGTTTTTTGCATTATGCATTGTAAGATTCGGGTCTGTGTTGTTTGCAAAATTATGCATTGTCAGATCTGGGTCTGTGTTGTTTGCATTATGCATTGTCAGATCTGGGTCTGTGTTGTTTGCATGTTGCATTGTCAGATCTGGGTCTGTGTTGTTTGCATGTTGCATTGTCAGATCTGGGTCTGTGTGTGCATTATGCCTTGTCAGATCTGGGTCTGTGTTTTTTGCATTATGCATTGTCAGATCTGGGTCTGTGTTGTTTGCATGTTGCATTGTCAGATCTGGGTCTGTGTTGTTTTCATGTTGCATTGTCAGATCTGGGTCTGTGTTGTTTGCAAAATTATGCATTGTCAGATCTGGGTCTGTGTTGTTTGCATGTTGCATTGTCATATCTGGGTCTGTTGTTTGCATTATGCATTGTCAGATCTGGGTCTGTGTTTTTTGCATTATGCATTGTCAGATCTGGGTCTGTGTTGTTTGCATGTTGCATTGTAAGATCTGGGTCTGTGTTGTTTGCATGTTGCATTGTCAGATCTGGGTCTGTGTTGTTTGCATTATGCATTGTCAGATCTGGGTCTGTGTTGCTTGCATGTTGCATTGTCAGATCTGGGTCTGTGTTGTTTGCATGTTGCATTGTCAGATCTGGGTCTGTGTTGTTTGCATTATGCATTGTCAGATCTGGGTCTGTGTTTTTTGCATTATGCTTTGTAAGATCTGGGTCTGTGTTGTTTGCATGTTGCATTGTCAGATCTGGGTCTGTTTTGTTTGCATGTTGCATTGTCAGATCTGGGTCTGTGTTGTTTGCAAAATTATGCATTGTCAGATCTTGGTCTGTGTTGTTTGCATTATGCATTGTCAGATCTGGGTCTGTGTTGTTTGCATTATGCATTGTAAGATCTGGGTCTGTGTTGTTTTCATGTTGCATTGTCAGATCTGGGTCTGTGTTGTTTGCAAAATTATGCATTGTCAGATCTGGGTCTGTGTTGTTTGCATTATGCATTGTCAGATCTGGGTCTGTTGTTTGCATTATGCATTGTCAGATCTGGGTCTGTGTTTTTTGCATTATGCATTGTCAGATCTGGGTCTGTGTTTGCATTATGCATTCTCAGATCTGGGTCTGTGTTGTTTACATGTTGCATTGTAAGATCTGGGTCTGTGTTGTTTGCATGTTGCATTGTCAGATCTGGGTCTGTGTTGTTTGCATTATGCATTGTCAGATCTGGGTCTGTGTTGTTTGCATGTTGCATTGTCAGATCTGGGTCTGTGTTGTTTGCATGTTGCATTGTCAGATCTGGGTCTGTGTTGTTTGCATTATGCATTGTCAGATCTGGGTCTGTGTTTTTTGCATTATGCTTTGTAAGATCTGGGTCTGTGTTGTTTGCATGTTGCATTGTCAGATCTGGGTCTGTTTTGTTTGCATGTTGCATTGTCAGATCTGGGTCTGTGTTGTTTGCATGTTGCATTGTCAGATCTGGGTCTGTGTTGTTTCCATTATGCATTGTCAGATCTGGGTCTGTGTTGTTTGCATTATGCATTGTAAGATCTGGGTCTGTGTTGTTTGCATGTTGCATTGTCAGATCTGGGTCTGTGTTGTTTGCATTATGCTTTGTAAGATCTGGGTCTGTGTTGTTTGCATGTTGCATTGTCAGATCTGGGTCTGTGTTGTTTGCATGTTGCATTGTCAGATCTGGGTCTGTGTTGTTTGCAAAATTATGCATTGCCAGATCTGGGTCTGTGTTGTTTGCATTATGCTTTGTCAGATCTGGGTCTGTGTTGTTTGCATTATGCATTGTCAGATCTGGGTCTGTGTTTTTTGCATTATGCATTGTCAGATCTGGGTCTGTGTTGTTTGCATGTTGCATTGCCAGATCTGGGTCTGTATTGTTTGCATGTCGCATTGTAAGATCTGGGTCTGTGTTGTTTGCATGTTGCATTGTCAGATCTGGGTCTGTGTTGTTTGCATGTTGCTTTGTCAGATCTGGGTCTGTGTTGTTTGCATGTTGCATTGTCAGATCTGGGTCTGTGTTGTTTGCATGTTGCATTGTCAGATCTGGGTCTGTGTTGTTTGCATTATGCATTGTCAGATCTGGGTCTCTTTTGTTTGCATGTTGCATTGTCAGATCTGGGTCTGTGTTGTTTGAATGTTGCATTGTCAGATCTGGGTCTGTGTTGTTTGCAAAATTATGCATTGTCAGATCTGGGTCTGTGTTGTTTGCATGTTGCATTGTCAGATCTGGGTCTGTGTTTTTTGCATTATGCATTGTCAGATCTGGGTCTGTGTTGTTTGCAAAATTATGCATTGTCAGATCTGGGTCTGTGTTGTTTGCATTATGCATTGTCAGATCTGAGTCTGTGTTTTTTGCATTATGCATTGTCAGATCTGGGTCTGTGTTTTTTGCATTATGCATTGTAAGATCTGGGTCTGTGATGTTTGCATGTTGCATTGTAAGATCTGGATCAGTGTTGTTTGCATGTTGCATTGTCAGATCTGGGTCTGTGTTGTTTGCATTATGCTTTGTAAGATCTGGGGCTGTGTTTTTTGCATTATGCATTGTCAGATCTGGGTCTGTATTGTTTGCAAAATTATGCATTGCCAAGTCTTGGTCTGTGTTGTTTGCATTATGCATTGTCAGATCTGGGTCTGTGTTGTTTGCATGTTGCATTGTAAGATCTGGATCTGTGTTGTTTGCATGTTGCATTGTCAGATCTGGGTCTGTGTTGTTTGCATTGTGCTTTGTAAGATCTGGGGCTGTGTTTTTTGCATTATGCATTGTCAGATCTGGGTCTGTGTTGTTTGCAAAATTATGCATTGCCAGATCTGGGTCTGTGTTGTTTGCATTATGCATTGTCAGATCTGGGTCTGTGTTGTTTGCATGTTGCATTGTAAGATCTGGGTCTGTGTTGTTTGCATGTTGCATTGTTAGATCTGGGTCTGTGTTGTTTGCATGTTGCATTGTCAGATCTGGGTCTGTGTTGTTTGCATTATGCATTGTCAGATCTAGGTCAGTGGTTTGCAAAATTATGCATTGCCAAGTCTTGGTCTGTGTTGTTTGCATTATGCATTGTCAGATCTGGGTCTGTGTTGTTTGCAAAATTATGCATTGCCAGATCTGGGTCTGTGTTTTTTGCATTATGCATTGTCAGATCTGGGTCTGTGTTGTTTGCATGTTGCATTGTAAGATCTGGGTCTGTGTTGTTTGCATGTTGCATTGTTAGATCTGGGTCTGTGTTGTTTGCATGTTGCATTGTCAGATCTGGGTCTGTGTTGTTTGCATTATGCATTGTCAGATCTAGGTCTGTGGTTTGCAAAATTATGCATTGCCAAGTCTTGGTCTGTGTTGTTTGCATTATGCATTGTCAGATCTGGGTCTGTGTTGTTTGCAAAATTATGCATTGCCAGATCTGGGTCTGTGTTGTTTGCATGTTGCATTGTCAGATCTGGGTCTGTGTTGTTTGCATGTTGCATTGTAAGATCTGGGTCTGTGTTGTTTGCATGTTGCATTGTTAGATCTGGGTCTGTGTTGTTTGCATGTTGCATTGTCAGATCTGGGTCTGTGTTGTTTGCATGTTGCATTGTCAGATCTGGGTCTGTGTTGTTTGCATGTTGCATTGTCAGATCTGGGTCTGTGTTGTTTGCATGTTGCATTGTCAGTTCTGGGTCTGTGTTGTTTGCATGTTGCATTGTCAGATCTGGGTCTGTGTTGTTTGCATGTTGCATTGTCAGATCTGGGTCTGTGTTGTTTGCATTATGCTTTGTAAGATCTGGGTCTGTGTTTTTTGCATTATGCATTGTCAGATCTGGGTCTGTGTTGTTTGCATGTTGCATTGTCAGATCTGGGTCTGTGTTGTTTGCATTTTGCATTGTCAGATCTGGGTCTGTGTTGTTTACATGTTGCATTGTCAGATCTGGGTCTGTGTTGTTTGCATTATGCATTATTAAAAATGAGTATCATGTTTGCATTATGCAATGTCAAGTATGGGCTTATCTTGTTTTGTATTGTCAGATCTGGGTCTATGTTGTTTGCATTATGCATTGTCAGATCTGGGTCTGTGTTATTTGCTTCATGCAGTGGCAAATCCAGGTCTATATTATTTGCATGTTGCATTGTCAGATCTGGGTCTGTGTTGTTTGCATTGTCAAGTCTGAGTCTGTGTTGTTTGCATCGTGCAAAGTCAAGTCCATGTCTCTGTTGCTTGTAATATTATGTAATGTTAGATTGGGGTCTTTCTTATTTCAGTATCCAGCATATTAATTGAAGATAAATATTAATTCAGTATTCAGTAGGTAACTATTACTTTCAGTATCCAGTGTAGGCAACTATCAATTTCAGTATCCATTGTAGGTAACTATTAATTCAGTATCCACTGTAACTATTAATTTCAGTATCCATTGTAGGTAACTATTAATCCAGTATCCAGTGTAAATAACTATTAATTTCAGTATCCATTGTAGGTAACTATTAATTCAGTATCCAGTGTAGGTAACTATTAATTTAGTATCGATTGTAGGAAACTATTATTTCATTATCCAGTTCAAATATTATTTCAATATGCCAAGTACCTAAATATTATTTCTGTGCCTAGGGTTTTAATTGCTTTCAGGCTATACTCTTGTGCTTGAATTATACCATATGTCAAATCATAGGACCCTATTTTCTTTTTGTTTAAATATCCATACAGAACTTCACATATCAGGTGAATAAAAAACTAAATGAACCCTTGATTTCATGTGACAAATACTGCTTCTGTCACCTCCAACCCTATAATTGTTTTTATAGTGCATATTAAAAAAAGCAATGCAATTTTTGCTTCACACCAAGACCCAAAATTCATAATAGGGATAAACCACACCCTCTCCTTGTTATATTTCATGATAGAGATCAGCCTCTCTCCTTGGTATATTTTATAAAAGGAAGCAGCCCCTCTTCTTGGTAACTTTTATAACAGGGCTCCCTCCTTGGAACATTTCATAATATGGATCAGCCCCTCTCCTTAGCACATTTTATAATAGGGGTCAGCCCTCCAACCTGGTATATTTCATAATAGGGATTGGCCCCTCTCCTTGGTTATATTTTATAATAGGGGTCAGCCTCCCAACCTGGTACATTTCATAATAGGGATCAGCCCCTCTCCTTGGCACATTTTATAATTAATAGAGGTCAGCTATTGGTATATTTCATATTAGGGATCAGCCTCTCTCCTTGATATATTTTATAAAAGGGATCAGCTTAGCCCCTCTCCTTGGTACATTTTATAATAGGGGTTAGCCCCCCTCCTTGGTACATTTCATAATGGGGATCAGCTCCCTCCTTGGTACATTTTATAATAGGTTGAGCCCCTATCCTTATTACATTTTATTATTTGGATCAGCCTCCTTCCTTGGTACCTTCTATAATAGGGGTCCTTTTAACCCATTAACCCCTGGAGGTTTTCGTTGTTTTCGCCTGAAATGCGAGTCGGAAATCGATTTTGAATACAATATAATACATTGACTTAGAAGACATTTTCAGCTAACTTAATGCCTATTTGTGTTAGAAATGTTGATTTTGCCTGAGCATTAGCAGGAGGGTAAAAATTGGATTTTTTTTTTTTTTGCTTAAAGGACTCATCATTTTCATGTCGAGACCACTCTTCATTCTAAATGCCCATCTTATCCTACTTTTTGCAAAGGTTCACATGTCTGTGCAATTCAGAATGGTCTGTCTTAGATCAGAGGCCAAAAAATCTAAAGTCCAGACACAAAACAGGATCATGACTTTGGGCGAATTTTGGCTGGAAAAAACTCTGGTCCAAAAAGTGACGTTTTTCCCTGTCTACATTTGTCTACCTTTCAATAATACCACCCACTTTATTGTGTTGCACATGACCAAAATGCTACAGAGCTTGGAAGTAGGCTACCACCTCCTGCCCCATAAACGTGGCACTAGGGGTTCATAGGAATAATTAATTACTGAAATGCTAAGAACATTCCAATATTTATAAACACGGGATAGATTATATCAAAGAATGTTCATATATAATCTCCAGCAAAGGTGGACTTGCCAAGACACAGAAAAAATTATGGACATTTTCTAGAAAAATAAAGTATGTGGTGTTTTTTGTAGCCTAAAGACATTTTCAAGCTAATTATTTTTACCCTTGAATCATTATTATAGAGCAGCAATATTGTTTAATTAGTATTACACTTCCACATTAAAAAAATAAAAAATATGTATAATTAAAAATCTCCACATTATACAGACAATGAGAGTTGTTTGTGTCAGTAACATAAGCCACCCAAAGATGGCCCTGATTACCAGCAAATAATTTAGTGTCAGCTTGATGAAACTAATTTGGTATCAACAATAAAAAAAAAGGAAACATTAAATATTGTACATTGAAAAGCAAGGCAGCAAATGAAGTTGGGTATTTTTTCATGTTTTGAAAGTTGTTGAGATTTTTACTTTGATCTCATTTTAGTTACCTTATAGTTTTTTATCTGGAAATACCTTAAAGCATTTTAATAGAAAATTTGTGCTCAATAAAATGTGGGAAAAAATACTCCAAAATTAATGGAGTTGGTGTTTGATTAAAATTCTTGTAGAAAGACCTGTTCCAAGGGAATCAAAGTCATTTAAAATGTTGAAGTTCAAGAATAATTGAATACCATAGGAAGACATTTATCAAGAGCAAAGCTAAAGGTTTACTGTATTTGGCTCATGCTTATAATAAATTCAATCATTATTCATTATAATTTAGAAATATATATCAATACACCACTTAGGGCACACAAACCTGGATTAGAAACACTACTTAAGGAAGATCCAGGTCATACTGCAAGCCAAATCGTTAGACTCAAAAAGAGTGTGTCTTCATAATGAAGAACAAAGAAAGAAACTCGGTACATTTTGAAGTACTAAAGGATATCACATCTTAACATGCCTTAAGGTCATCACTTCACTGTCTTACACTTGGGGTCATCATTTCACTGTGTTACACTGGGGTCATCATTTCACTGTCTTACTCTTGGGGTCATCAATTCACTATATTACACTTAGGGTCTTCATTACACTTCAACACAAAGTGAATCAACAAGCCATGGCTTAATATTATGGGCTACTGGTAGGATAAAATTTAGTTTCATTATGTCTTAAGATATAATATGTTTTAGCACAGAAATGTATTGGTAATGATACCAATTGATGGTTTATCCCCCCCCAATGCAAAGTAGGTGTTTTAAACTTACATTTCTGTGCCCCAACTCATCTACAGGCCACATTTCATTATCATATGCCGTGTTTTCACTGGTGCTCTTGTAAGAGGGTACAGCTGTATAATTATTGATTTTGTAATTTTATTTTGTTGTAATAGTATTGACTGATGTATAATTATTGATTTTGTAATTTTATTTTCTTGTAATAGTATTGCAAACATTTAAGGACTCTTATCATGAATTGTTGAAGTGTGTACTAGTGTACAAATGATATATCTCTTTGACTTGTCACACTGTGTACTAGTATACAAATTATATATCATTTTGGCTTGTTGCAGTGTATACTAGTGTACAAATGATATATCTCTTTGACTTGTCACACTGTGTACTAGTATACAAATTATATATCATTTTGGCTTGTTGCAGTGTATACTAGTGTACAAATGATATATCTCTTTGACTTGTCACACTGTGTACTAGTATACAAATTATATATCATTTTGGCTTGTTGCAGTGTATACTAGTGTACAAATGATATATCTCTGACTTGTCACACTGTGTACTAGTATACAAATAATATATCATTTTGGCTTGTTGCAGTGTATACTAGTGTACAAATAATATATCTTTTTGACTTGTCACTCTGTGTACTAGTATACAAATGATCGCAGTGTATACTAGTGTACAAATGATATATCTCTTTGATTTGTCATACTGTGTACTAGTATACAAATGATATATCTTTTTGGCTTGTTGCAAATAGTGTGCAAATAATATATCTCTTTGACTTGTCACACTGTGTACTAGTATACAAATGATCACCGTGTATACTAGTGTACAATGATATATCTCTTACTTGTCACACTGTGTACTAGTATATGAATGATATATCTTTTTGGCTTGTTGCAGTGTGTACTAGTGTATAAATAATATATCCCTTTGACTTGTCCTACTGTGTACTAGTATACAAATGAGCACAGTGTATACTAGTGTACAAATGATATATCTTTTTGACTTTTACAAAGGGAGTGCAACTTTGGCCTGTGACAATTCTTGTTTTTATTAAATAATTCATGATTCATGAAAGATAGCAAAGAAGAAATTTTAAACTTTTCAAGTGGAATCGTAAAATGAATCTCACAAAAAAATTTGTAATAAGTTTTTATGGCCTTAGTACAGAAAGTTTTGTGCTTAAAAACTTTTATCAGTGTCAG
Organism: Potamilus streckersoni; assembly: GCA_016746295.1. Taxonomy (NCBI): domain Eukaryota; kingdom Metazoa; phylum Mollusca; class Bivalvia; order Unionida; family Unionidae; genus Potamilus; species Potamilus streckersoni. Next base: position 114,190 of record JAEAOA010000584.1, read on the forward strand.
ATTAAACACAAAACTTTAAGTGTTTCTTCTGAGTGTGCTGAAATAACAAGTTTGATATGCTGTAGGGATATATCAAGACCACCAGGCAGAGATATGTTTCTGAGAGTGCTAAAAGAACATGTCTGATATGCTGTAGGGATACATCAAGTCTACAATCCAACAGTCTCTTAGGCTCAAAGAATACAAATAATAAGCTCTTTCAAACTAATTTTTCCTATGATTCAGAGCAAAACACAAATGTGATTTTGTAATTATAATATATCAATTCTTCTATGCTTTTAACTTTACATTGTGAATAAAATTCAAAATGAATTGAGATTTATAGTTTTTAATTATTTACCCCTAAGAGTATTGGCACAGGCATTAGAAAAAAACACTATTAGTTGCAATGTGGGTGTGCAATGTGGAAGTATGGATTTAACATCAAATACCATATCAATAATGCAAGATTAAATGGCTATATAATAGAAGACTATTAACAAATCTGAATGGGACTTTACCATGAAGTCTTCAGATTTTGTTAAGACTATAGATGTTTATAAAATTTCATCCATTGCAACTGTTTACTTGTAATGTCCAGAGTCATTTAAATTCATGTCTGTGACTTGGATTTTAGACTTAAGATTAAAGAAACTGTTGGATTGTAGGCAAAAAGTCCATTATTACTCTTGGGTTGTAGATGTAAGCCAATGAGACTATTGGATTATAGACTTAAGCCAATGAGACAAGCAGATTATAGACTGAAATTTGATTAGTAAAACTAGCACTTTTAACTTAGTTAAAATATGTATAGTATCGCAATCTCTTTTTTTGAATAAAAAAGACATTCCTATTCTAAAAGACACATTTCTGCATCTGAATACTCTATTCTAACCAGCACATTTCTGCATCTGAATACTCTATTCTAACCAGCACATTTCTGCATCTGAATACTCTATTCTAACCAGCACATTTCTGCATCTGAATACTCTATTCTAACAAGCACATTTCTGCATTTGAATACTCTATTCTAACAAGCACATGTCTGCATCTGAATACTCTATTCTAACAAGCACATGTCTGCATCTGACTATTCTATTCTAACAAGCACATGTCTGCATCTGAATACTCTATTCTAACAAGCACATGTCTGCATCTGAATACTCTATTCTAACAAGCACATGTCTGCATCTGACTACTCTATTCTAACAAGCACATGTCTGCATCTGAATACTCTATTCTAACAAGCACATGTCTGCATCTGAATACTCTATTCTAGCAAGCACATGTCTGCATCTGAATACTCTATTCTAACAAGCACATGTCTGCATCTGAATACTCTATTCTAACAAGCACATGTCTGCATCTGAATACTCTATTCTAACAAGCACATGTCTGTATCTGAATACTCTATTCTGGCATTCACATTTCTGCATCCTAATATCCTATTCTAAAAAAAATTTCTGTGTCCAAATGTCCTAATCTTAAAAACCAGATTTCCACATCCAAATGTCCTGTTCTACAAAAGCACATTCTTACATCTGAATATCCTATCCATTTGATGAAATTTTAGACTATCTTTTCAAACAAACATAAGGACTACATGTAAAGAGCAGATAGGGTTACAGTGTCAAAATTTTTAATTTTTGGGTTGGTCTAACTTTTAAGAATCAGACAGTTAATACAGACAAGTCAATAGTAAAACTTGGCTTGAGTTGGTTACCTACATGAAATTCAAAATGAATGTTTATCGATCTTTGCCAACTGACTGAGAAAATATTCTTAGCATTGATCAGCTGCAAATGGATTCTTTGGTGGACCCAAAGATGCTATATTCCAGCATTGCTAGGGTCCAAATATTGATATTTTGGGGAATCTCACAACTTAGACAGAAATGTCAATAAATGTGACTGGCGTGATACCCCCTGCTAGTTTTCATTGATGATATCTGTCAATATTTAAATCTGTTAGAATTTTGCGGGACATGACCATATCTACACCTTTGGAAGAACACTATTAACTGCTTAAGATAGGAGATGGAAGCCTTTAAGAGGCTTTACTACTTGATGGTTCAAATAGATATCTCATTTATTACAACAATAAACACCATAGAATTATATCTGTTGACCCAAATAAATATTGGAGCCTAATTTAAGGTATGGAATGTTTTCCAAGTGTATATAGGTATAGTATTTTTCAATGACAATTAAGCTCTGCCAATACTTTGATCTGTCAGGAATATAGCTATACAAAGCATGCTGCTTATGTGGGAGACTCATATTTCACATTAGGAGATTGAAAAGAGCTTCATTCACACATAGGACAATAAATAGATAAAGACATGTTATAAAAAATAAATCAATTACTACTATTACTCTGACAAATGAAATAAAGATGTGTTATAAAAACTCTGCCCCATTACCTGCTTAATTATCCAAAATATCTTTTACCTGGTGGGAAATTAGAGGAAAATAGAACAAAAATTTTTCTATATGATTTCTGACAATGTCAAATATACATGCATTCAAACTGTTCATAATACATACTGGCACTGAAACATTTGTTTACCTGGATAAATTAAATATGTTACTCTGATTTCCAATGAATTAGGACATAGGATATTTAAATTATATGCTGAAATCTGCAATTGCATTTTTAGTATGAATTCAATATACATCAATGTGATATATGACTTTATTTTGCCAATATTATAAGGGCATGGGGCCTTTTTCCCACTTTATAAAAGCAATGCATCAAATTAAATAAATATGACAATCTGCAACATTGGTAAAAGGTAAATTGGGAACAGTCTAGCCATGTTTGATCATCTGCACCATTGGTTACCAGCAAGGCAGGAACAGTCTAGCTATTTATGGTCATCTGCAGCATAAGTACCAGGTACTTATGGAACAGTCTAGCAATGTCTAACCATGTCCAGTATTGGTAATGGGTAAAACATTTCTTATTTGATACACAATAGCTCCTTGCCATTTAATTTGGCTAACCAATGGTTTCTAGTGTATATTTAATTTGCACTGTTTTTTAGTGTTTTATTCATCATATGCTATGGGTTATGTAAAAATGCTCAAAATCAAGTTCAACCTGACCAGAACCATTGATTTTTTTTAATTCTGCAAACAACTAAGACATAGTTTGTATTTCTCTGTGAGTGTAGGTTAAATATTAAGATTATTATCTTGGTCTGAGTCAAAGACACTATGTTTACCATGTTCTTTATTATAATTTTAGCAACAGACCTTGTCTAATTATAGCTTGGATTGTTCTGGAAATGAACTTTTGTCCTACATCTTGGTCTTCTTTTGCATTTTTATTATTTTTTATATAATCCTGTTTACTTTAATTGCTCATTCATGCAGTACGAACATGAAGCAGAATCATTTGTTGTTTTCAGTATTTGATTTGGGCTGAAATTTATTTTTTCCAAATTACATATTCACTGGAAAAACAAAGTTTTCAATAATATTCTTGGACAGAGACATTAACTGGGAATTAGAATGATATTAGATAAGGATTATACTACTGCAGTTCAACAAAAGACTGTTGGCAAATCATTACATTTCAGGCTATTGTTACATCAGTACATTACAAACATCCAGCCTCTACAAGCACATTAACACATTCAGTATAGGATATTATTTGGAATACCAATAAAATTTATTTGAACTTGATTCATTAGGACTTGTGTTAGTTATCTATGATTATTTGGGATTTTATTCACAATGCTGTAAGTTCATGTCACATTTTCACTTTGTATTATAGGGAAATAAACTATTTGTTGAATTTTACAAAGCTTGTTGCTTTTCACTATTTTGTTTTACTTATTTAAGACCATCAAAATTGATAATAGATTTCTTGATGACATTTTTTTAAATCTTGTTTACTCAAACCCTGGCATAGCAGAAGTGAAAGATTATATTTGCTAATAGATACAATCTGATTAAAATCAATCTTTTATTAATAATCTTTTTTTTCAATCTCTATTTAGTCAGAAATCTTGATTTTAATTGGATTGCCAATATACATTAATTAAATGATTTTTTTTCTTTTAATCAATTGCTCAGATGTCAAACATTTTGAATTGAAATTACATTTCAGTGCCTCTGATATTGCCCATACCCATGTCACATTTCATTGCCTCTGACATTGCTTATACCTTGTCCAAGTTAAGTTCCTCTGACATAGTCCATAACTTGTCACATTTCAGTGCCTCTGACCTTAATTATACCATTGTCACCTTTCATTGCCTCTGACATTAATTATACCATTGTCACATTTCAGTGGTCAAACATTACTTATAGACATTAATTATACCATTGTCACATTTCAGTGGTCAAACATTACTTATACCCATTACTTATACCTTTGTCTCATTATCATATTGCATGTGATTACTAATAAATATATGACTTAGATTATGACACTGTGAAGCCTCTACTAACTGATCAGTTTAGTAAACAGAAACTCCATGAAAATTATGAAATAATTGAACAGATGTCATTAGAACTATTTAACCAGGATTATGCTGACATCCTGTTAAACACCCCCACCCCCACACATATATACATACATACATACTGTTAAACACACAAACACATAAACATATATACATTTACATACATACATACATACATACATACATACATACATACATACATACATACATACATACATACATACATACATACATACATACATACATAAACATGCATGCATACATGCACACATGAATGCATTCATACATACATACATACATAAATACATATATACACATACATACATACATACATACACACATACACATTTATACATACATACATACATACATACATACATACATACATACATACATACATAAACATGCATGCATACATGCTGCACACATGAATGCATTCATACATACATACATACATACATACATACATACATACATACATACATACATACATACATACATACATACATACATACACACACACATACATACATACATACATACATACATACATACATACATACATACATACATACATACATACATACATACATACATACATACATACATACATACATACATACATACATACATACATACATACATTCATACATACATACATACATACATACATACATACATCCATACATACCTACATACATACATACATACATACATACATACATACATACATACATACATACATACATACATACATACATACATACATACATAAGCATGCATACATACATACATACATACATACATACATACATACATACATACATACATACATACATACATACATACATACATACATAAGCATGCATACATACATACATACATACATACATACATACATACATACATACATACATACATACATACATACATACATACATACATACATACATACATAAATACATACATACACACACACACATACATACATACATACATACATACATACATACATACATACATACATACATTGATACATACATACATACATACATACATACATACATACATACATACGTACATACATACATACATACGTACATATGTACATACATACATACATACATACATACATACATACATACATACATACATACATACATACATACATACATACATACATTCATACATACATACATACATACATACATACATACATACATATACACATACATACATACATACATACATACATACATACATACATACATACATACATACATACATACATACATACATACATATACATACATTCATACATACATACATACATACATAAACATGCATACATACATACATACATACATACATACATACATACATACATACATACATACATACATACATACATACATACATACATACATAATTAAATACATACATACACACATACATACATACATACATACATACATACATACATACATACATACATACATACATACATACATACATACATACATACATACATACACACACATCAGTTTGATTCTAAATGGATGTTTATATCATTTCAAGGATTCATTTCAAATTTTGTGTAAAGCTTCTCTAACAAAATTAATGGGAAGAAAAGAACTTAACCAAATCAGTGTAGTGGCTGTAACCATGGAGTCATAATTAAGTTGTCAATTCAGCTGTAGTTTGCTGTTCACGTCCTTCTTGTTACCATCAGTTTTTTCTGCCTGTACATATGTTTTAAAGATCTGAATTGGTGTGTGAGTGTGTCTACATTCACCCAAAATTTTCTTGAAAATTTGAATAAAATCTACAGAATATCATCAGCCTTTATGAAATTAACAAGTCTACATTTGGGAAAGTGGCTTGAATTCATCCATAATTTTTCATTTAAATATTTGCAAGTCAGTTTCATTCCCTAAATTTTGAACCTGCAATTTCAGTTCAAAGTCTGTATACTTCTATTCATTGTTAATATTCCCAGTCTTATGATGTTTTCAATCCGATTGTACTCTTGCCAGATTATCCTTTGAGGATTTTAGTTCTAATGAGACTGTAAATCAGTTTGTAAAGTTGTCAGATTATCCTATGAGGCTGTAGGTTTGTACTGTTGCCAGATTATTAGGCTGTCAGTTTGTACTGCTGCCAGAGTATCTTATGAAGCTGACAGTTTGTACTGTTGCCAAGTATCATGTGAGGCTGTCAATCAGTCTGAACTATTGCCAGAGTGATCTTATGGGGCTGTCAATTAGCTTGCACTGTTGCCCAGAGTTATAATGTTTTAATGCAGTTGTTCAAGTTATTGATGTGTGGTCTGTCTGGACTTCCTGCTAGACTCACATTAGAAATGTTTTACAAATATCAATAAAAAATTTATCAAAGAAGATCAAATGTTCTTGAAAAAACTCCATTTCATTCTTTCTTGCAACTCCATTCATGCATCCCGCCATTTCATTTTTCAGTGGTTTGAACTGTAATGTATAGAACCTACTTCCATTCTCCCCGTTCTGTTCTGTTTGCAAACTACAACATACTGGTAATATAGATACATATACAGTTTATTATAAAATTTAAGTCCAGTGCATCTGCAGACTGTGCAGTCCCATGTCTGTCTTTACATAATGCACCTAGCAGATCTGGATCTAAATGGATCCGAAGAACAGGCAACATTGATCCTGATCTTCAAGCACATTATGTGACTGCAGATGAGAGTCAATTTTTTTTTTGCAGTTAGACTCAACTTATAAGCATGTACATGTGTTTTGTGTTAACTGTATTTCCTTTTTGTGTCTAACTAGCCCTGTTCCTAGGTTTGGTCACTAAATGTCATCCTTGACCCCTGACAGTTGTGCTATTAGGGACCAACCATTTGATTTTCTGAAAGGTCATAATATTTTGGAAAAACTAAGTCTGGTCTTCAAATCATTTTGAAAAATGTTCTTGCTATCATTTATTGTAAATAAACAAACTTTTATATACATCATATTAGCTGGAAAAAAGTATCCTGAGGTAAAAGAGAAAAAATATATATTGCAGCTCAGAAGTAAAACCCAGGCTTTTACATATGCCTATCTGAGGATGTAAACCATCTGTAAAGCCTGTTTTCTGGCATTATTTTCATGGTAATTTTAGGACAGTTTTTTTTTCTCAATGTTCCATGAATATATAGCAAACCATCTCTGCAAACGACTAAAGGAAAAAAGATTAACTCAACAAATCACAGATTTTTGGGAACTAATAACATAATTATAATGTAATAGATATAAGTAACATAGTTGTGGTAGATACTAATAGTGGAGTTGTGATGTGTTGGTAATAGCTACTAATGAGTTGTGATGCACTGGTAGTTATGTGTTGGTAATTTAAACTAATGAGTTGTTATGTGTTGGTAATAGATACTAATAACAGTTGTGGTAGATAATATTATTGGAGTCCTGAAGTGTTGATAATAGCTACTATTGAGTTGTGATGTGTTGATAGTGATATGTTGGTAATGGATACTAGTAACAGAATTGTGGTAGATACTAATAATAGAGTTGTGATGTGTTGGTAATAGCTATTAATGAGTTGTAAAGTGTTGTTAATGGATACTAATGAGTTGTGAAGTGTTGGTAGTGATGCATTGGCAATAGATGCTAATAAGAGTTTTGGTACATAATAATAGTGGAGTTGTGATGTGTTGGTAAAAGCTACTAATGAGTTGTTTTGTTGATAGTGATGTGTTGGTAATAGCTACTAATGAGTTGTGGTGTGCTGGTAGTGATGTTATAATAGCTACTAATTAGTTGTGATATGTTAGCAGTGATGATGAGCTGTGTGTTGATAGTGATGTGTTGGTAATAGATACAAGTAACAGAACTGTGATAGATGCTAAGTGTGGTTTTGTGATGTGTTCATAATAGTTTGTAATGAATTGTGATGTCTTGGTAGTAGCTACTAATGAGTTGTGATGTTGGTAGTGATATGTTGGTAATACATACTAACGAGTTTTGGTATTGGATTGGTAGTGATGTGTAGGTTATAGATACTAATAACAGTTGTAGATAATAATAATGGGGTTGTGATGTGTTGGTAGTAGTTACTAATGAGTTGTGATCTTGGTCATGATGTGTTGGTAATATATACTAATGACTTTTAATGTTGGTAGTGATGTGTTGGCAACAGATACTAAGAACAGATTTGTGGTAGATACTAATGATGTGTGGATTGTAACTACTAATGGGTTGTTATGTGTTGGTAGTGATGCATTGGTACTATATACTAATAATGGAATTGTGATTGGTTGGTAACATAATGAAGTTATAATGTAAGTTATGATGTGTAGGTAATATATACTAATAATGAGGTTGTGATCTGTTGGTAACATAATATACATATATTAATAATAATGAAGTTGTGGTGTAGGTAAAATGATCATGTCAATGCACAAATAAGGAAGTTGTGATATGTCGGTAATATATACATGTACAAAGAATACAGTTGTGATGTGTAGGTAATATATACATGTACAAATAATGAAGTTGTGATATGTAGGTAATTTATACATGTATGTCTACTAATAATGAAGTTGTGGTGTGTAGGTAACATAATCATGTCAATGTACAAATAATGAAGTTGTGATGTTTAGGTAATTTATACATGTATGTGTACTAATAATGAAGTTGTGGTGTGTAGGTAACATAATCATGTCAATGTACAAATAATGAAGTTGTGATGTGTTGGTAATATATACATGTACAAAGAATACAGTTGTGATATGTAGGTAATTTATACATATACAAAGAATGAAGTTGTGATGTGAGGGTAACATAATCATGTCAATGTACAAATAATGAAGTTGTGATATGTAGGTAATTTATACATGTATGTGTACTAATAATGAAGTTGTGATGTATAGGTAATTTATACATGTACAAATAATGAAGTTGTGATATGTAGGTAACATAATCATGTCAATGTACAAAGAATGAAGTTGTGATGTGTAGGTAATTTATACATGTATGTGTACTAATAATGAAGTTGTGATGTGTAGGTAATTTATACATGTATGTGTACTAATAATGAAGTTGTGATGTGTAGGTAATTTATACATGTACAAATAATGAAGTTGTGATGTGTAGGTAACATAATCATGTCAATGTACAAAGAATGAAGTTGTGATGTGTAGGTAATTTATACATATACAAAGAATGAAGTTGTGATATGTAGGTAATATATACACATATATGTACTAATAATGAAGCTGTGATGTGTAGGTAATATACACATATATATTTACTAATAACTGAGTTTTAATGTGTAGGTAATATATAATAATAATGAGATATGGATTTGTCATAGGGACTAAAAGAACCCTTGGCAAAGTATGCTAATTTCTGGCAATGCAACAGTAATTACTGCATACAGCTTTGTGCAGGATTAGAAATTTCATCAGTTAGTTATGTTCCATTGGCTTGCTTTCTCATTATTTACAAACTGGTTTTTTTCATTAATGAGATGGCATCAAGCAGCAGTAACCTTTTCATAGTTATCTGCACTGTTATCAAATAAATGTATTTTAGTTATCTAATAATGGAAGTTGCTACTGATAAAAAGAGGCTGTTATTGGCATGAAGGATTAAAGACAGATTCATGGAAAAATAATATATAGACTAATGAGCAAGCTCCATCAGTTCATTTGGAAATTTTAACCATTACTCATTTTAATTTCAATTTTATCATTTATTTTCTTACTGATAACTTTTGTCTGAAGAGGTATAACCCAGCTCTCTCTCTCTCTCTCTCTCTCTCTCTCTCTCTCTCTCTCTCTCTCTCTCTCTCTCTCTCTCTCTCTCTCTCTCTCTCTCTCTCTCTCTCTGATGACTCAATATGCATACAATTGAAACTTAACAGGTTAGGAAGCTGCTTTGTTCTACACATGGATTTTTGCCATCAGTTCAAAGACATCTTGACTCTATTATACTGTAAAACTTGTCTAAGTAACACCCCTGGGAAGTGATACAAGTGTCCTCTCAAGTCAGATAATTGTGTAATATAACTTTATTTCTTCAATATTTTTGGTACAAAGAATTTTTAAAAACTGACCACATTAGACAGGACATTGCCCAATACAGGTGATTGTTATGGCAAGTTTTTATTTTAATGTCTAATAAGAACATTATGGATAAAGTCATTTAATGCAATAATGTTTGTGAAAACAAGAAATATTGTTTGTTTTAATAAACCTTTGTAACTCAAAGATGTTAAATGGTCATTGAGGGATGGTGGGGGTGGGCAGCTGCCCCCCCCCATTTGTTAAACATCCATTGTGCAGTATATAAATATATCCCATGGATTTTATTTAAATTTGCCCTGCACCCCACCCTTTAGCTTTGCTTGCCCATCCCAGAGAAATGTCTGTCTGTCTGTTGTCACATAACGCACTGGAAGATCTTAGTCTGTGCAGTTGATTAGGAGATAGGAGTAATCTTTTGAACAAAAACAACATAGACCCTGATCTGCCATTACATTATGTTGTTTAGACTCATTCTATCAGTAAGTGTATATGGTAACCAGTGTCTAAATGTCCATGATGTACATATGGTAGGTGCATGGTGATGACCTTTTTAAATCTTGAAATGATAAACACCTGAACAATTAATTTGGGGTTTGGGGTTGTATATACAATTGGAGGAGCCTAGGTTGTAGTAATTAAAATGTTGAGGAAATGTTGTGTGACCAAGATATAAAATATGCAAATTATAAATACATTAATGCAGCTGCATTCCATCAGTAATTCTCTGAAGTGATCATTAATTGGCAAAATAAACAAATTAAAACTTAGCTTCAGGCCACTCCCATGCTCATTTACATACAGAAATATTTCCTAATGCATTCAAAATATCTGAAATTTTGCAGACTTGTTACTTTATGTGAAAGTACTATAATTTAGGATAAATGTCAAATTTGAATGAAATCAAAGAAATAGTTTTATAATCTGACATAGCGTAATTAGCAATTACAATATATTTCCTATAATTTAGTTAAGTTTGTACTCAGCTGTTCTACATTATGGAACACTGTAACCATCTGCACCAGGCCTCAGCTGATAGTGTGGCTTTCATTGGCTATAGTTGATATACATTATAGAACACTGTAACTATCAACTTACAGTAAGGCTCACATTGACTATAGTTGATATACATTATATAACACTGTAACTATCCACACAAGGCCTCAACTTGCAGTGAGGCTCACATTGACTATAGTTGATATACATTATATAACACTGTAACTATCCACACAAGGCCTCAACTTACAGTGAGGCTCACATTGACTATAGTTGATATACATTATATAACACTGTAACTATCCACACAAGGCCTCAACTTACAGTGAGGCTCACATTGGCAGGTAACAATAATTAATAGTTGCCACCTTGATTGACATATTGGAGAAAGCTATTATTTACACATGGATAAATCAGAAGACCACATAAGAGAGCTTTGACCTCACATCTAATCATGTGGTGAGGACTGTTTTTAAGCATTTAATTATGTGCTTAGGACTGATTGCCAGCATTTGATCATGTTCTGAGGACAGATTGCCAGCATTTGATCATGTGGTGAGGAATGTTTATAAACATTGGATCATGTGCTGCTGACTGATTACCAGCATTTTATCATGTACTGAGGACTAATTACCAGCATTTGATTATGTGCTGAGGACTGATTACAGCATTTGATTATGTGCTGAGGACTGATTACTGCACTTGATTATGTGCTGAGGATTACAGTACTTGATTATGTGCTGAGGACTGATTACAGCACTTGATTATGTGCTGAGGACTGATTACAGCATTTGATTATGTGCTGAGGACTGATTACTGCACTTGATTATGTGCTGAGGACTGATTACAGCACTTGATTATGTGCTGAGAACTGATTACCTGTATTTGATTATGTGCTGAGGACTTATTACAGCACTTGATTATGTGCTGAGAACTGATTATCTGCATTTGATTATGTGCAGAGGACTGATTACAGCACTTGATTATGTGCTGAAAACTGATTATCTGCATTTGATCATGTGCAGAGGACTGATTACAGTACTTGATTATGTGATGAGGACTGATTACAGCACTTGATTATGTGCTGAGGACTGATTACAGCACTTGATTATGTGCTGAGGACTGATTACAGCACTTGATTATGTGCTGAGGACTGATTATAGCACTTGATTATGTGCTGAGGACTAATTACAGCACTTGATTATGTGCTGAGGACTGATTACAGTACTTGATAATGTGCTGATGACTGATTACAGCACTTGATAATGTGCTGAGAACTGATTACAGCACTTGATTATGTGCTGAGAACTGATTATCTGCATTTTATTATGTGCAGAGGACTGATTACAGTACTTGATAATGTGCTGAGGACTGATTACAGCACTTGATTATGTGCTGAGGACTGATTACAGTACTTGATAATGTGCTGAGAACTGATTATCTGCATTTGATTATGTGCAGAGGACTGATTACAGCATTTGATTATGTGCTGAGAACTGATTATCTGCATTTGATTATGTGCTGAGAACTGATTACCTGCATTTGATTATGTGCTGAGGACTGATTACAGTACTTGATAATGTGCTGATGACTGATTACAGCACTTGATTATGTGCTGAGGACTGATTACAGCACTTGATTATGTGCTGAGAACTGATTATCTGCATTTGATTATGTGCAGAGGACTGATTACAGTACTTGATAATGTGCTGAGGACTGATTACAACACTTGATTATGTGCTGAGAACTGATTACCAGCATTTGATTATGTGCTGAGAACTGATTATCTGCATTTGATAATGTGCTGAGGACTGATTACAGCACTTGATTATGTGCTGAGAACTGATTATCTGCATTTGATTATGTGCTGAGGACTGATTACAGTACTTGATAATGTGCTGATGACTGATTACAGCACTTGATTATGTGCTGATGACTGATTACAGCACTTGATTATGTGCTGAGGACTGATTACAGTACTTGATTATGTGCTGAGGACTGATTACAGCACTTGATTATGAGCTGAGGACTGATTACAGCACTTGATTATGTGCTGAGAACTGATTACCAGCATTTGATTATGTGCTGAGGACTGATTACAGCACTTAATTATGTGTTGAGGACTAATTACCAGCATAATGAAGAATCAAAGTCTACTTTTGCTGAGAACTTTAATTTGCACTCATAGAATCATTTTATAGCAATCTTGCATGTAAGCATCAAAAACAGATGTTCCATGTGTTCGATATTGCAAAGTTTTTCATTCCCCTAATTATGTGTCTTTTAAGATACATCAATTTTATTTATATCTGATATTCAAAATAGCTAAATTCATTATACAAACTTTGGGTAGCACAGTCTACAAACAAATCTGTTTTATAAAGTATTCATTATTAAAAACACCAGGGAGCACCGTCTACCAACAAATCAGTCTCATAATGTGTTCATTGTATAAAACTCCAGTGAACACAGTCTACGGACATATCAGTTTTATACAGTATTCATTATATAACTTTTAGCAAGCACAGACTATTTAATAATCAGTTTTATAAAGTGTTCATTATATAAACTCCAGGGAACACAGTCTACTGACTTATCAGTTTTATAAAGTATTCATTTATAAAACTCCAGGGAACACAGTCTACTTACAAATCAGTTTTAAAAAAATATTCATTATGTAAACTCCAGGGAGCAAAGTTTACTAACAAATCAGTTTTATAAAATATTCATTATATAAACTCCCTGGAACACAGTCTACTGACAAATTTGTTTTATAAAGTATTCATTGTTATAAAACTCCATGGAGCAGTCTAGTGACAAATCAGTTTAAAAAGTACTCGTTATATAAACTCCAGGGAGCAGAGTCTACTGACAATTAGTTTTATGAATTGTTCATTGTATAAAAAGGTTTTTGGTGAAACTACCATAGGAATGAAAGATACAACTTTCTTAGAGATCATTTTCCTTGTTTTAGAGCTTCAATTGATGACAATAAACTTATGGTAAATTTGCATGTTGTACATTGGAATTAAGAAAAGATAAGAAAAGATAAGATAAGATAAGATAAGATAAGATAAGATAAGATAAGATAAGATAAGAATTCTTTATTTCAGACTGCATAGTCTATACATCTAAATTAAAATAGTGATATAGAGTAAAACATTGTAAACATAAAAGAACATACATACATACATACATATATATATATATATATATATATATATATATAAATACATACATATACATACAAACATATACACATACATACATATATATATATACACACATACATACACATACACATATATATATATATACATACATACACAAACATACACACACACACACACATACACACACATATATATATATATATATATATATATATATATATATATATATATATATATATATACATACATATATATTGATGGCAAACCTAACAGATCACTACTACAGCATAAATGAAAGTCATTATTTTGTATTTTAGTTAATCTTACTCATGATAAATAAAATGTACTATTTAGCAGGATATAATATTTGTTCACTTTTTTTACCATGATGTCAGGAGAGGTTATTATTATCATATCAGTTATCCCTGTTATACATATATTTGTGACAAATAAACACTATATATTTAGTTTTCTCCCTGTTATACATATATTTGTGACAAATAAATACTATATATTTAGTTTTCTCCCTGTTATACATATATTTGTGACAAATAAACACTATATATTCAGTTTTCTCCCTGTTATACATATATTTGTGACAAATAAACACTATATATTCAGTTTTCTCCCTGTTATACATATATTTGTGACAAATAAACACTATATATTTAGTTTTCTCCCTGTTATACATATATTTGTGACAAATAAACACAATATATTCAGTTTTCTCCCTGTTATACATATATTTGTGACAAATAAACACTATATATTAAGTTTTCTCCGTTATACATATATTTGTGACAAATAAATACTATATATTCAGTTTTCTCCCTGTTATACATATATTTGTGACAAATAAGTACTATATATTCAGTTTTCTCCTGTTATACATATATTTGTGACAAATAAACTATATATTCAGTTTTCACCTTGTTATACATATATTTGTGACAAATAAACACAATATATTCAGTTTTCTCCCTGTTATACATATATTTGTGACAAATAAACACTATATATTCAGTTTTCTCCCTGTTATTCATATATTTGTGACAAATGAACACTATATATTCAGTTTTCTCCCTGTTATACATATATTTGTGACAAATAAACACTATATATTCAGTTATCTCCCTATTATACATATATTTGTGACAAATAAACACTATATATTCAGTTTTCTCCCTGTTATACATATATTTGTGACAAATAAACACTATATATTCAGTTTTCTCCCTGTTATACATATATTTGTGACAAATAAACACTATATATTCAGTTTTCTCCCTGTTATACATATATTTGTGATAAATAAACACTATATATTCAGTTTTCTCCCTGTTATACATATATTTGTGACAAATAAACACTATATATTCAGTTTTCTCCCTGTTTTAAATATATTTATGACAAATGAACACTATATATTCAGTTTTCTCCCTGTTATACATATATTTGTGACAAATAAACTATATATTCAGTTTTCTCCCTGTTATACATATATTTGTGACAAATAAACACTATATATTACTTATCACCATTATAGATATATTTGTGATAAATGAACACAAGATATTCATTTATGCCCCTGTTAAACTTATATTTTTGATAAATGAACTATTGATATTCATTTATATTGTTAACTGAATACCCCATTAGCTAACTTCCAATGCCTAATGCCCCATTAGAATTAGATACCCTGCTAGAAGTACATACATCATTACTTGATAGAACTAGACACTTTAGCTAACTTCCAAGACACACTTCATTCAATGCCAAGATTATTTAAACTAGGCATTATTTGACAAAGGGAATACGATTTTCTCTTCAATTTATAATGCAGACTCAGCAATATCCACTTTCCCCCATTTTTTCCCATGTCTGCAAGGTTGGTTTTTGTGGGAACTGAATGGTCAATCTATTTTTAATATCTAAATCTAATTTCTTTTTATGGACATTAATGAATAGTTCCTGCTGCTGCATGGATAGGAAATTTGCAGATGCCCCCTGATGATGTGCACATTTTACATCATATGGGCCTCAGATCTAATCATTCAATTGGATTAGACAGGATATTAAAGTCTGGAAACCTAAGGCAACTGCTATGTTATTGGAAATTAAGCTTCATTGGACATGTACTGAATGAAAGTGAACATGATTATAAACATATTGTTGCTTAGGTAAGCATAAACAAATGAAAACATACATAAGACTCATTTAAAATATCCCACAGGTAACCATGAAAGTCATGATCAATGTGTAACCCACAGATAATCATCAGGGGTGTGCTGTTTTACCAGTATATTGGTATGATAATTCCAGTAAAGTTCCACAAAATGCTGCCAATGAACTGGATTTTTTGTGTGCAGTTTTTCTATTGTGTACAAAGAAACCAATTACTTTGACCTCTTTTGTTTCATTAAATGTTATGTTGCAACAGTTACTTAGCAACAATCCAGAATGTCAGATCCTATTGTCTTGCCTGAGCATTTTGGTAGTGATGCATTAGTTAGATTTATGGTGTTCTTGGTGTTTATTTCAAAAACTGAAAAATGAGATATTGTTGCTGATCCAAAAGTTAAGTCAACTGCATGCTGCTTTGTTTACAGTTCATCCTCAGAAATATAAAATGCTGGTTAACCTATGACAAGAACTCCACTGTGAGTTCATCTTTGAAAACATATGTAGAGATTAAATAGGACAAATAATTGTGATCTGAGTTGGTTGGAATGCAGACTGGTCTTAATTTGTAATTTCTCAGACAAAGCCTGTAATTTGCATTTAGGTCAGCAACATTGTCAACTTTTATATCTCTGTAATAGCTGGGCAGGTAAAAGTAGCCCTGGCTAGTAAAAATGTTTAGTTCTTGCCTGATTGGGCAAGTGGATATGCATGTATACATTTGTATTAAATAACACATTTGTACAATAATATCTTTAAAGAACCAATTTTAAAGATTTTAATATTTAAATTATTGAATTGCACAAAGACATTTAGAAGATTAACCCTTGAAAATAATGTTAAATGTGAAGTATAAAATATAAAAGGTAAAGATGTTAAAATTCTGTAAAAGGCATATAAAAAAGATGAAGGAAAAAGAAAACGTAAAAAAAATTTAAACATAAGGTCAGAATTTTTCATATAAAGTACAATCTCCCTAAACACATACCAAACATCAAAATAATACATTAGAAACTGAGAAACTAGTTGTGTTCACACAAAAATATATAAGTAAAAAAATACACAACAATCTGATTACTGCCCAAGTCAAAGAAAGATATATCTCTCACAAAATCCGAATTTCATTGTGGAACAATATTGCACTTTATGTGATGGTAATAAAGCCTATCAAATATCAAAGCAATGTGTTAAAAACTGAGACTCATAGTAAACAGACTATGTATATGTACCTCACCCTCTCAAACTGAGACCAGTAGCACACACACAAGACTGGGTGAGAAAGGGGCAGACAGACTTTGAATGTACCTTACCCTCACAAACTGAGATCAATAGCACACACACAAGACTGGGTAAAAAAAGGGGCAAACAGATTATTTATATGTACCTCACTCACTCATGACAGATCAGGCTCCTTGTTCTTGCAGTTTGCCTTGACTTACAGGTAAGTATATTTGGTACCAGTCAAGTGGTCTAAAGTGCTCACCTTTATGGATCACTGCCATCTCACCTCTATCTGCATAGGTTTGAGTCTCAGGCTCACCAGTGTGGGTATATGAGAAAGCTTGCCAGTAACCTATCATGGGTTGGTGGTTCTTTCCTGAGTTCTTCCTTCACTATTTATACTATGTATGTCCTATCTTGTGCTGAAAAATGGCATTAAACCTTATAACAACAACAACAACAGTAGAAGGTGCTCTTACTAATTTGAAATATACTCATGACTGCTATGGGCATTCCTATTAATAGGGAATTCTGTATGTATCTAAATATACTAATGACTGCTATGGGCATTCCTATTAATAGGGAATTCTGTATGTATCTAAATATACTCATGACTGCTATGGGCATTCCTATAACTAGGGAATTCTGTATGTATCTAAATATACTCATGACTGCTATGGGCATTCCTATTAATAGGGAATTCTGTATGTATCTAAATATACTAATGACTGCTATGGGCATTCCTATAACTAGGGAATTCTGTATGTATCTAAATATACTAATGACTGCTATGGGCATTCCTATAACTAGGGAATTCTGTATGTATCTAAATATACTAATGACTGCAATGGGCATTCCTATAACTAGGGAATTCTGTATGTATCTAAATATACTAATGACTGCTATGGGCATTCCTATAACTAGGGAATTCTGTATGTATCTAAATATACTGATGACTGCTATGGGCATTCCTATAACTAGGGAATTCTGTATGTATCTAAGTATACTCATGACTGCTATGGGCATTCCTATAACTAGGGAATTCTGTATGTATCTAAATATACTCATGACTGCTATGGGCATTCCTATTAATAGGGAATTCTGTATGTATCTAAATATACTAATGACTGCAATGGGCATTCCTATAACTAGGGAATTCTGTATGTATCTAAATATACTAATGACTGCTATGGGCATTCCTATAACTAGGGAATTCTGTATGTATCTAAATATACTGATGACTGCTATGGGCATTCCTATAACTAGGGAATTCTGTATGTATCTAAATATACTCATGACTGCTATGGGCATTCCTATAACTAGGGAATTCTGTATGTATCTAAATATACTAATGACTGCTATGGGCATTCCTATAACTAGGGAATTCTGTATGTATCTGTATCAGGAACATCATCATGAGACAGTCTCACTATAAGGTAATATTCTATTTGGTTTCCATGGAGAGTGTTACAATGAGGGAGTACTGTACATGCAGGAAGGACTCTGACAAAAAATAATTTTGGTACAATCTATGCTAGGTTATATGTCAAATCTCACTTTAAACTGCATAGACCTGATCTGCCATTGCCTCATGCACCTGATATGCCATTGCTTCTTGCACCTGATCTGCCATTGCCTCATGCAGCTGATCTGCCATTGCCTCATGCACCTGATCTGCCAGTGCCTCATGCAGCTGATCTGCCATTGCCTCATGCACCTGATCTGCCAGTGCCTCATGCACCTGATCTGCCATTGCCTCATGCACCTGATCTGCCAGTGCCTCATGCCTCATGCACCTGATCTGCCATTGCCTCATGCACCTGATCTGCCATTGCCTCATGCACCTGATCTGCCATTGCCTCATGCACCTGATCTGCCATTGCCTCATGCACCTGATCTGCCAGTGCTTTATCCAGGGTTTCTTAATTACATCACATGGATTTACATTCATTCATTGTTAACATTTCAGTATTTTTATGAATGAATCAAATAAATTTTTAAGACAGGCAAAAATGTCTCATACTGAGTGTACTGCAGTTAATTAACTTTAACATAAAACTATGTATTTTTTTTAACTTTGCAAGAATGAATCACTAAATTTGCCATAATGTATGAATCTGTTTATATTTATGCCAGAAAGCTGGAAGCACTAGATGTGGAGAAGAAAGAAATGACATTGAGCAAATCATTGAGCTTCACCATTCATTTAGCACTTGGTACCATCTTAATTTATTCTGGCTGATCTTTTCTTTCATAGGCTAATGCATTTAATTGACTGGATGAGTAGGGACTTTATTTCACAGAATTAGGAAAATTATTTTCAATATGCATTCAATTATAAAGGCTTGTCAACACTTTAAGGTGTAGTAAAGAACTTCCTGTTTTAGAAAATCATGGCAAATCTAGTAAATTTACAAGTACTTTTATTTTTCTTTATGAGATCAGAATTTGTTTTGTAATAGGAAACTGAAGATTATGTCTGTCATTTCCTATTAATTATAGTTCATCCCATTTATTCTTATCTATTATTGAAGTTGCATGTTAGACAGGTCTTGGTTTAATCTGTGATAATATAAACCTTCAGTGTATAGAGTTCCTTATTGTATTAGTTAAGAAATGAAGGATTGTCCCCTCTTTTACAAAAATGCATACTCCTTTTGACTTTTGCAGCTGTATACTTATTATATGGCTACATAATGATAAGATGAAATTTCCTTAAAAGCACACTGCCAATTTGAACAAAAATGTTTGAAAAACAAATTTAACACTTTTTATTACAACAAATTATGAGGAAAACTAAAAAGAAAGTGTGCAAAATGACACGACTTAACCTCCCTTTTCTGTAACTGTATTTCAAGATTCACGGTGTCCAATTTATCTGTGTAATTATTAAATAAGATTAATTATTCAAGTTTCTTGTGCTCAGATTATATTCTCCAACAGCAAATTGAGATGGTGTCAGTGTTCAAATTATTTTAAGTACAAAAAATATTGGAACACTTTACAGTATGAATGACACATCTACCCCATATTTAATAGTTCTGTATATAAATAACTTAAATATGTATACAGACACCATTTTTCATTTCTTAGTCACAGTGACCCATGAACTTTTGACCCCAAAATTGAAAGTTTCTTCCTTAACACAGTGTAAACCATGCAGAAATGCTAGTAAAAGTATGTGATATAGAACTAACATTATTGTATGGAAACCAATTTTCTTCTTTCAGCCACAGTAACTTAGACCTTTGACTTCAGAATTAATTCACTTCATTCTTACCAAATATATAAGCTGTCCAGAAAGTTTTGTACAGGTATTTGAACTAATGTTCCTGTGTGGAAACCACATTTTTTTCTTTCAGTCTTAGTGACCTTGACATTTGACACCAAACCAGTACATTGTCATTCCTAAAGCTTGATACCTGTAGACAGCAGAGGACCTGAGTTGCAGAAATGAAATTAGACAACATAAGAACAAGAGACACTGCCTTATGATGGACATATAATAATTCATGCACGTACAAGCACATAAAAATCAAAGAAACTAAAATGGGAAAAAATGAAGACCTGTTTATAATTTTCCTTTATGCCAATTATAAAATATACATAAAAAGCAAACCTACATTTTTGCAGTGACCATATTCCTAATGATGACCTTTAACTTGTGACTTATCTATTGCACGGCAAATGGGGGACAGTGGTAAAGATTTAATCAAAATTTCATCAAAATATCTGTATGAGGGTAGAAAAATTCATTGTAAGGCATTCATATATCTTAATGTGAAGGCCCAAGGGTCCAACCATAACATTTTTTAAAATTTATCATGTTAAAAATTATAATGGGATTTTGTATTTAATCCAGTGACTAACATTTGGACATTAAATTTCCCCTCAGGGTGTCTTTAGCAGGGTACCTAATATATCTCCATATAAGTCTAAAGTTGAATGTTGGGTGATTTCTCTCAGTATTAAGTAATACTAATACACCTTTGTCTGCAACTAATTATCTAAATAGATAATCCCAGTCCATATCACTAGCCCCAAACAGACATGTTCTTCCTTTGTCAATACACCTACAGGTAGTAGTGGTATGTTTCATCTTTGACATGACATACTAAATGCCTATTGTCTAATAATCCCATTGGCCAGAAATCCAACCAACCATATTCATTGTTGCATTTGATATTGGTTTGAGGGTAATAACTAAACAAAAATTCTTGGGAAAAGTTTTTTATTGACCTGAAAGTTTAAATATAGGAGTAACAATACTGATTAATGATACTGTGAACAGTAATGATGGAAACTTGGATCAACATAAAATGTAGACAAGTGTCTGGTTAGAGGTGGCCAACTAATAGAAAGCTAATGGACAACAATACACAAAGTCTGGTTACCTATCAATACTGTTATAGGTTTGCGGCTGATTTATCAAACCACAAAACACCATTTTAGTTGCTGCACTCAAAGAAATTAAATAAAAGTGACAGCATGATTGCTGGTGGGTCACTGTCATGGTGCAAGTGCAGTAATTTACCAGGCAACCAGAAAAATATCCTGGGAAACCAGTTTTTCAAGGCTGGTTGACCAGGGACAAAAGTGGGTTTTCAAAACATTTCTTTTCTATATGTGTTAAAAAATAAGACCATAGATAAGGTAACATCTGTTTCAGGCACTGACATCACTTTCCTTTGTTGCGGCCATAAGGCATGAGTAATGGCTATGAGTCAGTGAAACACAGTCAAGTCAAAATATATAAAATTATAAAGTGTCATTACAATATCTTTATTAGTTTAAAAGTAAAGAGGTCACAGACCTAAATTTTCCCAGCAAAGACCTTGACATTGAAGCAGGAATTGTGGCTATGGCATGTGATGCTGTCTAGCTGTGACATATAACTGGTTACAGTGCCATTCAAATATATTCAATGGTTCAAAAGTTAATCACCATGTGAAGATACAAGTTATATATGCATTTTCATTAGTGACCTTGACATTGAGACAGGTACTGTGGCTATGCCATGTGACACTCTAGCTCTGTTTCATAACTGTTACAGTGTCATTCAGGTGGCCATAGAACACAATTAATTTTACTATATAGTCTCTAGATTTGTTTCTCAGTACTGAACTTTCCACTGTGTGACAATCAATACAAACCATATGTTAATTAATTTGGATTATATTATTACAATGCATCAAAAGACCTGTAGCACACTATCACACTCCAGTCCATTGGCACATTAACATGTTTGAGACTACCAGCATATCAACACATTCAGTATTGGAATTTATTTGGAATACCAAAGGAATTCAACTGGACTTCATACCTATTAACTTGTGATAGAGCTTAGGACTACATGTATTGGAATTTAATTCACAATGTGTGTTCCTTTAAATGTTCACTTTGTATTGAAGGGAAATAAATTATTTGTTGAAATTTACAAAATTTTATGGCTTTCACTCTTTCCAATTACTTACCAGAGAGTCATAACAGGCCCAATGGGTCTGTTGGGAACAAGGAGGCTTTTGAGGGGTCTTTTGGCAGACTGGAAGGGGTAGGTCATGAATGGTAGCTCCTTGACTATTCAGTTAGAGCTGTGGAATTAGAAATACATCATGACTGTCAATTGGATGCTACAATATATATAAGTTCCATTTCTGAGCCAATATTATTCAATATCATGATGTGAATGAGATCAATAATTCAGTATTGCTATATGAGTGAAAGTCAATAATACATACATCCTACTTGCCGATGAAACATGCACTATTCTTATTGTTTTATAAATTCTAGATTTTGAATTATAAGCATCCATTCTTCATATTTATGTATAAATCCTAAACTTTGATAGCCTAGGAGACAGAATCATACATTGCTCCTATATGTGTATACATTTTAAACACTGACCAGCATCCATGATGATAGATATCAGTCATATTTTGTTCATAAGTTCCTCAAATTGATTCTTGTTTGTCTTACCTGCTCTGACAATATCCATTGTTTAACTTAGTGCACATTATTCTGTTAAATCCATTTCTGGACTTCATGTACATGTGTATGGTATCAGATTCATTCATTGTTTGATTACATTATAACTCATTCATGAAAATAATACAGTGCCTTCACTAAATCCAATTCCAACATGGCTTCATCCTCCTACCATGAGTAAGCTAAACCTGTTTGAAATAAAGTATAAAAGTCATTAAACATAAAGATACTCTATGTACTCAATTCTAAGTCTGACCCAGCTGCAAATGTCTTAGATCCCTGTCTGCCATTGAATACTGTGTAGGTCTATATCTGACAGCACATGTTTTAATGGCAGATCTGGGTTGATGCAGTAAATTGTTCATGATCATTTCACATGGGTTTGCAGTTGGATCCATCTTATAAGCAAGTACAGGTGGTATATAAAGCAAGTACAGGTGGTATATAAAGCAAGTACAGGTGGTATACAAAGCAAGTACAGGTGGAATACAAAGCAAGTACAGGTGGTATACAAAGCAAGTACAGGTGGAATACAAAGCAAGTACAGGTGGAATACAAAGCAAGTACAGGTGGTATACAAAGCAAGTACAGGTGGAATACAAAGCAAGTACAGGTGGTATACAAAGCAAGTACAGGTGGAATACAAAGCAAGTACAGGTGGTATATAAAGCAAGTACAGGTGGTATACAAAGCAAGTACAGGTGGAATACAAAGCAAGTACAGGTGGAATACAAAGCAAGTACAGGTGGTATACAAAGCAAGTACAGGTGGAATACAAAGCAAGTACAGGTGGTATACAAAGCAAGTACAGGTGGAATACAAAGCAAGTACAGGTGGTATACAAAGCAAGTACAGGTGGTATATAAAGCATAATAAAATATTAGATAAAAGGCAAGAAATGATACAAATGTACAAAAAAAATTCTGACAATAATATTACCATACAAGAATATAAAAAAATTCAACAATATAATGTTCATTTGTGGCAAACATTATTGCATAAATTGGAAATGAAAAGTCCAATCTTCCTGATTAGTTGGATTGAATGTGCAGTGAATATGGAATGCACCATTATATTATTTGCACCTGTAATGTCAGGAATTCATAGCATTTGTATCCAAGTTAAATGATAATCACCAGGCCATGTTGCAACCTGATTATCATGCAATAACAGCAGGAATTTATGGGAGGACACCTTTTATTCCTGTTATTAAATCTTACAAAGTAAACAATTTGCCAGTTTGGCTTTTGATTTAGTTAACATGTTATTCACCCTTTCTGTAATTTATTAGTTTTATCCTAACCTTTAATTTTTTAGGAGTATATTGCTTAATTATTTTGTGAAGGACTTTTCTCACCTTTCTAACAATTTGTACCTTGATAGTTTTATAGCTAAAATTCAACCAGCATTATATATCCTTGATTGTACTGATATGCTCTGACCACTCTGGTGGCCTAGTGGTTAGAGCATCCTCCTTAAATGTGGGATGTTGAGGGCTCAATCCCCGGTTGAGTCATACCAAAGACTTACATAAATGGTACTAACAGCTGCCTGGTTTGGTGCTCAGCATTAAGAGGTTAGTGTCAGGATAATGTGACTGGATGGGAAATCATGCCACATGTCTGTGGCATAATGCCCAGTGCTAAACATCACTAACAGACAAACTGGAGAAATTGTAGTGATATGACTGAAAAATTGTTAAAGCAATATTAAAAATCCAAATCACAACAACAACAACTGATCTGCTCTTAACTTCTGTACATATATACATATGACATGTTTATGTAAATGCAGAAAATGTCAAGAATTGGTATATTTTCAAAAGAAATCTTAATACAAAATCCATCACATATAAGGCTTCTTCTTTGACTGCACAGATGAAGTTTGGTCTACATGTTATTGTAAATAGTTCAGATAGTTCTATCCAAAATAAGTACAAGCTTAATAAATTTCCACCCACTGGTTTGTTAGATGGTACAGACATACAGATGGACAGACAGAGAATGTCACAATGCACATGAAACCTTTTCAGACAAAAGCACTGTGAATAACATAAGATATGCCTTTTTAGGACCTGTCCTTATTAATGACCTTGACCTTTAAGCTAATTACTTCAAAAGATGTACACCTGGATAAAGTTTCATCAATATACCTGGGTTTTAAATAGTGACAGATTTAAATTATGATTTGTTATGATCCTGACTTTTAGGACTGGGAGTACAACTGTGAATACTATAGTTAATGGCAAAATATTTGACAAACTATAAATTCATCAAAATTATTTTTTTAAATTTTGCTTTTAAGATTGATACCTGGCGATGTAAATACCACAATAATGTATTAAAGAATTCACTTGGTGCATGCATCATTTGCTGGTAAGATTGATATCTGACACTGTCCTAACCAAAATAGAGCATGAAAAAATTTTAGCACATTCTGTATTTTCTGGTAAGATTTATATTTAGCACTGTTTATACCAGAATACAGCAGAGGGGAAATCTCATTATTACTGCATGGGCTCCAACTTCTGGACATACACCTTAGTCCAAACATCTAAGTTGGTACTTGCACTTCATCAATGAGAAATATTGAAAATGGCCACAGAAGTGACAAATGTAGACATATGCAGGATTGTGATGCTCCACAAACTCTTCATCAATGAGACTCAAAATTCAATAATATATTGCTGGTAAATCCTTAATAATCATGCTTAATTTTATTGTGTTCCATCAAACAGTTCACACACACAAACACATGCACACACACACACAGAGTAATTACAAAATCCCTTCACCAAAAATCAGAGTTAAAATCATTAGCATAGACTACTAAAACTTGTCAATGTTTGTCTGTTTTTGAATCTCATTGCTAATGATCTAAATTACCCAATTTTTCATGTTGAAAGGTAAACAAAAAGCTTCCACATCCATCTTGGAGTTAATCACCCATTTGTGAATGGATACTGCATCCTTGTGTAGTATTCTATTTGTCACTGTCTGGAAAAGAAACAAAATATAATAGTTGTGTATTTGTGTAGTAATCAGTGCCTGTAAATTATGACTTCTATCACCTTTTGCTTGCCAAGGTCCTTCAAGTAAATTTCCCTCAAACCAATGAAGATTTTGTTAAATAGCTCAATCTTTTTCAGTATAAAGACTAAATACATTGTGATGATAAAAGAATTATTTCCAATCAGCTTATCCAGAACCTTATATCCAATACAAGTTAAGATAACCATTGATGGTGTTAATGGCATTCTGGTGTATGTTAGGCATTATATTTGCATTCCAACATTTGCTGAAACACAACAAATTCTTTTCTTGTTTACTTTTAAGTGTTCATATATAAGATAATCTAGTATAGCTTGTAACTGTACTCAACTAAAATTATCTAACTTATAATTAAATAAATACAATACTTACAAAGATATTTAATGGCTTTTAACTTGTAAATACAGAAGTGATTTCTCAGGCACTAAGAAGGTGAAAGATTCAAGGCAGTGAAATATAGGAGAGTACTTGTGCTTAATACAAGCCATGTCCAAAGTCAATTTGTCAGTATTATGTTAAACTGGATAAGGGGTCAGGTGTGAGTTGACATGAGAGGTCATAGGTCAGACATGACAATCGAGTCTAATTTATCCCTGCTGATAAAAACTTGACCTGGCTATTTAAACAAATGACTTCATGAAAGTTAAGTCTGTCTCACTTAATTGTGGACACAATTGGATCTATGCCACTGACTGCTGTAACAATCCCAACCTGAGATTCCACTTAAGTACTCTGACACCATTTGTCTGAAAAACAACACCTGTCCTAGATTCCTTGTAGTCATTAAAATCTAATTAATTAGAAATCCTCAGTAAAATGTAATCCCTAATTATTACTGTTATTATTACTGATTGTTGCTAAACTTATAGTCACATTAAATACATAAAATGGCACTATATGTGTACATTGATACTAAAGTCAAATATAATGCATAGAATGACATTATATGCATGCATTGACCCTGAAGTTCAATGTAATGCATAAAATTACATGTATACATTGATACTGAAAGTATCATTTATTTAATTAGCTGCATGGTATTTAAGTTAAAACAGAATTTTAGATTAATTGTAAGATTCATTGCATATAATTTCAGGACTAATTTTGTCTTTCCATTCAAAATCCTTCCTTCTGAAAAATGTTTAAATAGTTCCTGACAAATAATAAAGCTATACTCTATTTTTTCTTGTCATAATCTTTAAAAGACCAGATATAAAACTTACCAAGAGACTATAACTATTTAACACTTAGCACAAACCAAGACCTCTATTTAGTGAAGAAATTCACAAATCTAGACCTCTATTTAGTGAAGAAATTCACAAACCAAGACCTCTATTTAGTGAAGAAATTCACAAATCTAGACCTCTATTTAGTGAAGAAATTCACAAACCAAGACCTCTATTTAGTGAAGAAATTCACAAATCTAGACCTCTATTTAGTGAAGAAATTCACAAACCTAGATCTCTATTTAGTGAAGAAATTCACAAACCTAGACCTCTATTTAGTGAAGAAATTCACAAATCTAGACCTCTATTTAGTGAAGAAATTCACAAATCTAGACCTCTATTTAGTGAAGAAATTCACAAACCTAGACCTCTATTTAGTGAAGAAATTCACAAACCTAGATCTCTATTTAGTGAAGAAATTCACAAACCTAGACCTCTATTTAGTGAAGAAATTCACAAACCTAGACCTCTATTTAGTGAAGAAATTCACAAACCTAGATCTCTATTTAGTGAAGAAATTCACAAATCTAGACCTCTATTTAGTGAAGAACTTTGCAAACCTAGACCTCTATTTAGTGAAGAAATTCACAAACCTAGACCTCTATTTAGTGAAGAACTTTGCAAACCTAGACCTCTATTTAGTGAAGGAATTTGCAAACCTAGACCTCTATTTAGTGAAGAACTTTGCAAACCTAGACCTCTATTTAGTGAAGGAATTCACAAATCTAGACCTCTATTTAGTGAAGGAATTTGCAAACCTAAGCTTCTATTTAGTGAAGTAGCAAAGGCATTCATAAACCTGAACTTCTATTAGTGAACGACTTTGCAAATCTAAACTTCTATTTAGCAAAAGAATTTGCAAATCTCGACCTCTGTTTAGATAAAAAAAAATATGAATATGCATTTGAAGCCCAAAATATGAAGAAATAGCAAAAACACAATTAAATTTTCATTATAATGTTGTTATTGCTAACAATCTTTTTTTTGCGTGCAATGCTGTATTAAGAATGAACAAAAGAGGTAATTAATGATGTCTGAATAAATGAATCATAGCTACATTACACTTATATGGGAATTTATGGTACACTATTAGGCTTTTATTCACAGTCTATTGTATACTATTAGACTTCCATTGGAAATCTATGTTACACTATTAGGCTTTATTGACAGTCTATGGTGTACTTTAAGGCTTTTATTGACAGTCTATGATACATTAATAGGATATTATTCAGTCTATTTTATACAATTAGGCTATTTATGATATTTTATGTTACACTATTAGCATTTTATTGGCACATTATGGTACATTATTAGGCTTCTGTTGTCACATTATGGTACACTATTAGGCTTCAGTTGTCACATTATGGTACACTATTAGGCTTCTGTTGTCACATTATGGTACAATATTAGGCTTCAGTTGTCACATTATGGTATACTATTAGGCTTCTGTTGTCACATTATGGTACAATATTAGGCTTCTGTTGTCACATTATGGTACACTATTAGGCTTTTGTTGTCACATTATGGTACACTATTAGGCTTCAGTTGTCACATCATGGTATACTATTAGGCTTCTGTTGTCACATTATGGTACAATATTAGGCTTCTGTTGTCACATTATGGTACACTATTAGGCTTTTGTTGTCACATTATGGTACACTATTAGGCTTCTGTTGTCACATTATGGTACAATATTAGGCTTCAGTTGTCACATTATGGTATACTATTAGGCTTCTGTTGTCACATTATGGTACAATATTAGGCTTCTGTTGTCACATTATGGTACACTATTAGGCTTTTGTTGTCACATTATGGTACACTATTAGGCTTCAGTTGTCACATCATGGTACTTTATTCTAGTGACTATTAAGCTAACCACTTAACCACATGGTACTCTCAGTTTAAGAAACAACTCGTGTATATGCACACAAATAATCATACCTACAAAATCACAATAATATAATGTGACATCAAAATTAAAAAGGTTATATTTATCATTTGCATTTCTTTTTCAAGTTCTTTTACAATGATTTTTAACCTAGTATAAAAACGTCTTTATGCCTCAAGTGTTAGGTGTCATGGAATGATGCTTTGAATAATAAACTCCATGCAATCAAGCCAACCCTAGGACAATGGGCTCCCTCATATAGAACCAACTGTAGGGACAAGGCAGTTGTTGAAGTTATATAACCCACTCATAACTGCTAAAAGACCCTCTTGAGTGCATTTCTTGTAAAGAATCATTCACTTTTAAGCCTTTACAATAGATTGATTTGATCTCCAACCTGTGCATAATCATTTGCTGCAATGTTCTGATACAATAAATGTCTCTTGCATTGTAAAATTCCTGAAATAAGTAAACATTTATTCTAAGATACAACTTTCCTGCAATCACTTTGTGTATCTTAATGTCATGCATTTACCTTCATTCATACTAAGATACAACTTTCTTGCAATCACTTTGTGTATCTTTGTCGTGTATTTACCTTCATTCATACTAAGGCCTTATAAATCTAAATATTTATTGACACACAATTTACCTTACCTGTTAATCAGCAAGCTTTAAATATTATCTTCACAATCTCATCATTTTGCTTTTACCTTTTTGATTTTGTTATCACTGGATGATAATAATCCTTTTATCAACTATGCAGAATGTTCCATTAAACATTTTCTATGGTGCTTATTAGCCTTACGGTGCTGGTATACCATAAAACTACAATCAATCAATCAAATAAAAAAATCAATTAATCAATCCTCAGTTCTTTTTCAATATTCTTTGAAAGCATATAACTGCAGCAATGATTTCTAATTTAAACATTATATATCTTGTAATATCTTGGAAATATTTCCTCAAGGAGACATAATTCATCTACTGGAAAATTTGTGGGAATGTTTAGTTGATCCACCCAAGGTGATATCATTAATTTATTTCAGGGGAATAATTGTTCTGAATTTTCACTGATCTACCTAAGGAGATGATCATACAGCAATTTAGATAGTGCCCAGTCAATTGTATAACACTCATCTGAGACATACTTTATCACCAGGGGACTGAAATAACTATACCCGGGTGATGTGGAGCAAGGGCAAGTATGTAACTTTATCAAATGTATATTGATTGAAACAACGGGTGGGAATGGATTGGAATTTTGACTATGTGAAGATATAACTTTGTCTTAGATTATCTGTAAATTGATTTTCTATCCTTAAGATTATTAATTTATATCCCATATGAAATCTGACCAAGATGGTTCATTACAATGATGTCGATGGTGAAAAATGTGTGTACACACACACACTCATACATAAGCACACACGCATACACACACACATTATTTCATGTTATTGTTCTTACTATGATCTGAACTTCATTTTGTATCAATATTAACAACTTCTGGGTATAAAATGTGAGAAATCATTCACCTTAATAGTGATAACATGACAGTGTTGAATTATAATTTAGTTTTCAATTCATTTT
Organism: Potamilus streckersoni; assembly: GCA_016746295.1. Taxonomy (NCBI): domain Eukaryota; kingdom Metazoa; phylum Mollusca; class Bivalvia; order Unionida; family Unionidae; genus Potamilus; species Potamilus streckersoni. Next base: position 146,023 of record JAEAOA010000584.1, read on the forward strand.
GATGCTTTTAGTTATATTTAACATTTTCAGTGATGATTTTTTTTTTGTGTGAATGTCTTGAAAATCATACTGCATTAAAATCATTGAATTCCTGGCATATACACTTTAAATCTATGAGGACTTAAAGATTCTATCAAGCAAAACTGATCCTGGCTAACATCAGCTTTTCAAATCCACAAAAAGGTCAGACAGGCAAAACTGGCAGTCAAATTTAATGACAAATCTGCATTAGTTTGGGGAATATGTAATGCTTTTATGACAGGATGCTTTGTCAAATTTGGTCAGCTTTTACAGTCATGAAGTTTATTTTATACATGTGTCATGAAAACGTGTTTTTTCTTGACTACAAATATCTGTGACCATCTTTTTGCACATCAAATCTGCCTCATTCTTACAAATCTTAAATGATTTGATGACTGGATAATCTCAACTGAAAGGCCCTGATGACTGGATAATCTCTGGAGAAAGACCTTGATTTAATGGATAATCTGTACTGAAAGGCCAATATTAATGGATAATCTGTACTGAAAGGCCAATATTAATGGATAATCTGTACTGAAAGGCCAATATTAATGGATAATCTGTCTTGAAACTCCATAATGATAGGATAATCTCTATTAAATTTGGTTATAATTGATCAATCTTTTTTTAAGAATAAGTAAAGTTTATCCTTTTTTTTAAAGTAGCCATATTTAAAGCTGATTAAAATTATCTGTGCAAATTTGAAAACTTTAATACCTGGATAATCTCTCTTCTGTTTAATGGTTTTTAAGTTTTAGTATTGCCAGCAATATTTGATAGATTGGCATGATTTATAATGACTTCAAGGTCTTGATGTTAGAATATTTCTTGTCAGATTTGTTTATAAGTGACAAAGAAGTTTTAAGAAACTGTTGATAGCTATCTATTTTTGTAATGAAAACCAGAATGGCATTGATTCTAAGATGCTTCTTGTCGAATTTGGGCACATTCTCTTCAGAAGTCAGAAATGGTGACTGATTTAATTGTGGAAGCATTTGTGTAAAGATGCATTACCTTCAACAGATATAAAAACAGATGATGCTGTTTTATACTACATTATGGTCAAATTCCATTGAGTGGATTTCTTTCTTTCAATGAAAATTTAGTTTAAACTGAACAAAATATTTTGAAGTTAAAAAAAATTCATCTGCTGATGGCTGAATGCAAGGCTATGCTACTGACTCATTGGCCTATATGGCCAGGAACTCATTGGCCTATATGGCCAGGAGAGTTGGCTGAATACAAGACCATTATTAACAGACCTATTGGACCATATGGTCAGGTGAGCTGGCTGTCAGCATTTCCATACTACAGACTCATTAGGACATATGACCAGATGAGTTGGCTGAATGCAAGGCCATACTACAGACTCATGGACCATATGTCCAGGTGAATTGGCAGAATGCAAGGCCATACTACAGACTTATTGGACCATATTGACCAAGTGAATTGGTGGAATGCAAGGCTGTAATAATACTTATTTCGACATATGGCCAGGTGAGTTGACACAGTGGGCCATATGGTGAGTGAGTTGGCTAAATGTTAAACTGTACTACACACTTATGGGCCATATAGCCAGAGTTAAGTAGTAAGACCTGTGCATCATATTATCAAGTACAACATTTCATTGAATTTCATCAGAACAGTAGATTAAACTGACTATTAAACATATGAATGCATATGTGATCAATTAGCAATGAGAATATCAATTCATGTTTTTTCATATGGTTTATAATAAGAGGTCTTATTCCATGCAATTTTGGAACTTCATTACTGACCACCTTACTTAATCTGACATCCATTTAAGATGCTACTGCATATTATCCATTTATTCCACATCTCAACTTAGTTGTCAAAGTCATTTCCATTTTATGGCCATGTATAAATCTTCATAAGTTTTCAGTGAAACCCCATGTCGGTATAACCATCCATTCAGGTGAAGTAGTGACAACATGGTTCATAATTGCAGCCATACTACATATACAGTTAGGACCATTTTTATGAAGAAGTAACACAATATCATCATTAGTTTTCTGGCAGAGCCCTATATCTGTGGCACTGGCAGAATTTTGGGAAGAGACAAACATGTAGTGGTAAGCTATTAAGTTTTAAGCCAAAACATGTTTAGAGGTGAAATCGGGAGAGGGAAGAAGGCATGTGCCCCCCTTGCCTCTGTGTGCAGGCATCCTTGCCCCATGTTAATATGCCCATCCATTTGGTAGGAGTAGAGATAACAATATTTTCATCATGGCCTACTGACAGTCAAATTGCATTTAGGATAAACTAGATACCAGAAGATATAATTTGGTGAAAAACACCATGTCAAAACGGCTTTTCCTCTAAAAATAGTGACAAGATTTTCAAGATGACTGCAATGGCAGCCATATTGGATGTCATATTGGCACCATTTTAATTTAGGATCAACAAGACATCATAAAAAGACTGCTTATTAAATTCTTATGTTGATTTAACTTCTCATTTTAGACTATTACTGTTTCATAGATTTTCAAGATGGCTGCCATTGTGGTCATACCAAATAGCAGACCATTTTTATGTAGATATTATAAGAAGTCTTTTGGTCTAATATTGATATGACCACATATCTAAAAGGACTAGCAATAATAAGATTTTTAAGATGGTAATTTTGTTGGCCATGTTGCCATCACCATTTAGGACCAACTTACCAACCACAAGAAATCGCTGTGGCAGCCAAACTGGATGTCCAAGTTGCACCAGTTTCATTTAGGACTATCTATACCATGGAGTGAATGTTGTAAAGTTTCATGGTTATCCTCAAAGAAGTTCAGGAGGAGTAACAATAACAACCTTGTGCTAACAGATGGATAGAAGACAGATGATGGATCAACCATATTTAATTTAGTCTTAATACCACTTAGTAATCTGCAACTGTCTCCCTAAATCTGTCATGCTAGAAATATCATTAGTTTCCATAAAGTCTTCAGCCTCAAATGTATGGATAGCATGTTATTCTGTCATTGTAGGAAACAGGCACCAGAATGACTAATATGTGTACATGCTTGGCCTTCAGTTTTACTTTAGTATTCCTCATCCATCACAAATTCTTGGGTGAGGGGACCATTTCATTAAATTGTTCTCCTCACACACAAGTACCATATAAGTCAGATCAAATTGTAAACAACATAGATCCCAATCTGCCATTGGATAATGTGCCAGCAGATCTGCATCTACACAGTTAGAAGTAATCAGTAGAACAAACAGATTATATTATTAGCTATCATTCTTTTTGGTGGGTTATTCTATCTGGGTCTATGTTGTTTGCAATGATTTCTGTCAGTGGATTATGCAATCGGAGTCTATGTAGATTGTATTGATTTCTGTTGGTAGATTATGCAGTCTGGGTTTGTCGTTTGCAGTGATTCCTGTAGTGGATTATGCAGTCTGGGTCTATGTTGCATGCAGTCATTCATTTTGGTAGATTATGCAATCTGGATCTCTGCTGCTTGCAGTCATTCCTTTTGGCAAATTATGCAATCTGAGTCTATGATGTTTGTAGTCCTTCCTGTCAGTGAATTATGCAATCTGAGTCTATGTTGTTTGTAGTCCTTCCTGTCAGGAAATTATGCAGTCTAGATCAATGTTGTTTGTAGTCCTTCCTGTCAGTGAATTATGCAGTTTGGGTCTATGTTGTTTCTAGTCCTTCCTGTCAATGAATTATACAGTCTGGGTCTATGTTGTTTCTAGTCTTTCCTGTCAGTGAATTATGCAGTCTGGATCTATGATATTTGCAGACATTCCTGACTTATAGGTACATGCAATAGGTCTACACTGGAAAACTGTGTCCTTGTCTGAATCAATGCACCTTTGAAAGTTTAGCATTAGTTTTGATATGATTTTTCTCTATAATTAACCATAACTAGAAAACACCCTTCCAATGCTTTATTCTCTAGTCATTACTTTAATAAAAACCTGAAAAAAATGGTTAAAATCCAAACCAGATACAAATTGTGACTAATAACTTTGACACAATGGCTGAAGATTTATCTGTAAATTATTAAAAATTATGATTACAATACTATATTGGTTTTATATTAATTACATGTTGTAGCTAATTTCAGTTACTCAATTTTTCATGGTAATTAAAATATGTCAACTTCATATCAAGTTTAATATCATGTCATATGTGGCATATCAAGTTTAATATCATGTCATTTGTGGTGTATCAAGTTTAAGATCATGTCATATGTGGCATATCAAGTTTAATATCATGTCATTTGTGGTATATCAAGTTTAATATCATGTCATTTGTGGTGTATCAAGTTTAATATCATGTCATTTGTGGTGTATCAAGTTTAAGATCATGTCATATGTGGCATATCAAGTTTAATATCATGTCATATGTGGCATATCAAGTTTAATGTCATGTCATATGTGGCATATCATTACTATTTATATCTCACGATTACTATGAAAGTGAATTGGAGCCTTCTACAGAAGGTACATGTTGATCAGGTCTCAGGGGTGGGGCACATATTAAAGAATTAGAAAGGTAAGTTGTGTAACTTCTCTAATATGGCCTTCTGTTGCTCTTATTCAAAGCATAAAATAGCATGTCTTCCATCTTTACATCATTGGACGATTTTGTCAATTTGATTAAAATCAAGATTTCCAAAATAATAAAGATCCTGCTAGCACAAACCAATATAAGTTAATGTTCTAGTGACCTTTTGGAACTCACTTCACCTGGTTAGAATATGACCTCATATCAATGTATGTCCGATCTACTTAATGAGGAGTCAATTGTATTCAGATTGACCATTTAGCTAAACTAGATAGTTACCAGTATGTGATGAGAAAGTTTTCCTTAGGATCCTTCATAGTGACAGACATACATGAAGTGGTACTGTAGAATAATTCTCTTACTGATGGAGAAATGAAGATGAATTCATTAAAATATGCAAATCAAATCACATAATCAAAATCTGAAATAAGAGGAACTGCACTGAATACCACTTCATACTGTTAGTAAACTTACTGGTCACCTTGGGTGGTACACCACTTGATTATTCTTCATACTGTTAGTGATTTTACTGGTCACCATGGGTTGTACACCACTTGATTATTCTTCATACTGTTAGTAAACTTACTGGTCACCATGGGTTGTACACCACTTGATTATTCTTAATACTGTTTAACATGTCTCCAATGATTGCTCTATTTGCTGCATAGACAGTATATGTCCAGATGCAATGAGCATCAACTCAGATCTGCTATCACAAGGTGCATCAACAAACTAGGGTTCTTTCTACTTATAAACTAAACATTTACGACATTGACACTGACCTGCTGTGCATTATGTAATAACAGATCTGTGTTAGTACTGTTCATAGTATATTTGTACAATTAAAATTAATTATTAGTTTCTGAAAAGCCAAACTATGTTACTTTTTCATCAAACCAAACATTACATTACAAAAGATAAAAATATACAAGTTTTCTTTTCAATAATAAATGACCAAATTCTAGCATTTCTTTTCAACTTGTTTCTAAAACATCTGCATCATTGCAGGGTACAGGGTACACTGTATCTAATTTCTTACTTGGTGAAAAAGAGAGTATATTTTATTTGACAAAACCTTGCATGAGACTTTTTTTGAAAAATACTATAACTTTAGACAAATTACTATAGCATACATAAAACTCAGATCATTTAAAGACTGTATAAATGCCTGTTATTTTCTTGTCTTTTCAGAATACTGATATTTGTGTTAAAGCATGATGTTTTTCTTATTATTTTTAATTTAATGCAATAAAGTATACAAACTTCAACAGTAAACTGAATACATGTTTTGTTTTGAATCAGTGGAAAGAACAGGTTAGGCATGCTGTGCAAATATGTTGAGGTTATTAGGCTGAGATGGATTCATACAACACATCGACTGAGTTCTTTCCCCTGAATTTTGATATGGCATGTAATGGCTACTACCAGTAATCAGATCATGGAATAGATAGCTGTTAATTGCTATTCTAGAATATATATATATATATATATATATATATATATATATATATATATATATATATATATATATATATATATATATATATATATATATATAACTTTAGTAATCAGCTTTTCTCCATCTCAGAAAAGCTGTATTAGTAATCAGTACAAAATATTATATCTATACCAAATAAAGTTTCCATTACAGAAGCTATTAACAGAAAATGGCATATAGAATATAGATGTTCTGAAATAAGGTATGACCTGACAGTTTTTTTTTTCTCTTCCTAGATATAAATTCTGAGGAAATTACCAGATTTCACTAATACTATTACTGTGGTGTTTTTTAAATAAAGGTTTACATACAAATGACTAGAATATGTGTTACTGCCAATTTTGTAGCCTCTAATAAAAGATAGTACTATACAGACATATAAGCTGACATAAGATTATAACATTCCATCTGAGACATTTGGAACTGTAAGGTTCTCTCCTTGCAGACTAGACAGGCAATTTGCATCATGGAAAATTATAAACTGCCCATAATAAGTGTGGTCTGATAGTGGGAGAGACAGCTGATAGGCTGAAAACATCTGCTGATTCCAGATTCCACACTTTAGATTGGGAATGGTAATAATGGACTAGTATTTATCAAATAATTTAAGTTCTTGGCAGTTCCAACTCACCAATCTTTGAATGCAAAGATATTTAAGGAAAATGGAATTGGAATAAATGGCATGACATAACATGGAGATCATTTAAGCCACAGGAAAAGTGGTCAATTATAATAAGAAAACATGAATAAGTATTCAAAAAATAAAAATCAATCACACAAAAAATGGAATGGCAGAATGAAAAGAAATGCAAATGATGTCCTGAATAAGACCTATAAGGAACATATCAAATCTGAGTAATATTTAGTTAAAATAAGATGTCAATTGTGATGATGGTGCAGGATAGAGGACAGACTATCCAAATTAGGCCATGAAGTGCACATTTTACCCAACATCAGAGGACATCCATATTAAGCCATGAAGTGCACACATTATCCAACATCAGATGCCATCCAAATTAGGCCATGAAGTGCACATTACCCAACATCAAATGCCGTCCAAATTAGGCCATGTGGTGCACACATTACCCAACATAAGATGCCATCCAAATTAGGCCATGAAGTGCACATGTTACACAACATCAGATGCCATCCAAATTAGGCCATGAAGTGCACACATTACCCAACATCAGATGCCATCCGAATTAGGCCATGACGTGCACACATTACCCAACATCAGATGCCATCCAAATTAGGCCATGAAGTGCACACATTACCCAACATCAGATGCCATCCAAATTAGGTCATGAAGTGCACACATTACCCAACATCAGATGCCATCCAAATTAGGCCATGAAGTGCACACATTACCCAACATCAGATGCCATCAAAATTATGCCATGAAGTGCACATTACCCAACATCAGATGCCATCCAAATTAGGCCATGAAGTGCACACATTACTCCACATAAGATGCCATCCAAATTAGGCCATGAAGTGCACACATTATCCAACATCAGATGCCATCCAAATTAGGCCATGAAGTGCACATTACCCAACATCAGATGCCATCCAAATTAGGGCATGAAGTGCACACATTACTCAACATAAGATGCCATCCAAATTAGGGCATGAAGTGCACACATTACCCAACATCAGATGCCATCCAAATTAGGCCATGAAGTGCACACATTACCCAACATTAGATGCCATCCAAATTAGGCCATGAAGTGCACTTAATGCAACATCAGATGCCATTCAAATTAAGCCATGAAGTGCACATTACCCAAGATCAGGTGCCACCCAAATTCTATCAAGGTTCAAAATATTCCCTTAAATTAAAACTCTTGAAAAGGTGATGCAACTCACCTTGACAAGACATCATTATTATTATGATAGGTTTGGATGTGATCCTGTTTGCTGAAACTTAATTTTCTGAAATTTGAAAATCTTTATAAAGGATATACAGATCTACAAAATAATTACACATTCATGCCAATTAACATAAATGCAGTCTCCACAACTTTATCCAGCATCTATTTAAAAAGGAGTACATCATTAAAATGTATAGAGAATATTTGCTTGCATTGAGTATATAACATATACATTTCAATGATGTTTTCACCAACTAGATGAAACATACCAATCAGAACAATACAAAAAAAATTTGTTTCTGCTCAAACATGTTGGCAAACAGAAGTGCATAAGTTTGAAGTAGATGTTCGCTGTTTACTACTGATGTTCTACTTTAATTTGCTTTTTATTTGCAGAGAAAATTTGACTAGTAAGATAAATCTTTATCCTAATTCAAGGTAAAATAATACATGGAAAAAAATTTAAGACAAAATTAAGTTCTTAGTCTGATTTAAATTTGACTTTCTTGCATGAAAGGTTGGCATGTTAGAACTGTACAAAGTGAATGACAAGCTGTTGAATGAAATTCTTTGGTCTAATGTTATCAATGTCTATCAAAATAAAATTCTTGAGTGAAAAGAACTGATAAATCACTCCAGCAATTATCATAATAATTTCTCCTGGAAAATCCACTAATTCACTGACAAACATAAAATAAATTTTGTATTCCTTGTGGCCATAAAATATATTTATATGTACAAAAATTACATGATACACCATGTACAATAAATTATATTTATATGTACAAAAATTACATGATACACCATGTACAATAAATTATATTTATATGTACAAAAATTACATGATACACCATGTACAATAAATTATATTTATATGTACAAAAATTACATGATACACCATGTACAATAAATTATATTTATATGTACAAAAATTACATGATACACCATGTACAATAAATTATATTTATATGTACAAAAATTACATGATACACCATGTACAATAAATTATATTTATATGTACAAAAATTACATGATACACCATGTACAATAAATCCTCTTGCATGTGCATGCACATTTTCTACCCCTTACACACACACCCATACACAATTGATCAAACACAAGCATACATTCACATACACTGAATCATTCTTGAGTTCATCCTGCACTGTCATATCTAGATTTCCTTTATGATATACATCTATGCTCGCTAATTTTTAACCCTTTATTGTTATTATGGTATTTCCTGATGTAAAAATTTCTCAGTTTAATCATGGTTATTTTGTGAACCTCAACAGAATTTAATATCAACCAAGGTACCAAGATTTGACCTATATAACTGAGTACATAGCCTCTTTTACTATCATATTTTGTAAACGAAGGCAAAAAGATCTTTTGCAAGAAGACTCCAGGATATAACTTGTATTGATTTTACTTTGAATTACAAAATTAGTTGCTTTCAATTTATGGTCTGTCTGGGAGGCAATGCAGACTGGTTACTGAGCTCCATTTATTCATAAAGCATGCTTTATGTATGTTTATTATGAATTCAAGGGTTACAGTCCATATTAGGGAGGCAATGAAGACAATGTGAATAATTTATTTGACTTTGTATTGAAAATGAAGAAGTAGAATTTGTTTTCAAGAACAGTATGAAGAAACATGTCTTGACACAAGAAGGAGCATCCAGAAAAAAACACTTCAGATTATTTAAAAAATTCTTTGCTTGAAGAAGACAAGTTGAATTTGTGACTTTACATTACATCTCAATGGCGAAGTGATGATCTTCTTTTCATAAAGCATGTAACAGGTGATTAATTTGTGGAGGCTGAGGCAAACATTCATTTACAATGAAACTTATATAATAACCTTATGTCAGATAAGTATAAAAAGAAAAGAAAAAAAAACATTTCAACTGGCACAGATAGCAAAGGTTGTGTAATTAAAACTGAAACACTTCATGCACTAGATTTCCTGATACCTTTGAGGTAAACTTAAAAAGAACATTCAGCCACTGTGAGAATCTATAATTAGCCATGAAACAATGAACACCAACATATCACATATTACAACAACTGGAACTCTAACGAGAAATCAGGTAAGATAATAACATTCTGTGTAATTAAGTAACCAGTGGCCTGTATTGTTCTTTATTGAAAAATAACCCTGGAGTACAATAAGTACTTTTTCAAATTTAGGTAGATTTATTTGACACATTCTGAATATCAAGATTCATTAAAACAGAGGTCTAACAGGCACCAATAAAAGTTTATGTTCTGATGTTCTTTAGAATTCTTTGCCAACCTGTTTTGAAATAAGCTGTCAGATAATGCCTTTCATTTCATTTTACAAAAGTAACCAAAGGAACCATGTGCTCCAAATGATGTTTTTCATTTGTATGAAAGCTGTAGTTTGGTGAAACAAAAGGTCAACAGACGTTGACCCTCTATATGTGCCTGTCAGATCTACTTGTTGAAAAATTGATCTCAGTTTTAATCTGATTGTTGTTGTCATTAAAGTACCCATGGTATCTCAGACTGTGAACAAAAATCTATTAGAATTTTAGACCATCTCAGAGTAATTCCAAAGTTCCATTTCTCACAGGATAATACATTTCATATGTTAAGAAATTTATTTCTGGTGATATTTTGAGCAAAATGACCATACCTTGTAAACATTTTCATCATAGATTGCATGTCAGGGTAAACCTGTTGATGGAATGTAACAATGGTCATCACATGACTTATGCATCTTCTACGCAGGGTCATTATTTCATTGAGTGAATCTTCTACAAACTGTACATATAAGGTCATTACATGATTATATACATATTCCATGAAGTCATTACATGATTGTAAACATATTCCATGAAGTCATTACTACTTGATTGTATATATATATATATATATATATATATATATATATATATATATATATATATATATATATATATATATATATATAGGTATGTTGTTGTTGTGGGGCATAGTACCTTTTTTCAGCACATGATAAGCTATACATGATGGCCAGTATTAATGGTAGAGGAAGAAACCGGGAAATCACCAGAAAGAATCACCAACCCATGAGAAGCTACTGGCAAGCTTAGTTTTCTCACATATCCAAATTAGCCAAATCCTAGACTGAACCCAGCAGATAGAAGTGAGATGGCAGTGATCCGTAAGGGACAGCACTTTAGACCAGTCAGCCACACCGGCCATATATATATATATATATATATATATATATATATATATATATATATATATATATACATACATACATTCTATGCTGAGTTAATACATGATTGTGTGCATATTCCATCAGGTCATTAAGTGATTGTATACATTCTGCTCATAGAGTCATTACATATTTCACACAAGGTAATTAAGCAACTGTGCATACTCCACCTCTGGGCTATTACATGATTGTGTGAATATTCCACTGCAGGCCATTACATGATTGTGTGCATTATCCACACAAGATAATTCCACACTTGGTCATTACATGACTGTGCACATTCCACACTGGGTCATTAAATGACTGTGTACATTTCACACTGGGCAATTACATGATTGTGTGCATTATCTGCACTGGGCCATTACATGACAGTGCACATCCCACACTGGGTCATTACATGACAGTGCACATTTCACACTGGGTCATTACATGACTGTGCACATTCCACACTGGGTCATTAAATGACTGTGCACATTCCACACTTGGTCATTACATGACTGTGCACATTCCACACTTGGTCATTACATGACAGTGCACATTCCACACTTGGTCATTACATGACAGTGCACATTCCACACTTGGTTATTACATGACAGTGCACATTCCACACTGGGCCATTACATGACAGTGCACATTCCACACTGGGTCATTACATGACAGTGCACATTCCACACTGGGTCATTAAATGACTGTGTACATTTCACACTGGGCAATTACATGATTGTGTGCATTATTTGCACTTGGTCATTACATGACAGTGCACATTCCACACTTGGTCATTACATGACAGTGCACATTCCACACTGGGTCATTACATGACTGTGTACATTTCATACTGGGCAATTACATGATTGTGTGCATTATCTGCTCTGGGTCATTACATGACAGTGCACATTCCACACTGGGTCATTACATGACAGTGCACATTCCACACTTGGTCATTACATGACAGTGCACATTCCACACTTGTTCATTACATGACTGTGCACATTCCACACTGGGTCATTAAATGACTGTGTACATTTCACACTAGGTCATTAAATGACTGTGTACATTTCACACTGGGCAATTACATGATTGTGTGCATTATCTGCACTGGGTCATTACATGACAGTGCACATTCCACACTGGGTCATTAAATGACTGTGTACATTTCACACTAGGTCATTAAATGACTGTGTACATTTCACACTGGGCAATTACATGACTGTGCACATTCCACACTTGGTCATTACATGACAGTGCACATTTCACACTTGGTCATTACATGACAGTGCACATTCCACACTTGGTCATTACATGACTGTGCACATTCCACACTTGGTCATTAAATGACTGTGTACATTTTACACTTGGTCATTACATGACAGTGCACATTCCACACTGGGTCATTAAATGACTGTGTACATTTTACACTGGGTCATTAAATGACTGTACATTCCACACTGGGCAATTACATGATTGTGTGCATTATCCAAACTGGCTCATTACATGACTATGCATATTTCATACTAGGTCATTGCTTGATTGTCTGCATATTCCACACTGGGTCATTACATAATTTTGTGCATATTCCACATAATCTCCAACCAATTCATGCACATTTAAGTGATCCATCTGAAACGTTGAACATGCATGATCTAAGAATAAGTCAATCTCAGAGTATTTACTTGAATCTCAAAGAATATTTTGTCCAGACTTATAGTCTGAATGCATCTCAGGTACAGTCTTAGCATGGTTTCAAGAGAAGGTTATTATGTATTAGGTTTAATAAGTAGTAACCTTCAGTTAATTGTCTCAGTTACTAACTCAACTTGTAAATTATTGGTGCATATTAGTAGTTTCTTTTATTCTCTTACAGTTTTATTTGTCAATCATATTGAATGGTTTGATGCAATGTTTAAATCCAAAATTAAAACAATTAATAAGCAAATATTATTTTGGTCACTGTCTGGTGCAATATATATATATAATAAAAATATATGTGGAATATTAGATACCCTTCATTTTCTAATTAGGCATCTCCTTCCACTGCACTTGATCTGTCCTATGAGGTAATGAATAGATTGTTACCATTATTCTATATTTACATCTACAAATCATGTTTTTAAATTTTGTGTATAATTTGAACCAGCCTGTTTCTGAGAATAAGAAATGCAACTTGATGTGCTTTCCCTAAGTAAACATTTTCAAATAAAATGCTTCACAGTTCTTTATGTTTCTCTGTCACAAAATCTCAAGTTCAGCACAGAAATGTATGATTTTTCAGGCCAGTACTGCTAACTATTACATGCAGACATTTACTCATTCATTTTTTTACCCTGGCATTTCTGTAGGTCTCTACACCCTGTCCAATACAAACCCCCTGTCCCATCATTTGCCATGTCAAAAGATCTTGGAAAGTTATTCTTCCTTTGTAAAAGTGCATTTTACACAAATAATAAAGAACTAACCTTCTGAAAACTAAACATCATTAAATCTGGGATAGTTTATAAATGTATTACATTTGTAATTTACATTATACCTTGTAATTTATACCTGAATAAGAGATGTGTCTATCTCAGCCAGATGCCCCTTCTTCCTCAACATTCATTCAGAATGCAAGTCAGAAAAAGTTCATGACTTGATTTTGATGGAGAAAAAAGACAATAAAATGCAAACAATGTTTTCTGGACTTTGTACCTTAAATATTTAGTTGGAATCCATAAGTTTCAAAAAGTTATTTGATCAAAAATCAGTTTAATGGGCACCAACACAAGTATTTTGCAGAACCAGGTGTCTCAATTGCATCTGAGTCTTTATGTACTAGACCTGACTTTGAAAATCATTAACATTACTGATACCATCAACACCAGCAGAAAAGCGAAAACAAAATCTCACCATACCACTAATGCCAGCAAACAAAATAACATCATTCATGCACCATATTAATAGAGATGCAAAAGCTCACCAAACACATGACACAAAATAAAAATAATATTTTAAGTCCATCTCAATACCATTAAAATCAGTTTCAGAACAGGGTAAAATATGTGTTCTTTTGTAGCAAATGTAATCAACCCAGATGGGATATCTTGATAAAATTATGTTGGCATCTGTACTCACTTGCAGGTTAAATCCAACTTTAAACTGCACAGAGCCAAATCTGCCATTGCATAAAGCAAAGACAGATCTGTATCTGTACAGCTTGTAAAGACTAATTGACATAACAAACAATGTAGACCCTGATCTACCAGCATATCATGTGATGTCACATCAGGTCTGTGTTTTTTGCAGTTGCACATGATTTATAAGCATGTATATATAGTACAGTATATATAGTAAAGTATATATAGTACAGTATACATGTACAGTATATAGTACAGTAACACAAATTTTCTTCTTTCTATATTACAGCTATAACACAAAACAAATAAATGCATTCTATTTCTGAATCTGTAACATAAAATTCATTCTGAAGCTGACTTCTTCAACACCTTTGTCTTTTTGTTATTTAAGGAAAACATTCCTAAATAGCCATAGCAACTCAATTGATTCAAAAGAAAATCTGCATTAAGTCCACAGAATCTAGTCTGTACTTGGTGCAAGGTGAGTGCAGCTTGTCACAAACAGCATATTCCAGGCTTGAAGCTTTCCTGAATGGGCTGTAAAAGATTAAAACCAGGAAATGTGTTTCAATCTGATAGCTTGAAGAATGGTTGTAAAAAAGGTCAATGAATGTGAACAAAGCTGACAATATGCATATTAAAAATATTCAAGCATTCCAAATATTTTACATTTTGATAAAATAATAACCTGATGTTAATCTGTCCATCCTTCATCATAATCATGCTCGATACTTTAGGCATTTAAGTTTTATATGCCAGTCAGTTACAACAATTGTTTGTATGCCAGTCAGTTTAAATAATTGTTTAAGTGTTTGAAAAAAAGTAGTGTTGTTCAAGACAAGAAAACAAGCTGAAATAATTTTTACTATTTCACTGTGTTTTCCAAAACACTGCATATATAATGAACCAGGCACTGATGGGGAGGAAAAAAAATTACCAATTACTAAAGGTTTGATAGAGGTTTATATAATTAGCATTAAAAATAGCTTATTTGGCACCAAAATATGTGGCCAGTCTGCAGCACATGGCATAAGTATTTGGAGGTCAATTTTAGGACCTTTTACTGAAGTTAAATTACAGACAAAATCTTGCTTTCAATTTGACACCACATTCAAACTTTTATAATAATGAAGAACTAAATGAGAACTCAAGTAAATATTACTGAATTTACATTTGCAAATGTGGAACTCAGAAGAGAAAATTGCATTTCTTTTTAGTAAACATGACCTATGAACGTGATCACATAAAAGACAAAACTAAAACAGAAAAGTCAATAATTTTAGGCATGCAGTAATGAAATAGTGCATTGCCTAAGCTTGATAAAGTATTAGATTTCAAGACAGAGAATATTTGGAAAACTGATCCTTTTGTAGAGTGCACAGAAGCATTTTCTTGTCAGGGAATGAAGGTGTTTCCAGATAGACTTATATTCCAATCTTGTTTCCTGCTAAGTTTATCACATGCAGATGAACATTACCCCACACAAATAATGTTGAGCAGTTTGATCTAATACGTCTGAAAGAGAGATAATTCTCCAAGTAAAGATAAAACTAAAGAGAAAAGATAGTTGCACCTCTATGTTGCTGGCTATTATTTCAAAAGTTTGTGATTTATTTCTATTCTTAATTAGTATTGCAGAAGGTTTCTAGCGGTTATATGCATGTACTCATTGGCAGCTTCTTCAACATACCAAGTATTATGAGCATTGTTTTACTCACAAGCCTTACAGTCTGTACATACATACTTTGAGAATGGTTTTACTCACAAATCCTATAGCCTGCATATCACTGTGAGCATGGTTTGACTCCCAAACATAGTTATCAGTGTGAACATGGTTTTAATGACATAACATAATATCACTGTGAGCATGGTTTTACTTACATACATGACACTGTGAGCATGGTTGCAGTGGCACCACAAGGGGTGGGTGGGTGCAGAGGATACTGACCACATTGGGTGACATCATCAGAGGGTATATACCAAAATGACTGTCTATAAAACGTTTGAATTTGTATGCAGGAAGGAGGTCATTGGGGTGACACCATGAGTATATGCACTGGGTGACACCAACTCAAGTATTGCCACTGCATGGTTGCATAGTTTTACTCACATGGTACCACTGTGAGTGTGGTCTTACTCACATACATAGTATAAGTGTGAGCATGGTTTTCCACAGATAGTACCACTAAGAACATGATTTTACTCACATGCATATCATTGTGAACATGGTTTCACTAAATTTGATTTCCCATGTCCATTTTTTTTGTCTCAATACCCTATACAGAATGAAATAATAAGATAATTTTTTTTTGTCCCTAATGTCTGTGTCATCCAGTTTAATCAGTGTTGATAACAATTCCAAAATTCAAGTGATTTTAATTAAAAAGGCTGATAATGACTTTTAGGGAGGCATTTCCCATTTAATTCAGAACATTTCCAGTAGTAATGTGTTCCCAGTAGATTTTCAAATCATATCCATCTTATGGTTGATGAAAGCATGTTTGAGGAATGAACTGTGTTCATAAATTAAACTTTTCATGCTAAATTTTCTGGAAACAAATTTGATAACTTTTACCCATTAGAAACAGGAATCTCCAAACTGTGTCAGTACATTCTTGTAAAAGCAGTGGAAGGCTTGGAGCATCATGCTCCAAAAACAGTCCTTCCATTATTACTTCTACAGGAATGTTCTGACAAAATTAACCAGATTCATTTTTTTAATGATTTTTAACACAAGTGGGGTTAGTAAGGCCGCCCTAATCAGCTGTTTCTTGGTCTATTGATGTAGCTCTTTAGCATGAATGAGTGCTATGCATGAATTCAAGTCCCAAAAAACAATGACTTCCTGTTTTTGGCAATGAAAGGACAAAACTTTTAAACCTATTTTACATAAACTATATTTCACAGATGGTCAAACTTAGTGTGACTGGAAATGGACTAGAATGATATCTGCAGTAATACTCACATATAAACCACTTGTGGAGATGTGACTCCCACTCATATCATATTTGATATTACATGTGTGTGAAACATATATTTCGATAGATGCAACTCCCATCCAATATCACAACTTGTATTACATTTGTATGAGACATATACAAGTGGCTTGTTTAGATGCAACTCCCATCCAATATCACAACTTGTATTACATTTGTATGAGACACATACAAGTGGCTTGTTTAGATGCAACTCCCATCACATATCACAACTTGTATTACATTTGTATGAGACACATACAAGTGGCTTGTTTAGATGCAACTCCCATCACATATCACAACTTGTATTACATTTGTATGAGACATATACAAGTGGCTTGTTTAGATGCAACTCCCATCCAATATCACAACTTGTATTACATTTGTATGAGACACATACAAGTGGCTTGTTTAGATGCAACTCCCATCACATATCACAACTTGTATTACATTTGTATGAGACATATACAAGTGGCTTGTTTAGATGCAACTCCCATCCAATATCACAACTTGTATTACATTTGTATGAGACATATACAAGTGGCTTGTTTAGATGCAACTCCCATCCAATATCACAACTTGTATTACATTTGTATGAGACATATACAAGTGGCTTGTTTAGATGCAACTCCCATCCAATATCACAACTTGTATTACATTTGTATGAGACATATACAAGTGGCTTGTTTAGATGCAACTCCCATCACATATCACAACTTGTATTACATTTGTATGAGACATATACAAGTGGCTTGTTTAGATGCAACTCCCATCACATATCACAACTTGTATTGCATTTGTATAAAACAGATGCAAGTGACATGTGTAGACATAACCCACCACCCCAATATCACAACTTAGTTTTAAATGAGGTGATTATAAGTGACTGGTTTAAATTGATCGCCCACCCAGTATCACAACTTATACAGTAGAACTTGTCTTGAAAGACCACCCATTCTGCCAGAAAATTATGGTTTCTCAAGACAGGTGGTCTCTCATAACAAGTCACAGTGCTATATAATTATTAAGTTTGTGCATTGAGAATACAGTATCTCAAGACATGTGATCTCACATAGCAGTGGTCTCTCAAGACAGGTTTCACTGTATTACAGTTGTATGAGGCAGATACAAGTGACTTGTGTAGACGAAACTTCCACCCTATATCATAATTAATATGCCATCTGTATGAGATCACTGTCTGCTTAAAAAGTTTGATTCTATTCTACAAAGAAATTTGGATTAGGTATGAGAGGAAATATGGTGTTGAAAATGGAATCTAATATTTACATTACAGGAACATATTTCTTGAGGAGAAACTAAGTGAATATGAACACAAGTTGATGGTAGCCATTATACACATTTGGACCTGATATGAAAGTCAGCTCCAAATTAGGACATCAGCAGTTATAGACAGTTGTTTTCAAAATGTTCCTTCAATTATGTTATTTTAGAAAGAACTTCTCTCACAATGTACATCAGGGTGTCTCAGGAACTCCATTTATCACGAATCCCATCAAATGACTCTTTTTAAGAGATTAGATTATATTAACAATCAGCATATAAAAACAAACTGCAATTCCCCCTCCACATCCATCAAGCAAACTGTATTAAGAAAAACTCAAACTGGAATTCCCCATACAACTATAAAGTAAAATAGACTTTGTTAAAAAAATGAAATTAGAATTATCCTCCACCACAATCAAGAAAAAAAGATTTTGTTTAGAAAAAAATCTAATTAGAATTCCCCTCCTCCACCATCAAGTAAAATAGACTTTGTTAAAAAAAAAAAATTATAATCATCTTCTCCACCATCAAGTAAAACAGACTTTGTTAAAAATATCTAATTATAATTCCCCTCCTCCACCATCAAGTAAAATAGACTTTGTTGAAAAAAATCAAGTAAAATAGACTTTATTGAGAATAAAATCAAATTTGAATCCTCCTCCACAGCATAAAATATAATTTGTTAAAAAATATCTAATTGAAATTAACCCTCCACTAATATGAAGTAAACTTTATCAAGAAAAACTCAAATTAGAATTCCCTTCATAACCATCAAGTAAAGCAGGCATTGCTATGAAAAAAAGTCTAATTGAAATTCCCCCTTCACATCCATCAAGTAAACTTTATTAAGGAAAAAATTAAAATTGGAATACCCCATGTGACTATCAAGTAAAACAGACTTTGTTAAGAAAAAAATAAAATTAGAATTCCCCTCCACAATCATCAAGTAAAATAGACTTTGTTAAGAAAAAAAAATAAAATTGGAATTCCCCTCCACAACCATCAAGTAAAATAGACTTTGTTAAGAAAACAAATCTAATTGACTTTGTTAAGAAAAAATTCTAACTGGAATTTCCCCTCCACAACCATCAAGTAAACTGTATTTTAAAAAAAAAATCAAATTTGAATTTCTCCATACTACTATCAAGTAGATTAGACTTTGTTATGAAAAACTCAGATTGGAATTTCACCATACAACAATGAAGTTTAAGTAGACATTGTTAAGAAAAAATCTAATTAGAATTCCCCCTCCATAACCATGAAGTAAAAAGTAAACTTTGCAAAGAAAAACTCAAATAAGAATCCCCTGATGCAGCCATCAAGTAAAGCAGTCTTTGTGTTAAAAAATCATATTAGAATTTCCCCTCCACAGCCATCAAGTAAAATAGACTTTATTAAGAAATAATCTAATTGGAATTCACCTTTTACTACAATTAAGTCAACTTTATTAAGAAAAATTCAAATTGGAATTCCCCTTCCAACCATCAAGTAAAGTATACAGACTTGTTAAGAAAAATTCAAATTGGAATTCCCCTTCCAACCATCAAGTAAAGTAGACAGACTTGTTAAGAAAAAATCTGGAATTTCTTCACAATCTTTTTGTGATGTAGATTATATTAAATAAACTAAAATTTGCATTGCCCTGCAATCATCAGGTAGAGTGGACATTTTTAAGTAAAATCAAATAATTTTGAATGCAGAACAAACAGATTTATTTTAATTGAATCAAATTTCATTTGATTGAAGTAAGCACTGTATGAGATGTTAAAACTTTAGTCTAGATTTGTCTGGCTTAAATTCATGTCAATGGACACAGTCGGCTGTCAAGTCTTTCTCCTAGAGATTATTCAGTGACATTCCTAAGATTTGTATCAATGTCAAACCTGACTAAGGCAGATTATCTCATCAACCTCTTAAAGAAAATCTGACCTCTGTGCAGGAAATACCATTCATAATTCTAAATAACCTTGGATAAATACCTTATTAGGTCTATTAATAAAGGTTGCTTGACATAATCATTAAAGATTTCAAACTTTTATTGTGTTAACTGCCTCTCTCGTGGTGGTGTTATTTAGTAGAATATATTCAAAAAAATTTATCATGTCAAAATTTGTATGTGACCTATGTCCTGGAGGATTTTAAATGACTTCAAAATATGGTTAGTCTCTGCTACAATCATGTGTTTTCTGTCATTGATAGTACCAATCAAAAAAGTCATTCATATTATATATGTTAATTCACCCATACCAGTGGGTGAAAATACCACTACACAAATACTATATTTTTTTTTCATAATATTATATTGCATTTGTAGATGCAAGTAGGTACAAATAAAGAACCAGAAAACAGTTATGGCCAGAAAATATGCAACAAAAAGAGGAAAATGTTGATCAACTCTTGCAGATAAAAATTCCACAAATCAGATAGATTTCTGTATAAAGATCTCAGCTTTGTAAAGTACTTTTTACTTGGTTCCTAGAAAGCAAATTCAATATTTTTATCCTCTGCCAACTGTAGCAAGGTAACCAAAAATATATACTTATATATTTTACTTTGGTCCAAGTAACAGAATTATTACTAGGCAGACAAAGAAAACAATCAAGTTTGATACTTTCATCTTAAAGGGAATTAAATCAAAACTGCAGAAAAGTGGAACAAATGGACTAATATTCTTGACCTTAAGTCCAAACCTTGACTGTGATAAATGTGAGGCCATCAAAGAGAAACAAAATTGCATCATGATTAAACCTTGAGTATTAAACTGATTTTAAGATATCATTCATTTATCTTAAACAGTTCCTACATTAAGGAAAAATGCTACTGATACTGTTGGTATTGGTATGCTACTATAACACTGAATATAAGACAACCCTATTTGGTAGATGACATCAAGTGTCATCCTAGTCTCAGATGGCTCTGATGCTATACAATGGTTGTCTTGTTGTTATGGCTTTAATACATTTATCAATTTAAGGGCAGAAATAAACTTGCAACTTTTGCAAAGATGGATACTATATTCCCTGTTTTTCATGAAAAGGACAGTAATTATTTGACTAGTAGTAGTACACTGATACTTTCCATCATAATGTCTAAGGACAGTAATTATCTGACCAGTAGTAATACACTGATACTTTCCATCATAATGTCTAAGGACAGTAATTATCTGACCAGTAGTAGTAAACTGATACTTTCCATCATAATGTCTAAGGACAGTAATTATCTGACCAGTAGTAATACACTGATACTTTCCATCATAATGTCTAAGGACAGTAATTATCTGACCAGTAGTAATTCACTGATACTTTCCATCATAATGTCTAAGGACAGTAATTATCTGACCAGTAGTAATACACTGATACTTTCCATCATAATGTCTAAGGACAGTAATTATCTGACCAGTAGTAATACACTGATACTTTCCATCATAATGTCTAAGGACAGTAATTATCTGACCAGTAGTAATACACTGATACTTTCCATCATAATGTCTAAGGACAGTAATTATCTGACCAGTAGTAATTCACTGATAATTTCCATCATAATGTCTAAGGACTGTAATTACCTGACCAGTAGTAATACACTGATATTTTCCATGATATTGTCTAAGGACAGTAATTATCTGACCAGTAGTAGTACACTGATACTTTCCATCATAATGTCTAAGGACAGTAATTATCTGACCAGTAGTAATACACTGATACTTTCCATCATAATGTCTAAGGACAGTAATTATCTGACCAGTAGTAATTCACTGATACTTTCCATCATAATGTCTAAGGACAGTAATTATCTGACCAGTAGTAATTCACTGATACTTTCCATCATAATGTCTAAGGACTGTAATTACCTGACCAGTAGTAATACACTGATATTTTCCATGATATTGTCTAAGGACAGTAATTATCTGACCAGTAGTAGTACACTGATACTTTCCATCATAATGTCTAAGGACAGTAATTATCTGACCAGTAGTAATACACTGATACTTTCCATCATAATGTCTAAGGACAGTAATTATCTGACCAGTAGTAATACACTGATACTTTCCATCAAAATGCCTAAGGACAGTAATTATCTGACCAGTAGTAGCACACTGATACTTTCCATCATAATGTCTAAGGACAGTAATTATCTGACCAGTAGTAATTCACTGATAATTTCCATCATAATGTCTAAGGACTGTAATTACCTGACCAGTAGTAATACACTGATATTTTCCATGATATTGTCTAAGGACAGTAATTATCTGACCAGTAGTAGTACACTGATACTTTCCATCATAATGTCTAAGGACAGTAATTATCTGACCAGTAGTAATACACTGATACTTTCCATCATAATGTCTAAGGACAGTAATTATCTGACCAGTAGTAATTCACTGATACTTTCCATCATAATGTCTAAGGACAGTAATTATCTGACCAGTAGTAATTCACTGATACTTTCCATCATAATGTCTAAGGACTGTAATTACCTGACCAGTAGTAATACACTGATATTTTCCATGATATTGTCTAAGGACAGTAATTATCTGACCAGTAGTAGTACACTGATACTTTCCATCATAATGTCTAAGGACAGTAATTATCTGACCAGTAGTAATACACTGATACTTTCCGTCATAATGTCTAAGGACAGTAATTATCTGACCAGTAGTAATACACTGATACTTTCCATCAAAATGCCTAAGGACAGTAATTATCTGACCAGTAGTAGCACACTGATACTTTCCATCATAATGTCTAAAGACAGTAATTATCTGACAAGTAGTTGTACAGTGATACTTTCCATCATAATCTCTAAGGACAGTAATTATCTGACAAAGTAGTAGCACACTGATACTTTCCATCATAATGTCTAAGGACTGTAATTATCTGACCAGTAGTAATTCACTGATACTTTCCATCATAATGTTTAAGGACAGTAATTATCTGACCAGTAGTAATACACTGATACTTTCCATCATAATGTCTAAGGACAGTAATTATCTGACCAGTAGTAGTAAACTGATACTTTCCATCATAATGTTTAAGGACAGTAATTATCTGACCAGTAGTAATTCACTGATACTTTCCATCATAATGTCTAAGGACTGTAATTATCTTACCAGTAGTAGTACACTGATATTTTCCATGATATTGTCTAAGGACAGTAATTATCTGACCAGTAGTAATTCACTGATACTTTCCATCATAATGTCTAAGGACAGTAATTATCTGACCAGTAGTAATTCACTGATACTTTCCATCATAATGTCTAAGGACAGTAATTATCTGACCAGTAGTAATTCACTGATACTTTCCATCATAATGTCTAAGGACAGTAATTATCTGACCAGTAGTAATACACTGATACTTTCCATCATAATGTCTAAGGAAACATGGCATGGACAGCATTTTAATCTGCTTTTATTCTGTTTAAGATTGCATTGACATTCCTAAATATTAATATAAATGCCCCAACCTAAATCACTGGACTGGACATATGTATTGATGGACATGTGGGAACACTTTAATTGCCTTCTGTGTTCAGGGTGGGGAACAAAATCAACATACAAGGGGAAACACTTTAATTTCCATCCCTATTTGAGGTTGAGAATTAGAAAGGGAAATGTGATCAGATTCAATGCAAACTTGATTGAAAATGAAGATTAACACTCCTTAATTGTAAAAATATGACCCTACAATGAATTTATGATTATGCACACCTAAATTTACTTAGATTGTCTGAGTTTCACCTAATGTAGGCATAAAGGGGATTTACTTTCAGTACAGTGTCTTTATTGAACATGTTAAGTTTTAAACAAATTGTTTGCTTACAGATTGTTTTTACATTTTTTAAAATTTATTTATAGAGTCTTAGACATTGAGAATATACAAAGCATTTTGGTTAAGGTCAAACTTGTTGAAATTTATAACAAATAGATTGGCTACCATGACAACAGTTTAAAAAAATGCAGTGATGACATTATGGTGCTGAAGCCATTTCAAATTCAAAATGTTACAAGGAGAGAGAAAAGTGTATTAGGGACAAAGGTGCTGTGCATGTCTATTTATTCTATCTAGTTGGAGTTCTGAGTGGCAAAGGTGTTGGGAACACACCTTTACTTCTATCTACTTGGAGTTCTGAATGGCAAAGGTATTGGGAATGTCCATTTACTTATATCTAGTTGGAGTTCTGAGTCTCAAAGGTGCTGGGAACACCCATTTACGTCTATCTAGTTAGAGTTCTGAGTGGCAAAGTTGTTGGGAATGTCAATTTACTTCTATCTAGTTGTAGTTCTGAGTCACAAAGGTGTTGGGAATGTCCATTTACTTCTATCTAGTTAGAGTTCTAAGTCACAAAAGTGTCGAGAATGTCCATTTACTTCTATCTAGTTGGAGTTCTGAGTGGCAAAGGTGTTGGGAATGTCTATTTACTTCCATCTAGTTGGAGTTCTGATTTTTAAAGGTGTTGGGAATACCCATTTACTTCTTTCTAGTTCTGAGTGGCGAAGGTGTTGGGAATGTCAATTTACTTCTATCTAGTTGTAGTTCTGAGTCACAAAGGTGTTGGGAATGTCCATTTACTTCTATCTAGTTAGAGTTCTAAGTCACAAAAGTGTCGAGAATGTCCATTTACTTCTATCTAGTTGGAGTTCTGAGTGGCAAAGGTGTTGGGAATGTCTATTTACTTCCATCTAGTTGGAGTTCTGATTCTTAAAGGTGTTGGGAATACCCATTTACTTCTTTATAGTTCTGAGTGGCGAAGGTGTTGGGAATGTCTATTTACTTCTATCTAGTTGGAGTTCTGAGTGGCAAAAGTGTCGAGAATGTCCATTTACTTCTATCTAGTTAGAGTTCTGAGTGGCAAAGGTGTTGAGAATGTCCATTTACTTCTATCTAGTTGGAGTTCTGAGTCTTAAAGGTGTTGTGAATACCCATTTACTTCTATCTAGTTCTGAGTGGCAAAGGTGTTGGGAATATCTATTTACTTCTTTCTAGTTAGAGTTCTGAGTGGCAAAGGTGCTGGGAACACCCATTTACTTCTATCTAGTTCTGAGTGGCAAAGGTGTTGGGAATGTCCATTTACTTCTATCTAGTTAGAGTTCTGAGTGGCAAAGGTGTTGGGAATGTCCATTTACTTCTATCTAGTTGGAGTTCTGATTCACAAAGGTGTTGCGAATGTCCATTTACTTCTATTTAAATATAATTCTGTGTGGCAAAGGTGTTGGAAATGTCTATTTACTTCCATCTAGTTGGAGTTCTGAGTCACAAAGGTGCCTGGAACACCAATTTACTTCTATCTAGTTAGAGTTCTGAGTGGCAAAAGTGTCGAGAATGTCCATTTACTTCTATCTAGTTGGAGTTCTGAGTGGCAAAGGTGCTGGGAATGTCCATTTACTTCTATCTAGTTAGAGTTCTGAGTCATAAAGGTTTTGGGAATGTCCATTTACTTCTATCTAGTTAGAGTTCTGAGTCGTAAAGGTGTTGGGAACACCCATTTACTTCTATCTAGTTCTGAGTGGCAAAGGTGTTGAGAATGTCCATTTACTTCTATCTAGTTAGAGTTCTGAGTGGCAAAGGTGTTGGGAATGTCCATTTACTTCTATATAGTTAGAGTTCTGAGTCACAAAGGTGCTGGGAACACCCATTTATTTCTATCTAGTTAGAGTTCTGAGTGGCAAAGTTGTTGGGAATGTCAATTTACTTCTATCTAGTTGTAATTCTGAGTCACGAAGGTGATGGGAATGTCCATTTACTTCTATCTAGTTAGAGTTTTAAGTCACAAAAGTGTTGTGAATGTCCATATACTTCTATCTAGTTGGAATTCTGAGTCACAAAGGTGCTGGGAACACCCATTTACTTCTATATACTTAGAGTTCTGAGTGGCAAAGGTGTTGAGAATGTCCATTTACTTCTATCTACTTGGAGTTCTGAATGGAAAAGGTGTTGAGAATTCCCATTTACTTCTATCTAATTAGAGTTCTGAATGGTAAATTTGTTGAGAATGTCCATTTACTTCTATCTAGTTGGAGTTCTGAGTAGCAAAGGTGCTGGGAACACCCATTTACTTCTATCTAGTTGGAGTTCTGTGTCATAAAGGTGTTGGGAACACCCATTTACTTCTATCTAGTTCTGAGTGGCAAAGGTGTTGGGAATGTCCATTTACTTCTATATAGTTGGAGTTCTGAGTCACAAAGGTGTTGGGAATGTCCATTTACTTCTATTTAAATATAGTTCTATGTGGCAAAGGTGTTGGGAATGTCTATTTACTTCCATCTAGTTGGAGTTCTGAGTCACAAATGTGCCCTGAACACCCATTTACTTCTATCTAGTTAGACTTCTGAGTGGCAAAGGTGTTGCGAATGTCCATTTACTTCTATCTAGTTGCAGTTCTGAGTGGCAAAGGTGCTGGGAACACCCATTTACTTCTATCTAGTTCTGAGTGGCAAAGGTGTTGGGAATGTCCATTTACTTCTATATAGTTAGAGTTCTGAGTCACAAAGGTGCTGGGAATGTCCATTTACTTCTATATAGAGTTCTGAGTCACAAAGGTGCTGGGAACACCCATTTATTTCTATCTAGTTAGAGTTCTGAGTGGCAAAGTTGTTGGGAATGTCAATTTACTTCTATCTAGTTGTAATTCTGAGTCACAAAGGTGACGGGAATGTCCATTTACTTCTATCTAGTTAGAGTTTTAAGTCACAAAAGTGTTGTGAATGTCCATATACTTCTATCTAGTTGGAATTCTGAGTTACAAAGGTGCTGGGAACACCCATTTACTTCTATATACTTAGAGTTCTGAGTGGCAAAGGTGTTGAGAATGTCCATTTACTTCTATCTAGTTGGAGTTCTGAGTCACGAAGGTGTTGCGAACGTCCATTTACTTCTATTTAAAAATAGTTCTGTGTGGCAAAGGTGTTGGGAATGTCTATTTACTTCTATCTAGTTGGAGTTCTGAGTGGCAAAGGTGCTGGGAACACCGATTTACATCTATCTAGTTCTCAGTGGCAAAGGTGTTGGGAATGTCCATTTACTTCTATCTAGTTAGAGTTCTGAGTGGCAAAGGTGTTGGGAATGTCCATTTGCTTCTATCTAGTTGGAGTTCTGAGTTGTAAAGGTGTTGGGAACACCCATTTACTTCTATCTAGTTGGAGGTATGAGTCACAAAGGTGCTGGGAACAACCATTTACTTCTATCTAGTTAGCGTTCTGAGTGGAAAAGGTTTTGGGAATGTCCATTTATTTCTATCTAGTTGGAGCTATGAGTGGCAAAGGTGTTGGGAATGTCCATTTACTTCTATCTAGTTGGAGTTCTGAGTCTTAAAGGTGTTGGGAACACCCATTTACTTCTATCTAGTTCTGAGTCGCAAAGGTGTTGGGAATGTCCATTTACTTCTATCTAGTTGGAGTTCTGAGTCTTAAAGGTGTTGGGAACACCCATTTACTTCTATCTAGTTCTGAGTCGCAAAGGTGTTGGGAATGTCCATTTACTTCTATCTAGTTGGAGTTCTGAGTCACAAAGGTGTTGCGAACGTCCATTTACTTCTTTTTAAAAATAGTTCTGTGTGGCAAAGGTGTTGGGAATGTCTATTTACTTCCATCTAGTTGGAGTTCTGAGTCACAAAGGTGCCCAAAACACCCATTTACTTCTATCTAGTTAGACTTCTGAGTGGCAAAAGTGTCGAGAATGTCCATTTACTTCTATCTAGTTAGATTTCTGAGTTGCAAATGTGTTGAGAATGTACATTTACTTCTATCTAGTTCTGATTGGCAAAGGTATTGGGAATGTCTATTTACTTCTATCTAGTTGGAGTTCTGAGTGGCAAAGGTGCTGGGAACACCGATTTACATCTATCTAGTTCTGAGTGGCAAAGGTGTTGGGAATGTCCATTTGCTTCTATCTAGTTGGAGTTCTGAGTTGTAAAGGTGTTGGGAACACCCATTTACTTCTATCTAGTTCTGAGTGGCAAAGGTGTTGGGAATGTCCATTTACTTCTATCTAGTTGGAGTTTTGAGTGGCAAAGGTGTCGGGAACACCCATTTACTTCTATCTAGTTAGAGTTATGAGTCACAAAGGTGCTGGGAACACCCATTTACTTCTATCTAGTTAGCATTCTGAGTAGAAAAGGTTTTGGAAATGTCCATTTACTTCTATCTAGTTGTAGTTCTGAGTGGCAAAGGTGTTAGGAACACCCATTAACTTCTATTTAGTTAGAGTTCTGAGTGGCAAAAGTGTTGAGAATGTCCATTTACTTCTATCTAGTTAGAGTTCTGAGTGGCAAAAGTGTTGAGAATGTCCATTTACTTCTATCTAGTTGGAGTTCTTAGTGGCAAAGGTGTTGGGAGTAGTGTAAGGAAGCAATGGTTTCAGCTCATCCCCTATTTTTGCCCCTCCAAACGAATACAAACTATATCCTAAACTATACTCCCACCCCTTTTTTTTACAAAAGTATTAGTAAGGTTTTTAGCTCACCCTCTCTCTCTGTTATTACAGTGTTAGATAATGTCACGTACATGATCGGTATCCAGGAAAGCTTACAGAAGCTCCGTCATTATACTACAAAAGTGATAGCCTATCCTGTATTTTACAAAACAACAGGTGCAGGTGTTTTTTGTTGTTACACAACAACAGGTGCAGGTGATCGGTGAATCATCCAGGTAAGCTCGCGTCATACAGAGGTTGTGGACCAATGAAATCTCATAATATTCACACGTGATCGCCAGTGTATAAAAGACCTATAGATTCGTAATTACGCAGTAGAGTCGGCTTTCAACAGACAGAGCGGAAATTAGAACGTAGTGAGAAAGGCAAGTGATATTATTTTATACCTCATTACCAATGATTAATGTTTCAACTGTTGATATTAGAAATACTGCATTATCACGATTGTAGAGACTAAATTTTACTTTACCGCTCACACAGCGACTGGACTCAAACAAATCTTTTATTTGTGGTTTATTTAGAGGATATTTTTTGTCGATAAAATATACCTTTGACCGATCGAGATCAATTGTGAATTTAGTATATTTTTGTGAAAGTTTTTAAATTCCGCTAGCAACTTTTGATATAATTGTTCGAGATAATTAAAATACTTGCTGTTATCAGATCTGATGAGTGAAAGTTTTAGCTTGTCACGTGTAGCTATTTGTCATTGTCAAATTGTCAAACATTATTTTATAAGTTTAGATAAAATTTTAGTCGGTCATCATCATGACAATACCCAAGGGCAAGTGTATCTACACCATTTTCGCAATAACGTTTGTCATCAAAATTACACAATCCACGTTTGATAATGACATCTGTTTCAAGCTTATGATGATTAGTCCGAATTGCCATAGCTCTCATAAAACTAACACCGCTTTCAAGCGCGTACTTGTAGTCATCAAATTTCATAAACGTTTTAACAAAATCACGAGGCAGACCTTTTGCTTTTTTTTTGTTATTTTATTATTGTCTAACAATACGGCATACATTTTGCTGCGTAATCCGATAAAGTATTTGATAGCGCTCGAGTTCATTTCATCTTTGAACTTACCAATAACCTTTTTATTTGTGTCGTCATGAAATTTTTTGTCACGTGGGTAATCAGAAGGATCAAACAGATGTTGATTATTGTACATGTCCTGATAGATGTCCTCGCATTCGATTTCATATACGAGCGAATCTGAATCAGTAAACAATAATCTACTGGCCGGCCACTGAATTTTAGCAAAATTATAATGAAAATCGTACATCAGCCACTTTGATAAATCTAACACTGAAGCTCCAACGTAGATCGGCTTGTTTAGTTTTAGATTTGGATTTCTTCTTTGTATCACAACAAGATTCTCATTAAAAATTTTCATGCTTACAAAATCATCGTCTGACACAAGTTTGTTTCTGCAATTGATATCATTAACTATTTCGATATTTTCGCGTTTCCTAATACTCTCCATCGTCTTACCAAAAACGGAATTGTTCATCAGTTTGAAGAAGTTTTTCTCAAAATCTGTTTTTGTTGCAGCCCTTCTTGAAGTGTTTGAGTTAATGTAACCTCTCATCCACGGCGACTGATTAAATGTTAGTAGACGATGAACTTTTCTCAACACAAGACCAGCATCGACTGCTTGTTTTAAAACTTTGTAATGCAAAACATAATTACGTTTATTAAGCAAATTTGGTACTAGTTTCTTGACCATGGAATGTTGCCTTAGTGATGCTAACGCTTGTTGTTCTTTTGATAACAAATTATAATCTATAACCATCGATTCCACGCAGAAAGGATAATCGTTATGTAATTTGTGTAGCCAAGTTGGATAATCAAGATCAACTTCAACGAAATATGAAACATCTTCGGGTATCTTTTTTTCTGTTTCAGATAGAAATCTATCAGCTGTGATCCAGTGAAATCCACCAAGAGGCATTGGTTCTATCATTGAACCACCGTAAAGATTATTGCAATCTGGATAAATTATATACTTTAAAGGGAGCTCAGGATTATAATCTTTCAAATATTTGTTGTTTGCTTCAGCATATTTCTTCGTTATCACGCTAATACCGCCTCTGATACCTTTTTCGATAAAATTGAACATATCAACGTCAGTAAGTAATTATAACCTTACCTTACTAAACTTTAGCAGAGCATCCCATGACAGCCCAGGGGCAGAATAATACCAGCAAGAATCTAGTCCATAATTATTATAACTCACTTCTCGAAAACTTTCAAAAACATCTGCTAATAATAACACGTCAGTTTTCAGGTATAAATCATGATAATCACTAAAAGTCTCACAATCAAACTCTTTCCAGATATCTTGTGCATACATGTACTCGTCATCGGTTATATTTTCATTTTTCAGTTGCGAGTAAAATTTGTCTTTGTCAGGTAAAGATGTTTCATCAAATTTACTCCAGTCGTCGAGATATTCGTACGGAAAAACTCCTTTTTAGCTAGTAGATTAAATTTATCTCCAAAACAATCTCTTAGGTTATCAAATTTATTACAACCTTTTACTAGCTCATCTAACGAGGCTGCCATAAACTGCAAGCTGTCAATGCAACGCAATTTACCTAGCGTAACTGACATGTACTTTTCAAAATTATTTGGAATGCATTTGATGACGTTATCGAGTTTTAGACGAGCTTTTATTTCAGGATCACCAAAAGCTTCTACTATAATGTGACTATCATATCCTCGAAAATTGTGAAAAATAACCGGAATAAAATCCTGAGCATGAAATTTTAAATTACTCTGATCATGAGCCGCTCCACGGTACTGTCCGGTCAAATGACAATGGTCATGTACTTTTTTGTTATCGTCAAATGTTTTTTTCTTCACAAATATAACAAATTTCTGCTTGCTCGTGATCGGATTCTTATTGAGGTGTTAATTTAATCATTGGTGTTACTCTTTTCAAACGATAATATTATCAACTTCGTTAATCAACTGCTTGAGAAGCCAGACAGCTTGATTTTTACCACGATATAATTTGATTGGTTTAGTTAATCAGTACAACAAACTACCTTATACGCTACTCCACAGGGAACATGATTTTGAATTTTTCTTGTACTCGATTGATTAGGATTATTTTCTACGCCAAGTACAGGTTGAAGTACACTCAAAATCAGCGTATATGACGAAAGGAATTTTTAGTTTGTGATTATGATGGACAAACTGTAACACACTATCTTTTTTATATGGCATTGTTATTCTTTGTACATCACTACAGTACTGCAAATGATTTTGTAACATTTCATTGTTTGTACAGCCATGCAAGCAGCGGTAACAAAAGAACTTTTTGTTTTTATTCTTATTATACTGTCTACCAACTAGTCCGTTAAAGATTTTAATCCAAACGTAATGATTTTTATAAAACAGTAAATTTATAGTCGATTATGAAGCTTTTTCTGAAATATATCTCGGATATTCATCCTCTTTTTTCATCTAGTCCGAAAACGTTAATTGAAACATTGTTTTGCTTCTCAAATTTTGGTATTTGATTTTCTGCCACTGGAAAATTAATATCTTTAAAATTTAATCTTGACACGTGACTGATATACTTTTCAATACGAGTAGCGTTTTTTTCTGCTGGAAATAGCGCGGAAAGAACAGGCCCTTTGAAACACTTGTTATCTACGTTTTTTTATGTTTATGCAACATCTTTTATTTTTTATTTTTGGTGGCAGGTCGATGTACGAACGACCGCGTAATGCGTCATATTTCATCGTGTGAAACAAAATTTCTTTGATCATTTCAAACTTCCAACCCGAACCTAATTCGATGAATTCCTCTATTTTTTCCCCAAATTTCTTGGTATATTTCATTAGATAGTGATAAAAGATCAGTCCCAAGCAAAACACGTCTAGATTTTGCGTTAATATAAGGGTCTGCAATTTCCTTGTCAGTTGATTATCTCGTTACAAGTAGTTTTGAAAATATAGCATGATATTGCACTAATAATCTTATACTTTTGTGTTTTTCGAGGTCACGTTTTACAGTTATCTGTAGCAAGTGGTAAAGATTTGCTGCAGTAAAATTTACTAGCACGATTTGTTTATCAAACTGATAACTATTGTCAAAACCTGCAAAAGCAGTCGCTATTTTTTCAGCTTCTCCCATAAGGCTTCTCTTGGCTATATCACGCAATTTTAACATTGCTATCCTATAGTCTAATATCTAATTGATAATTTGCTGCACACTGCGCATGCGCTAAAAAACAATTAGAGATAACAAAAATTACTATAGTGTAATGACAGCAAATCTGACAAGTGCACGTGAGCAAGAGGTATATTACGTTCACCCAAAGTATAACTTATACGCTGGAAATGCATTAGGTTCAGTCATTAGCATTAAAACTAGAATATCTGTTGGCAAATTAACGCCAGCGGGTTATCAGTTTAGTGTAAAGGGAGATAATGCCGAGAGGATTGCAATGCTTAGAAAAGATTTTATTTACACGTTATTCTGCGATGACATTCCAAAGGGACAGCGTGTATATCATGTGAACAGGGCAGTCACTGATGACAACATTGAAAACTTATCTTTACAAAACGAGTTTCAGCCGCATCCGGTCTTTGATTTATACGAGGCTAACGATTGCGTGCGACATTATTAGAAGCAAAAAGACTAAACACGTTATTGTCACTATAGGTAATATGGGATATCTTCAAGTAGATGTTAGAGGAACACTAACCGATTTTGTTAATTATAAATCGCATAGGTTTGTTTATAAGGTGTGCAACGGATCTATACCCAAAGGTTTGGTTATTAATCACATCAATAACGTAAAGACTGACAATCGGTTGGAAAATCTGAAGCTAGTGACCCAGCAAGAAAATGTAAGAAAAGGACAAAATAGTAATGGTAGTAATTTTAGATGTCCAGCAAAACCTGTTATTTTGATAAACCTCAAAACGGACGAGGAGATGAAATTCAAATCGATTACAGCTGCGATGAAATATTATAAGATAAATTCCGCAGTCGTAAAATTTGTAGCTGATGGAGTAATAAAATCAACTTTTTCAAGCAAATACAATGCTAGGATTGTTTTTAGATATGATGATTAAAAATATTTGATAGCTCGGTTTTAGTCAAACAATGATGAGCAAATGCTATAACATCATTATGATCAAATTTTAGCGTCGTTACTACACTTTCATTAATTTTATTTTTTTCTGCTTCTGTTAGTAACATTTTATGAGAATCACCTTGCATTACAATAACGTCAACAGCATATACACTATAACCCGGCAAACATTTTCTTACCGCTTCGGCTAGCTCTTTGTAATTTAATATATTAACTTTTTGGTGATATTTTATCTCGTCAGTCATCTTATAATAACAAATTAGATAAAAATATATTATAATCATGGACTTTTTTAGGTCTGTGTAGTTCGACTGCATGATCATCGTATACTTTTTTCCAAGTCCTAATTTATATTTTGCTCCAATCATTCCCTGAACAAATCTTCTATCAAAATGTTTTCGTAGATTTGTTGGCTCCATATCACGTAACTCGTCTAATATTACTTTATCACAATCTGATTTCGAGTTTTCATGATCACGATAACAGATATCATGACGCATCGCTATTGCATCCGCTTGATTGTAAAGCTCTTGTCCTGGCAATGGATTATCGTTTTCACCTAGTTGTTGATCTAGCGGATTGTAAGGTCCTGTATACCGATGACCTGACAAAGTCCAACCGCCTTTTGGTTTTGGTAATTTTCCAATAATTTTGTGGATATCTATAGCTGACCCTATTATTTCTCTGTTGTTACAACATTGACAGTATGCGACAATTTTATTTTGCTCAAGACACAAATCTGTCAGAATCACAGTTGCATATCATTCTATATTTTTAGTCGTCTACAAAAAAATATCAGGATAACCAGATCCTATCGACACTCTCGCTGGGGACGCTGTCGCTGGGGACGTTTTCTTTAAAAACATATTTTTTCTTTTTCCGCAGATTGCACAAATACTTTTTAATATTATCCTGTTGTTTTTTGTTTTTTTTCAATTGTTTCATGAATATTTTCTGTTTTAGTTCTACACTTGAGACAGTATGTTGATATTATTATATTTGTAAGTTTAGATAAAATTAATTGCAATCTCATCATTAGCGTGAGAAGGTTGCTTGTCAAACTGTAAAATAAATTTTTGAAAAATTGAGATTTCTGCTCATCTGTCGGATAAACATTATACAATAATATCCGCAAGCAGACGTTCCAACAGGTTGGAGTTGATTTGACGAATAATATACCTTTTAATATTTTTTGTTTATATACTTTTTTATTACATCGCTTGGAGGAAATCCAAACGAGTCAAAATAATTATTATTATAAACTGCTACCCAATGCGTACCGGATCCGTCATTAAAATCTTACAAATTTATCACACACGAACTTACAGCTGACGGTGATTTTATTGCTGCGAGTTCATCTTTAGAAAAAACTCCGTGAAATCCAGAAACTGCTTTTTTAACTTATCGATTATATCAAAATTACTGAGCGGGGTGGTCGAGTTCCCGGTAATGTTAGGCCACGTCCGATTCCTAAAAGATTTGGCAGCAGACTTCCCGCTAGTCCCGCTAGTGGAGCGAACGGAATAATTCCTCCTTGTTTTGTTTGATTGTATATGCATTTGCATTTTGGTGTTGGCGATTTTGTTGTTTTCTTTTTTTTTCTTTTTTTTTCTGGCGATTATGTTGTTGGCGATATTTTTTTCAGTTGTGTCATTATAATATATCAATTACATAAAATTTACATTTTTTTATTCTACTTCCACGAATGATACCATTACCCTCAACAGCTTTCTTCGTTGCGCCAGAGACTGCTCCTGACATTGCTGCTAGTCCTAATGTTCCCAACACCGGCAAAACTTTAGGTATTATTGTGCTAGCTAATACCGATAATGCCAGACCAAGAAAACCACCTTTGACGACAATGTCGTTTGCCATCGCGGTCATTTGTGCAGCACTCAAATTTAAAATAAAAGTTTGTTACAATCATACTTCTTTACTTGATCTTTTTACCATTAATTTTGTTAAAACAGCATCAGAAATATTAGGATTGATTTTTAAGGATACCTGTTCTCGCTTTGCAATAGCAGCTACTAATTTTTTAACTTGGCCATCGGTCAAATATACTTCTTTTACAATATATTTTGCCATTTTATATAACAACTGTAGATTAAACTTGAACTGTCATTTTACCTCCAATAGAATCTACCGTGATAAATCTATCACTAATCACTAATGCGTATACCTACAACGGCGCTACTGGAACCTCCCAAAGTGTCCAAGTAATTTCAATATCCGCTGTGCTGTCTATAGCTCGCTCGCTATGTTTACTAACATCAAAATGAAATATAGGATAAAGTGTACGAAATTCCTCTGCTGATATCTGATATCCATCTTCAACATCTTGATACTTTTGTATTGCGTCAAGCAGGTACATGTACGGTCTAGTAATATTTTTATTAGCGTCGTCAGCAAAAGTGCACTCTATAGCCCGATCTGGATATTGCTTTGAATTTAATCTAGCGTATATTCGTCTGACATCAGCGTGGTCAAATATTGCATTATTTTGTTGTTGGTTGCCTCGTCGGGCGTGTTGTTGAAATACGACAAATATTTGTCTCCGCAGTTGTTCGCTTGATGTTGTTGTGACCCGCCACGTCTAGTCGGTAGTATTTGGAACCGCTGTCTGATATATTTTATGCTGCTTAAAATAAATTCTGTTTGTATGCTTATTAAGTGTGCTATTTAATTCTGACATTTTAGTGATTGATGGTGTTATACGTGGCATCCACAGAGCAAGTTTGTTTATGATAAACTGTACATCAGCCCCTCCAGATCTAAATAAGCTATCGTTTTGTTCTGCTCGATCTAAAATAAGCGTTGTTTTACTCCGCGAAATACTTTATCATGATCGCGACAAAAGCCGAAAATCATACTTAGCGGAAGCATCATTGTAATTTGACGTGATCCTGCTGCAAGTTCTCTTCGCCTAGCAAAGCCTTCGTTATAACGTGAATTTCTCACGTCAAGTGTGTTAAGAAGCAAATTTAACATTGCGGTACCGTTTGCATCTGCAGCTGGTGGTGTTTTATTAAGATTATTAAATAGCTGCCGTAAGGGAAACTCTTGTAGCGTCTGCATTAGCCAATGCAGTAGGTGCAGCAATATCTAGAGCAGCAGCATTAGCAATGAAAAATAGCACCTCTCTTCAAAAATTCGGTTGATTCAGCTATACCCCGTCCAGTATCTTTAAACCACATCATGTTGGTTGCAGTTGATCTCGAGTAATCATCTGAAAACGAAATAATATTTAAAATTGTACTTGCAACTTGTAGATGACCTGAAATATCTTCTATAGTTTGATTGGCCAGTTGATATCTAGCACTTTTGAATAAACTCCAGCCGTTATTTATAAGAGTTACTTCTGCTCCAACTGCAATTGCAGTAGGTGGATTGGCTACTGTCATAATCTGACCACGAACTTCTAACACAGCCTTATGTGGCAGTAGAAATACATCTTCGTCTCTGGTGTTAAAGGTTCTAATACCAGCTTTATTTGGTTCGTTAGAGTTTTCATCAAGATACTCAACATACTCAAATTCTGTCACAGCGTTGTCGATGTCATGAGTTTCTGTTAACTCGAGATAATTTTTAGCAGACATTTTATTTATTAGATTATATAAAATTTTATTGCGGTACTGTTACTTTAGATATTAATTTTTGAATGATCTGCTCGCCCTTTGGTGATAATAGTTTTTTTGTTGTTGGTATCATAGCTCGTTGAGTTTATTTTGTTGGAGCGATTTCTGAGATAGCTTGTTTTATTTCAGATGCAGTCGGTGGATCACCTTTTATTTTATCAGCTATTTTTGTCCCACTGCAGTCCCAGTGGCAGATGCAGCCCCAGTTGCAAAAGCTTTACCCGCATCAATAGCAATTGGTGCAACTTTGCGCGCTATACCCGGAATATTTTCAATAACTTTAGTAAATATATTTCAAAAAAATCCTCCTATTATTTTTCTTCGATAATTTTTTTTCTGTGTTTTATTATATTTGATGTTGCATAATTTTTACTTTTGCTCGCGTAGATGTAAATAATAAGTTACAACTTCATTATTAACATGTAACTGTTCTCCAGATTGATCTGTCAACTGCATTATTATACTTGATATTTGATCTTCAACGTTTTAAGGATAATATATAATATGTCGTGGAGTTATTTGCATGAGAGAACCTGGCGGAACTTCTGGTGAAAAACTGTAAATCGTTTGACCTTTGCTGCCTTTTGATGTATGAGAGCCAGAAGCAATAGAGCAATTTACTAATATTGTATTTACTTCTGTTATATTTACTGGCAGTTTACTGTCATACGTAATAGCCTGATCAAGTGCATTGTAAGTTTTTTTCAGTAAATCCTAACAGATGTGCAATACTTTTTTCTCTTGTTTCAAGAGCGATTAACATGTTTTTCAAAGTTATCCTAGCTCGCAATGTGTTATAATTCGCTGCCAACTCAAAATTATCAGCCACACCGCCAGCTTTTGTTTGAGCTCTTTGATTGTCTGTTTAGATCAGTAATATTATAAGCTCCTTGTGGAATTTTTATTTTTTTTTGTTGTTGTTGTAGATATTGAAGAACTTGTAAATGTAGTAAACCACATTTCATCGTTAACATCAGTTTTCAGGTTAGGCATAGCATTCCAGCAAGTACAAGAGATTAATCCAATCTCATATTTTTTGCAGGATCTAGTTGGCTAGGCGGAATATAATTTACTGAAAAATTTGCGCTATCTTTCGCAGACTCACTAGAGTTTAGCAATAATGTTGTTTGCATTCATTTTATATTAGATCATTTTACAAAATTAAGTCGCGGTGTAAAGTTTCATATTCGTCAGATGTTAATAATTCGCTCGATCTTAGATGATCAAGTATGTCAAAGATTTCATTATCAAGTTCAACACTATCATTCCCAGCTTCTTTTGATGATATTAATAACATTAATCTACCTATCATTTCAGTTGTTGATGTAACTATTTTTACACCAGTTCCTGTTTTTACTTCTCTACTTTTTTCTACACGAGTTTTATCAAGTGTATCAAATTTTCTTTTAAAACTCCACCCCCTACCAAAAGGTTTTGCTCTACTATTTTCTGCTGATTTTTAAACCTGAAAACAATAATACTATGTCTCATCCTATTATAAAATGGATTCATATCATCAATTTCTGTAACCGTGTTTAATTCATCTTAAGCAGCAGCTCCATCTCTTAATATTTCATCTAATCTATTGATTAATTCTTGATATTCTGCATCAGTCCACTTGCTTATATTATCAATATCTTTTATATTTTCTTTCTTTAAAAAAATCATCATACTCTTTATTATCTATCGTATTATTTGCTTTTTTATAAAATGAAGTCTTTGCTCTCCAACCTCCATATACTTTACAGTAAGATCACCAACTCTTTGTTGCTCTTTTTTATATCTTTTATTGCTCCTGATAAATTTGTTATAATATTTTTTATTTCTAGTGTTGTTAACTCTGCTAATCTTCGCTCAAGTTTCAGCGGATTGTTTATCAATCGATCTGTTTCAGCTTGTCTAGCAGCAGGATCAGCTATATTTGCTGTAAGTGCTTCAGTTAGTTTTCTTTTTCTTCTTCAGATTTAGTAACAATTTTTGCAGCAGCTGCTTCCTGTTGTTCTTTAACAATTAAAACCAAACCTTTTTCTTGCAGTTGTTTAAGTCCTTCTTCTGATAGTGGTTTAGTTTCAGGTTGTTTACCTAATAGTGCTTCAGTAACTGGTTTGAAAATTGTAGCTGTTGCTTCTGTAGCAGTCACTTGTCCACGTCGTGCTTGTTGTACTTTTTGCCTAAGTAATGCCTTAGATTGAGCAAGTTTTTTTTTAGATCTTCTATATTTTTTCTGTATCTTGCTCGTTTGTCCATTATTATTACTTTAAATTTTATAAAATTGAAACCCCTTACTGTAAGTAAGTGTTAATACAACAGCGAAACATTTTAGTTGGATCATGTGTAAGTTTATCAAACAAGAAAAAGTTGTATTTATTCTTTGTAGCATTACGATAAAGTTCAATAAACTTATCTTTTGTCACGTCACCGCATTGCTCGCTTGCAATATTTCTAACGTCAACATTGTCCAGTCCTGGAAATAATATAAAACAACCAGTATTTCGCCTAATAAATCTGTCAACATTATAAAAACCTTGAGCAAGATAAACAGAATTGCACTGTTTGTTACGTGACAGTGAAAAATACGATCTTATTTTGTTTATCTCCATGTTATTTAGCGGAATATTGTCAAAAACTACTGTCTTGTGTTCATCTGCTTCAAGTTGGTTAACTGGAATAAGATCTTCTGGCTGCCTAATTATAAAAAAAAATCTTCACCAGCTTTAAGATCATCACGAAGCTTGTTATTATATTCGCTTAATAACTCATATTTATCTTGCTGTGGATTGATTGTTTAAATATAAACTCTGTCATAGTTAAAATTATTACCAAGAAGCAAGTTCATAAGAAAATTTGTTTTTCCTGATCCAGTTCGCCCAACAATAAGATAATGACAATCAGGAAGTTCATTGTCATATTTGTGCTTCACCAATCTCTCTGTATCAAAGTTTAATATTGACGATTTGGGCATTTTGTATAATATTAAACTAGTGTTGATAATTTTATGTAGGACAGTAAATAATGAGTTACTATACAAAATTTAGAACACTATCAGGAGATTTATCCACAGAAGGTTATCAAGGTGATTTATCCAAGTATGCAACTCTTGATCAGCTCAAAAATGAAATCAATAAGTTACTAAATGTTGCCAGTGTAGATCCAAATGAAGTAGTCATTTTCCAGGACAAAGAAGGATGATGAGGACGAATAATGTAAAACTGTCAGATGTACTTGTACGAAATACTGCTGCAGTTGCTAATAATATCGTCACTTTTAACAATCTAGGTATGATGCAAGATTCTGGTAGATCAGTTAATGATTTTGTTAAAAAAGCTGGTGATTTATTTAGTGGGAATATTGTTATGAACCAAAACAAGATTACAGATCTTGGATATCCAACTGAGGACGGTGTCGCTGCCACTAAGAAATACGTCGATGATCAGGACGTTCCAATCAGTAATGAAATAACAGCGCTCAAAAATAAATTTACCGGTCACGTAAAAACGTTTTCAAATTTTCGCAGAAACATAAACACGCTTAAAGATAATTTTTTGGGAAATCCATCAAATGTTGACATTACACTCGCTAATATTAACACAAAACTCAATGATATTACTAAAAAAACGAGGATGATTAAAATTCCTCGCAAACAAATTAAAAATATTGTGTATACTGTTGATGCTGGATTTGGTATGTGGACGCAGCAATATAATTCTATCAAACACACTACAGAGGTTACCGGTGTGTATAGATTATCAGTGATTAGCATTAAAATTTTTAAAATATTAACCAGATCTCCATTGCATAATAATTTGGATACGACTTCTGGAACTGTATCTATAGTAATACTGAAAGGTTTTGAAGAATTTATACTTGAACTGGTTAATACAATTCTAGTCAAAGTCGGTTATCATTTGTGTTTGGAATTTATAGCTGAAACATTATAAGTACCTACTACTACCAAGCCTAGTGATTATGTAAGCAAATATTATAATGAAAAGAAATATAGTGATTTCAACCATATTTCAAAAGATATTCCAGGACAGAATGTGGACGAACTAATACAATACAACAAATATTATCATAAAAAACTTTAGTGCGTAAAAAATGTTACAAACACTACAACAAGATCCTTCGAGTAATATCATATCTGCCGTTGTTAATGACCAGTTCTTGTATAATTTCAAGTGGGGTATCATTAAATCCGTTTTTGTTAATCATATCCGGTGTTGGTGTTTCCCTTACAGCGGCGTGTAAAAAAGTAGAACCTAAACTTTTAATAAAACAGCATGGCTGTTTAACATCTCTTATAACTTACAAAAAGACTACTTGATCAGATCTGGTCTTACCTACGAGGAGTAAAATATAATATGGATAATTTAATACGTGAATTTCGCATTATTGACAATATGTTAACAGACATTCTACCAATGAGGGTTAGCAAGTATGAAAAAAATTATCAAAAAAATATGAGTAACGTAAAATTTTATCTAAACTTAAGATATAATATCACTTACCTTTATCATTTTCGTTCTAATGCGTAGTTTAATTTCCGCCCTGCATATGTTAACTGAAATCGCCACGCTCTAATGCGCAGTTTAATTTCTGCCCTGTACATGTTATCTGATAAAAAGCTCGCGGCAGACTGATAATAAAACCCGTCTTGCTGTCTTTAGTCTAGTTCGTGAACATTCTACCATGCGCCTGTTCTAGCAAATTCGACAGCCTCTGTATGATTCGAGCTTACCTGGATGATTCACCGATCACCTGCACCTGTTGTTGTGTAACAATATAAAACACCGGCACTTGTTGTGTGAAATCAGGATAGGCTATCACTTTTTGTAGTATAATAAGCTTCTGTAAGCTTACCTGGATACCGATCATATACATGACATTATCTAACACTGTAATAACAGAGAGAGGGGGGTTGAGCTAAAAACCTTACTAATACTTTTGTAAAAGAAAAGGAGTGGGGTATAGTTTAGGATATAGTTTGTATTTGTTTGGAGGGGAAAAAATAGGGGATGAGCTGAAATCCTTGTTTCCTTATACTACTTTGGGAATGTCCATTTACTTCTATCTAGTTAGAGTTCTGAGTGGCAAAGGTATTGGGAATGCCCATTTATTTCTATCTAGTTAGAGTTCTGAGTGGCAAAGGTGTTGGGAATGTCCATTTATTTCTATCTAGTTAGAGTTCTGAGTGGCAAAAGGTGTTGGAAATGTCCATTTACTTCTATCTAGTTAGAGTTCTGAGTGGCAAAGGTCCATTTATTTCTATCTAGTTAGAGTTCTGAGTGGCAATGGTATTGGGAATGTCTATTTATTTCTATCTAGTTAGAGTTCTGAGTGGTAAAGGTGTTGGGAATGTCCATTTATTTCAATCTAGTTGGAGTTCTGAATGGCAAAGATGACAACTATTTAAGAAATTATTAAAAAATATGATGAACTGTTGCATAAATATTTATCTTAGAAATTGTCCATTTTAAGCCATGGCATGCTCAAAAAAGACATTGTCAGAATCATACAAAATGCAGTTGTACTGACAGGACCAAAGAATGTACAATTACCTTTCATTTCATAAAATTAAGATGGGCAAAAATCATGTGATTAATGTAGAGTATTAAATGTTTTGCTTATGAAGATTCATTAAATATAAATTGAATATTGGGAGTCAATAAATGTCATTTGAATATTGGGAGTCATTAAATGTCATTTGAATATTGGGAGTCATTAAATGTCATTTGAATATTGGGAGTCATAAAAATGTTATTTACATACTGGGAGTCATTAAACATACTTCAAATATTTGGAGTCATTGAACATTTATTTGAAATGATAAAATAATAAAATGAAAAATTATCATAATTACAGATAAATGTGATAAACATCATTAAACAATTTTCAATCAGAATGAGCATTAAGACAAAGAATATCCTAACTGGAAACAGCACACTGTACAGGGAATGTCTTTCTCCGACATCAAGACAT
Organism: Potamilus streckersoni; assembly: GCA_016746295.1. Taxonomy (NCBI): domain Eukaryota; kingdom Metazoa; phylum Mollusca; class Bivalvia; order Unionida; family Unionidae; genus Potamilus; species Potamilus streckersoni. The sequence goes on from JAEAOA010000584.1 coordinate 189,720, forward strand.
ACAAAAATGTGTGGAACATAATTAAATCTTGTACTAGCTACATGAAATGCATATAATTTGTAGCTGTGTCACATTTTTCATAACTTCTCCAATCTTTGAAAAGACTGGGGGAAAAAAACATGATTGCATGAGTCTGTTAAAGTGAATTAAATTTAAGTATTTTAAAAATTATATTTCAAAGTCAAGTGAGCATCAAAAAGCACAATTAAATATCTTTGAAATAAAGCCAGGATAAGCAGGACATAATAATGATATCTTGAAATAATCACAAACATTAAATTCATAGAATTAAAAAAGTACAAGTGGCTAGCTGATTTATGTCTACTAGTGGCAAGCTAATTTATATCAAACTATGGACTAACCTATTTATATTAAACTACTTTATATTAAACCATTTGAATGGCTAGTTCTTATTTAACCATTTGAATGGCTAGTTTATATTAAACCATTTGAATGGCTAGTTTATATTAAACCATTTGAATGGTTAATTTTTATTAAACCATTTGAATGGCTAGAATACATTAAACCATTTGAATGGCTAGTTTATATTAAACCATTTGAATGGCTAATTTTTATTAAACCATTTGAATGGCTAGTATACATTAAACCATTTGAATGGCTAGTTTATATTAAACCATTTGAATGGTTAATTTTTATTAAACCATTTGAATGGCTAGTATACATTAAACCATTTGAATGGCTAGTTTATATTAAACCATTTGAATGGCTAATTTTTATTAAACCATTTGAATGGCTAGTATACATTAAACCATTTGAATGGCTAGTTTATATTAAACCATTTGAATGGCTAATTTTTATTAAACCATTTGAATGGCTAGTATACATTAAACCATTTGAATGGCTAGTTTACATTAAACCATTTGAATGGCCACACAGATCCAGATCTGCTTAGGCATAAGGTACTAGCAGATCTGTGTCTATGCAGTTTGTCAGGAGAAATCAATAGAACAAGGAACCAAACAGTCCCAGATCTGTGTCTATGCAGTTTGTCAGAAGAAATCAATAGAACAAAAACAAAGAAAAACAGTCCCAGATCTGTGTCTATGCAGTTTGTTAGGAAAACTCAATAGAACAAAAAAAAAAAAAAAACAGTCCAAGATCTGCTGTTGCACAATGTGCTAGTAGATCTGGGTCTGTGTATTGTGTTAGAAGAAATCAGTATAACAAAAAACCACACAGACCCTTATGTGCTGCCTGACTCGACTTATAAGTCAGTATATGTGGTACTATAAAGTTGTCCTGAAAGTCTGATTCAATGACCTTTTGATGCACACTACAGAAATCATATATCCTGACTGCAAATAGGAGACTAGTGTCTGTCTGTTCTTTTTCTTCCAGATTTCCATGCTGGATTGTTTGAAATTACTTTTATGTTTTATAATTATATTAATCTAACACCCCACTAAAACTCTATTAAGTAATAGGATGAAATCAAAACAACTTTAATGATAAACTGTTATACACCACAGTATATTTTCATCTTAATGTAGTATGATCACTTTATTTTATGAATAAGCTATTAAAAAGCCAATATAAAATTAATTTATCACTTCTCTATATCTCTTATAAATGAAAATGACATCTTTAGCTTACTTTTATCTTTTTCTCAATTTTCTATTCCAAAAATAATTCTGATATTTTCAAAATGTGATAACCAGTCAACCCTCCAAACCCTTTATTATCTAAGCAGAATCCAACTTAAAATGTAATTTTGGCACCTGTAATTTAAAAATACCACTGATTAGGAAAATATGTCTTAGAAGATCTTAAAAAAGCAGGGATAAAAGAAATACAAATCAGTATGAAATCAGTATTGATTTTTATTCTATTACAATATCCAACATGAAGTAAAGACATAAAATTATGGAATGAGTTTCTCTAAAGACAAATCCTCCCTTTATAATGATAACCCATGTACTACCAATTAGAGAAGGTTGAGTAGAAATTTGTGGTAGAATGCAAACAATGCTTTATCCTTGTTTTAAAGATAGACAAATATTCAAGGACTTCACTGATATGTTTTTCATACTGTTTAGTATTAAAATTAACAACAGAATGCTTCTGAAAAATCAAAATTCCATATTTTTGCCAAATGTGATTCTTGGTCATATCTTTTTGCTGTATTGGTGGATGTAAGCAGTGAGCAGGTGTTAGTACATATGCTTGTTCTAGAGTTTGCTCAAATCTTCTATTTTGGTAAAACCTTGATAATAAATAACTGAACTAGTTCAAGGAATAGCATATTCTCACATATATTATCAGAATTCTTTCAACTGCTAAAGTTTCAAATTACCTTCTGTTTCAAGTGTGGTATACTGAACACACTGTTATGAATGGAGAAAAGGTTAGGTTAAATAGATCAGTGCAGACTGAATTGCACAGATGCTTTAATCCTGGTAAAAACTAATGATTAATGCTGTATTTATTTTCCAGTTTCATTTTGTCAGTCATATAAGTAAAAACTATAGTTGCCAAAGCTTTTTTGGAGAGGGAATCCTAGCTGGGTTTTCATAAAATTCATTGAAAGGTGTCATTGCAGTAAAAAGCCTGACTTCATACAGTGTTGTATTGTAAAGGTGTCATTGCAGTAAAAGGCCTGACTTCATACAGTGTTGTATTGTAAAGGTGTATTTGCATTAAAAGGCCTGACATTAAAAAGTGTCATATGGTAAAGGTGTCATTGCATTAAAAGGTCTGACATTACAATGTGTCATATGGTAAAGGTGTCATTGCCGTAAAAAGTCTGACTTCATGCAGTGTTGTATTGTAAAGGTGTCATTGCAGTAAAAAGCCTGACTTCATGCAGTGTTGTATTGTAAAGGTGTCTTTGCAGTAAAAAGCCTGACTTCATGCAGTGTTGTATTGTAAAGGTGTCATTGCAGTAAAAAACCTGACTTCATGCAGTGTTGTATTGTAAAGGTGTCATTGCATTAAAAGGCTAGACTTCATTCAGTGTTGTATTCTAAAGGTTTCATTGCATGAAAAGGCCTGACATTAAAAAGTGTTACATGGTAATGGTGTCATTGCAAAGTGTTACATGGTAAAGGTGTCATTGCATTAAAAGGCCTGACTTCATACAGTGTTGTATTGTAAAGGTGTCATTGCATTAAAAGGCCTGACATTAAAAAGTTACATGATATAGGTGTCATTGCATTAAAAGGCCTGACTTTATACAGTGTTGTATTGAAAATATGTCATTGCATTAAAAGGCCTCACATTAAAAAGTGTTGTATTGTAAAGTCGTCATTTCATTAAAAGACCTTATATCAAATAGTGTCAGTCAACCAAATAAGAGTTAACAGGAATTCAAAGGTTGCTGGCAAGTTATTTTACCTAACATATATATAAACAACACTTAAATGATCATTACCTGTAAAAATATAAACACTTAAAGTTAACAAATTTTGTCATTGTTCAATTTTTTAAAATACATTTTTGAATAAATTTGATGTTTAAATATTTTTTTAATTTTTAAGAAATTGCCACTTCATGATTATTAAAGTTTTGAAAATCCAAGCTCATAAAAATGTAAGCCAGTTGATAACATGTGTGCTAGTCCCAGTTCCTTGTATCAACATGGTTCATGGGCATTCTACTGTAGCTCATGGCAATGCAGAGCAGTCATTTAGTTCAGCAAAGCTTTTTTTGCCCTCTTCACCTGGAGAGATGTCATGTGAGATCATTGCAAGTATATCTAGTACTGACATGACTTGTGACATCAGATTCATCATGTTCTTGGAGCTCATGGGGTTGCTGAACAGTCGTTTCAATAAGCAGGATATTATTTTTGCCGTCTTGTCTTGAGTCATGTGACAAAAACATGGTTGCTTACAGAACAGATAAATAACCAGTACACTGTAAACGAACAGTTGTGGTAGCAATAAACTTTATTAAAAAACTCAAATATGTGACTTTACTTTGAAGCCAAATGTTGGCTGTAACATTCTCTTAAAAGTGCATACACAAGCAGACTTTTCAAATATATTAAGGGCCCCGAGTGTCCGAGTGGTCTAAAGTGCTGTCCATTACAGATCACTGTCATCTCACCTCTGTCTGTGTGGGTTCGAGTCTAGGATTCGGGGAATGTGGATATGTGAGAAAGCTTGCCAGTAGCTTCTCGTGGGTCAGTGGTTCTTTCCAGTGACTTCCCAGTTTCTTCCTCCACCATTAATACTGGCCACTATGAATAGCCTATCATGTGCTAAAAAATAATGTTACGCCCAACAACAACAACAACAAACATATTAGAAGGCCTATATATGGAAAACGTTGCAAACAAATGTGCTGAAGGGTCTTCAGTTCATTTTGTGGCAGAATTGTTACAGTTCTATCAACTCGTGTTTCTTACAAATTGTCAGTTCTAGCAACTTGGGGGGGGAGTCTGCTATTTCTTACAAATTGGTTACTATTGTAATTTTGGCCATGCACAGTTCATGTGTCAAAGAAATAAAAAAATTTAACAGTGCCAAGGAAAAATCTGGAACTTTGGTAAAAAATTTCAGAACATACTTGGTTTCCTGATGTCCAAGTGCAAACAATTCAGGGGTGCATAATCATTCCATTCATATTGTCCTTACTGGAACTTTTTGTCTTGCAAGTAAAAAAGTAGAGAACCTCAAGAGCTGTCCTTATGTGGTACTTTGCTTCATGCTTTATGTCTTTTAGGACACACTCAGTCCAGTTCATGCTCCAACAATCAAATCTGCCATTTTTAATGAGGACCATGGTCAAAGAGAAACATACCAAATGGGACATAGCTCAGCTAGGCAGTGGAGGCTGCCACCAAGGATACCTTTTCTTTATATGTGTTTTTATGGATATGTTTGCCCTTACCTCTTAGCTAAAAAGGGATCTTCCTGCCAGTCCTTTTGACACTCATGCCAGTCCTATTGACACTCCTGTCTGTTATATTGACACTCATGCCAGTCCTATTGACACTCCTCCAGTCCTATTGACACTCCTCCAGTCCTATTGACACTCATGCCAGTCCTATTGACACTCCTGTTAGTCATATTGACACTCATGCGAGTCCTATTGACATCCCTGCCAGTCCTATTGACACTCCTATCAGTCATATTGACACTCATGCCAGTCCTATTGACACTCCTGTCAGTCATATTGACACTCATGCCAGTCCTATTGATACTCCTGTCAGTTATATTGACACTCATGCCAGTCCTAATGACACCCCTGCCAGTCCTATGGACACCCCTGCCAGTCCTATTGATACCCCTGCCAGTCCTATTGACACCCCTGCCAGTCCTATTGATACCCCTGCCAGTCCTATGGACACTCATGCCAGTCCTATTGATACCCCTGCCAGTCCTATTGACACTCCTGCCTATTTCATTGCAGGCAAAACTGTTATTTCCACAAAGAAAGGAAAGAAAATTCTGACATTTGGATTTTAAATCCTTTCCTGGAATATAAAATTTGGATTTAACTACTTTCAAATGAAAATTTTTCATCCCCAAAACAACTAAGTAACACTGAAGAATTGTTTGAAGATGATTTGGGGAAAAGGTTTTCAGGCCCTGCTCCAACTTGCCAACAAAATATTTTCTTTGGCATATTTCTAAGACCAAAATGGATGGTACATGCATATTAATTCTTGACCATACACACATGAGTCAATGTGGATAAAAACATCACTTTCAGATGGAGATTTAAAAACACTGTTGTTAAGCTAATGAAAACAAAGAAAAAAGACATATTTTTCATCCATTTACTTAAATGAGTCATGCTGTTCCATTGCTATTCATACTATACATTACCTAATATTATGTTGAGATAATAAACAGTTTGTGAATCATTTGCCTTCCAAATAGGTTCTTCTCTGCTTTTCATGTATTCACAAAATTACTAAAGACAATTTTTGTATACTGGGGCAAAGTTGGCCATTGTAATGATGAGTAGGATTTGCAATGTAGTGTACATTGATGATTTTTATTGGGCCATTGTAATGTAGTGTACATTGATGATTTTTATTGGGCCATTGTAGTGTACATTGATGAGTAGGATTTGCAATGTAGTGTACATTGATGATTTTTATTGGGCCATTGTAGTGTACATTGATGATTCTGATTGGGCCATTGTAAAGTAGTGTTCATTGATGATTTTTATTGGGCCATTGTAAAGTACTGTACAGTGATGACTTTTGGTAATGTAGTGTATATTGATGAGTTTCAATAGGCCATTGTAAAGTAGTGTATATTGATGAGTTTCCTTAAGGCAGAAACATCATTAACCATGTAAAAGATGTGGAAGACTGAATTTTGATGCATAACTTGGTACTCACTAAACAAATTAATTATATTTCGGATTGTTCAAGTCTGTTTACATGACTGTGTGGAAGACTGAATTTTGATGCATAACTTAGTACTCACTAAACAAATTAATTATATTTCGGATTGTTCAAGTCTGTTTACATGACTGTGTGCCTTACACAAGAAAAGGCTTGGTATCTGACTACTAGCCAACTTTCTATCCACATTCAGGATTCTACATGATTGATTGGAAATACAATTTCCAGTAAACCTGGAGTGACCTACCAATTCTTTCCCTACTACTAAAAGTTTCCCTGGGGAATAGATCAGCTAGCTCATTCTTTCTGTGGGGAAACAATTGGCTAGCTGATTGTTTTCCCCTCTAGTGTTTTATCCCTCCTTCCTACAAGTACATGTATTTAGTGTTCCCCCACTCCCACCTCCATAAGTTTCTCTTCAATAACAAACTCTGGTAATAATCGTAACACCCAAATGTGAAAAATTATACATGTAATGGGTCACTTAACATGTGGGGGAAGAAGGCAGAATCAGCTACATGATTTCTTCCCCAATACAACTAAATAATTTCTTTTCATTAATGGGCTCATTGCAATACACTTAAGGCCTACAAGTGAAATATCATACATATAATGGGTCATTTAACATTGGTTGGTTGGGGGGATCAGCTAGCTTATTCATTCTCCACTACAACAAATTGGTTTCTTTTCATTAATGGACTTTTTACTAACCTGCTTAAGGCCCACATGTGAAATATAATACATACTTAAAATCTCACATAGTTTTTTTCAGACAAGCAAAACATTACTGCAGATTACAAAATTTCAGACTAATAACCTTTCAAAACTAATTTATATCACATAAGACACAACTTTTAATTAATGTTTGTGCTTCCACTTAGCAATCTAACACTACATTAAAATGGTCATTTGCATTAGGTTTTTGTAAATGAATTTCAGACAGATGAAAGTGTCCACTGAAAATTTAGGCAGGGTACCTCAACTAATAATATTGTTTAACTCCTTTGGAATCTGATCCACTATTACTGTGGACATAAATGTCTATGGATAATAATTATGCTGCACCCATAATCTCAGCTTCATGTGCCCACACAATATCTGACTCCATGTTACTCTCCTGTAAATATTTATTTACATTGTTGTTGAGGTAGTTGTTAAGCTTTTTAGCAATCTTTGTGGAGCACATATGCCTGACAACACAAATTCTGTACCTTTTTCACTTTCTGAAATTGAAAAGCTTATAGCTCTAAATATAAAAGTACCATCAACTTGTACAATTTATAATTTTGTTGGGGTTAAGGATGTCTTGTGTAAATTATACTTTGGTTGCTTCATAAAGGTGATTTGCATTTTCCTGTAGCTGTCTTTGCATTCTATTTTTATAGGTGGATGGAAGATGGATGTTTTTGATATTATGAATGATTTTGTCTTGTATCTGACCTGGGGTCTCATTGGTAGCCTTGTTGTCAATCTTTGCAATTGTTTTGTCTTGTGAGAAATTTGTGGATTACCATTATTTGTATTACTTATTGCTGGATGAGTTAGAGTCTGCTGTTTTTTGCCAGGTCTTTTCATAAGTTCTTTCAATGCTTTTTTGGAATTGGTCCCATTTTTGGTGAAATCTGTGGTGGTGGTGGCTCTTTGTCATAGCTTGTCTCTTTGTATCAAGTTTCAAATGGCTACATTGATGGTTGTTTAATAACAGTTTGCCACCAGGTTCATTTTGCATTTTTACCACATCCTTTGTTACAGAACATATTCTGCTATGTTAGGGCCACCCATCATGGTGCCAGTTAGCAGCAAAATCTCCTTATTTTATTGGCATTATTCATAAGAACAAAAGCTCTCTTTTGAAAGATTTTAAATAATTTATTTCTTTTATCAAAATTTCTCTTCTGGTGGATCTCTGCATTTTCAATGCTTACACTTTGAGCTAGAAACTCCCTGTATTTGTCAACTCATCATGAGGGAACTTGTTGCAATTTCTGCCTTGGCTAGGTGTGTGATAATGATATGAGCTTTCCTACCATACATAATCTAAAAAAAAGTGACCATGGTAGATGCTTGTACACTTGTCCTAACATACCAATTTTTATTGTTTGATCATTAGTTATGATGGACGACATTTCTTTCAGGGTCCTTTTGTCACAATTTTTTCTGCCCATAATTTTGTAGATGGTATGCTGAAGAAATCCTGTGTTTATATCCAGTTCATTTGTTAGGCATTCAATAAGCTTATAGGTGAGCTCTTTTCCCTGGTCAATGGGCTCTGCAAGAGGACTGGTAATATTAATTCCAGCTGAACTCCACACTTTGGATGTCACTGGAATGGGATTCAAAGGAGGTACTGTTTGTATTGGCTCTAGATTCAATCTACTGCATTTATTGCAGTCACTGATATAGTTTATTACATCTTGTTTCATCAACTTCCAGTAATACCCTTCCTGGTATTTTCTGCTATGTTTGGCATGGCTTAGATGTCTTCCAGTGTATTTACCTATTAAAATAAAATATAACAAGTCAATTTTATGTTTAAAGTACAAGAAAAAAATGAATTCTCTGTGTAACTCAGAAAGAGGGTAGTATATATGAGAGCACTAGAGAGACAGATGATGAAAATGGAGAGAGAGAGAGAGAGAGAGAGAGAGAGAGAGAGAGAGAGAGAGAGAGAGAGAGAGAGAGAGAGAGAGAGAGAGAGGAAAATTTAGAGGGTAAAGAAATAAAAGAAGAGAAAAAGAGAGAAGGGAAAGGTAGAAGAAGACAAAGAAAAATGGAGGAAGAGAAAAAGACAAAAACAGACAAGAAGAGAAAGATAGAGGAAGAAAAAGAGATATGAACTAGGAAGACAGAGAGGACATGTGTGAGGATGACAGAGGGGAAAGGAATGATAGGAAGAGAGAGAGAAAGGATGAAAAAGAGTTGAAGACAGAGGGAAGAAAAGAAGATCTGTTGAGGATAGAGAAAGGAAGACCGAGAGGTCAAAGTGGAGGAGTGAAAGAAAGACAGAGGATCAGGAAGAGAGGAAGATAAAAAGGATGAGTGCATAAGGAAAAGAGGATGACAGACAGGAAGTGAGAGAGGAAGACAGAGGGGATGAAAAAGAGAATAAAAGAGAGAGGAAGACAGAAAGAGAAAGAGAAGACAAATATGAAGATAAAAGAAGAAAAAAAATAGGGGAGAGGAAGTGAAGATGACAGAAAAAAAATGGGAATGAGAGAGAGAATAATAGAGAGAGGAAGACTGTCTGTGTGTGTGTCTATGTGTTTGGGATTTTTAACATAGCTTTAACAGTTTTTCAGTCATGTGTCTAGAGTGTGACAGTTTATAGTGACATGAAGCACTGGGGCCACAGACATGTAGCATGATGTCCCACCAAGTCACATTATCCTGACACCAGGCTGACCAGTCATAACACTAACCTCTTAATGCTGTGTGCCAAGCGAGGCAGCTGCTAGTACCATTTTGGTAAATCTATGGTATCACTCTGCCATGGTTGGAACCATTGCCCTCCCACTAGAAGAAAACAGACAGGAAGACAGAGAAAGAATGAGAGAGAGGAAGACAGAAATCAGAAGAGAGAGAAAGACAAAGAGGAAGACAATGGGGAAGATATATATATATATATATATATATATATATATATATATATATATATATATATATATATATATATATATATATATATAAATGAGTTTGAAGGCAATTGATGCCTATAAATGCAATTATATTTAAGCATACACTCTAATAATGAAGAACCCCTTTATGTGTAATTACAGACTGGGTCAATTAATTAAGTATTATGTAGTTCTTCTAATTAAATCTAATCACTCCCTGAATTACTGAATAATAATTTATAGAGTATACCATATCAATATAATTATTAGCTTAGCAAGAATTCTTATTAAATTGATTTTTGCTTTCAGGGCAATAGACACAAGCTCTGTACATTATATCAGAATAAAATTTTATATTTCTGATATTTTATGTTCAAATGAGAGACTTCAATGAACATATCTACATTGATTCCTGTGCATTAATGACCAAAACCAGATTTATCCATTTGTACATTTTGTTTAGCAATCCTTAGCTATCCTCTTTCATAATGGATAACGTAATGGTGCCATATATACTATTATCAAACTTCTACTTTTGTCAGATGGTTCAAATTATTTGCAACACTTCTCACTGAATGTTTGAGTGTTTAACAATAGACCTAATTTACCCAAGAATATAGTCACACAAAATGTTGACACTATGTTAAAATACTTGTAATTGCACTAGTTTGTAAACCTCCCTATAAATTTTCCATAATCAAAACTGGTTTTGTTTCTGGCATTGCTTTCTGGCCAAAGAAGACAAACCCTTCATTTCTTAGATCTTAGACATTTATATGTAAATAATAGGTGATCCCAGGCAATCATGTGCTGGAAATCATTTGGGTACATACAACTTATGCACAAGACAGATGTCTGTGTGAAGTCACTGTGTAGACATTTTGATAGGACACTTTATTAATGAAACCAAACTGTTAGTTTTCAGGCCCATTTTCAGGTGTGATCAGGGACACTAATTCAAGAGGACTAAAATCCACCTTACAAGCTGTTGGGATCAATGCCAAGATTGTATATTACACAGTATAAAATGACATTTACTAGAGATACTTGTTCAGACATGGTACCCATGGCATCACCCTTAAAAATGGCTGGTTGGAGCAAAGACTCTACGTTCCTGAAGTATCATCATAAACTTATCATGTTTGACTTGACATTCGATGAATAACTCTTTGAATCAGCTCCAACCCAATAATATTAAATTCAATATATGCATTTGGCTTTTCAATGAAATTTGCATAATAAATTTTCATGATTTACAATGTGTAGTGATTGGCCATTATCACCCTGCTGTACTTCTGTCACAGGATACACTCTGAATGTCTAATGGGGTCTCTTAGGGTAAATGATAATTACCCAGTTGAAGTTTGATGATAATTTAATTGAACCTATATTACCCTTCAAGAGCATTCCCATGCAACCTCCCTGTCTCTTATCTTGTATCCTGTGTCCTCTTGAAAGACTGACCAGTCACATGACCTCATGTCATCTCATGTGATCCCTTAAGATACTACAGGTTAAATGAAATTATCACCAAACTTCAACTTGGTAAGTAAAGTTTAATTTTCCAGTTTTGTGACCAAAAAATGTCATTAATTGGCATATGGAGTTTGTCAAGCTGTAGCCATGGTCAGACATGAATAGGTTAATAGGCAATAGACAGACAATGCTGAAGTTTGAAACCAATTTTAAAATATGTGTAATATAAAATAATTGATATAAAACACTTCTCATCATAAAATCTCCCTCAAAAGAATACAGCTGAATAATAGAATATCTGATGAAGTGCTAACACGTAACTACAGTTATAATGGTTTTGTTTTTCCATAATCTTGTAAATATTAGCCAAACAAGAAGACACTGTGAGGGCAACTGTGCTGTGTGCAAGTGTTTAGAATTGCCACAACTACTTTAAAAAAGTGCTGTCTCATATGTTTGTATTCATAATTTGTCAATTTGCTGGAAGAAGGTTAAGATATATATACTATTATCAGTATTGGTCATGCCCACATTTTTCCAAATATTTATTTCTATTAATTTATCTTCCCAAATTCCATGTTTTAATTCACTTATCAAACGTTCAGTTTCTCAAGTGTATTCTACTGTATGGAATCATGATTCTAATTTTTACTTACCATTTGCAATTGATTCTGTATTCAGTAGATATATTTCCTGCCTATTTGATACAAAAGTAAGGCAGACTGATCAAACAAGAATTTTTGCTACAATAATGTGATGTAAAGTTACTGTGAACTTGTCAGATTTTTAACCATGGACTGATGATACTTTCCGATACTCTCTCTCTCTCTCTCTCTCTCTCTCTCTCTCTCTCTCTCTCTCTCTCTCTCTCTATATATATATATATATATATATATATATATATATATATATATATATATACATATATAAGCATGATGAAGCTGATGTACTTTTAATATTCTTCAATAAAATACATATGAATACAAATCTAGAATTAAAAGCAATGTAATATACAACAGTATCCAGACTTTCTTTTGTAACTTTAATTTTAATCCAAACTATACAACAATTAATGTGCTGATATCCTGGTAAATACAAACAACAGGCTGAATGGTACCCGACTGGTAAAAGTGTTCAGATACTCAAGGGCTGGGGTCTCAAACTCAAACTACCCAGAGGGCCGCATGAGGGTACTTTCGATCATCCAATGGCAACACAACATTTGTTATCTCTCATGACATTTTCTGATGCCAGTCATTTTGCAGGCCATATAATGCATCCTCCTGGGCCACATGTTTGAGAGCCCTGTTCTGGGTATACATACAAAATGACAAATGTTTAGGGTATATATCCATCCCATCTATAAAGAGTCTAGGATATATATCCATCCCATCTATACAGTGTCTAGGGTATATATCCATCCCATCTTTAAAGTGTCTAGGGTATATATCCATCCCATCTATACAGTGTCTAGGGTATATATCCATCCCATCTATAAAGTGTCTATATCCATCATCCCATCTATACAGTGACTAGGGTATATATCCATCCTATCTATACAGTGTCTAGGGTATATATTCATTCTATCTATACAGTGTCTAGGGTATATATCCATCCTATCTATACAGTGTCTAGGGTTTATATCCATCCCATCTATACAGTGTCTAGGGTATGTATCCATCCCATCTATAAAGTGTCTAGGGTATATATCCATCCCATCTATACAATAATTAGGGTATATATCCATCCCATCTATACAGTGTCTAGAGTATATATCCATCCCATCTATACAGTGCCTAGGGTATATATCCATCTCATCTATAAAGTGTCTAGGGTATATATCCATCCCATTTATAAAATGTCTAGGGTATGTATCCATCCCATCTATAAAGTGTCTAGGTTATGTATCCATCCCATTTATAAAATGTCTAGGTTATGTATCCATCCCATTTATAAAATAACTAGGGTATATATCCATCCCATCTATAAAGTGTCTAGGGTATATATCCATCCCATTTATAAAATGTCTAGGATATATATCCATCCCATCTTTAAAGTGTCTAGGGTATATATCCATCCCATCTATAAAGTGTCTAGGGTATATATCCATCCCATCTATAAAGTGTCTAGGGTATATATCCATCTTATCTATAAAGTGTCTAGGTTATGTATCCATCCCATCTATACAATAATTAGGGTATATATCCATCCCATCTATAAAGTGTCTAGGGTATATATCCATCCCATTTATAAAATGTCTAGGGTATATATCCATCCCATTTATAAAATGTCTAGGGTATATATCCATCCCATCTATAAAGTGTCTAGGTTATGTATCCATCCCATCTATAAAGTGTCTAGGGTATATATCCATCCCATCTATAAAGTGTCTAGGTTATGTATCCATCCCATTTATAAAATGTCTAGGGTATATATCCATCCCATCTATAAAGTGTCTAGGTTATGTATCCATCCCATCTATAAAATATCTAGGGTATATATCCATCTCATCTATAAAGTGTCTAGGTTATGTATCCATCCCATTTATAAAATGTCTAGGGTATATATCCATCCCATCTATAAAGTGATACATAAATTATATAATAAATAATGCAACAATAAAATCATTCCATTTTTCTGCTTACTTGTGGCTGGTCTGTAGGTAGAATCAATAGAAAATCCCAATGTAGAGATTCATTTGTGAAAGTTAGATTGCCTTTATGAATAATTCAGTATGCTTGTTTTTCGTCTAAGATAGGTAGATGTTGCTGTCTGACATAAATTACAATCATGGATTTCTTCCACACAGTAACAAATTTCAGCCCCATACAATTTGTACTATTTCAAAGATATGATATGTCCACTATCTTCTCTCCTACTTAATGGCTGTGCTGAGAATGTTTAATTATAAATCTTTCACAATAAAGTATAACTGACATTTATGTCTTTTCACACCATCAAATGTTTATCTATTTTTTTTTCTTTCCATGTGTCATCTATCTTCTGTCATCTGATATGACTAATGTTTCTTTCTTCTTAAACAGACTGTTTAGGGTGTTGCAGCAAACACTTAATACATGGGATAAGTTATTCTAACTAAATTGTGTGTATTCAACATTTTATTTCAATTTTATTTGTAGCATGTGATCATGTTTGGTCTTAATGTTGTTGTTGTTGTTGTTGTTGGGCTTAACACCATTTTTCAGCACACGATAGGCTATACATGGTGGCCAGTATCAATGGTGGAGGAAGAAACCGGGAAATCATCAGAAAGAACCACCGACCCACGAGAAGCTACTGGCAAGCTTTCTCACATATCCACATTCACCGAATCCTAGACCCAGACAGAGGTGAGATGGCAGTGATCCATAATGGACAGCGCTGTAGGCCACTCGGGGGCCCCTTGGTCTTAATGTAAAATAAGTCAAAACCTAGACTTGTTTGGATGATATTAGGCAAGTGATCAAATAAAAGTGTTTTGTTGTCTCAAAACTGTTGACTCAGGTACCTGGGAATTAGTTCAATCAGATGTTTTAGACCTGTCAGAATGTCTCTATAGTAATTACAGTACTCCCTTGTGTCTTCATAGCAATTATGGTTCTCCATGCATTTTTAGTAATTACAGTACTCCTTTATTGTAAGTGCAGTACTCCATGTCTTTATAGCAATTATAGAACTCCATGCATATACAGCATTTACAGTACTCCTTTGTCTCTTTATAACAATTATTGTACTCCCTCATGTCTTTATAGTAATTACATTAAATTTTAATGTCTTTATAGTAATAACAGTACTACATATCTTTGTATCATTTACATTACTCTTTTACATCTTTATAATAATTACAGTACTTATTCTTGTCTTTATAGTAATTACAGTATTCAATCACAATGCTACTATTAATGACAACCATAAAAGTCAACTGCCTTATAGGAGAGATATCTTTATCCTGAGGTATTTCATATGCAATATTACTGTTAATTATGAAATGGAATCCATTACTAAAACTGACTTTATACAAGCGACTACTTTATACAGAAGTATTTATATGTATTATTAATATTAAATAATGAAATGAAATCCATTATCACATTCATATAATACAGAGAAATACCTTCTACTGAGATGCTTTATGTGCGATACTACTATTAAATAATGACATGGAATCCATTATTATACCCATTTTATATAAGGGATTACCATATATTGAAGTGCCTTATAGTGAGGTAGACTGCATATTAAACTTTATGGGTAGTATTTATTTGATAATTGAATTCATTATGCAGTGTTGCATCCAGGTTTGATTTTCAGTGGGACAGGAAGCACATGACTGTCCAGAATGTTGGTCATCTATTAGCATAGTAAATATAGGCAATTGTACCCATTAGCATAGTAAAGACAGGCAATTGTACCCATTAGCATAGTAAAGACAGACAATTGTACCCATTAGCATAGTAAAGACAGGCAATTGTACCCATTAGCATAGTAAAGACAGGCAATTGTACCCATTAGCATAGTAAAGACAGACAATTGTACCCATTAGCATAGTAAAAACAGGCAGATTGTACCCTTTTACACAACAAAGACAGGCATGTTAGCATAGAAAAGACAGACAATTGTACCCATTAGCATAGTAAAGACAGGCAAACTGTACCCATTAGCATAGTAAAGACAAGCAATTATACCCATTAGCATAGTAAAAACAAGCAATTACCCATTAGTATAATAAAGACAGACAATTATAACTGTTAGCATACTAAAAACAGGCAATCTTACCTATTATCATGGTAAAGACAGGTAACTGTACCCATTAGTATATTAAAGATAGGCAAATTGTACCCTTTAACACAGCAAAAACAAGCAATTGTACCTATTAGCAGAGTAAAGACAGGCAATTGTACCCATTAGCATAGAAAAGACAGGCAATTGTACACATTAGCATAGAAGAGACAGATAATTGTACATTAGCATAGTAAAGACAGGCAAACTATAAGCATTAGCATAGTAAAACAAGCATATTGTAACCTTTAGCATAGCAAAAACAACTAATTGTACCTGTTAGCATAGGACAGACAGGCAATTGCACCGAATAGCACAGTAAAGACAGGCAATTGTGTCCATTAGCATGGTAAAGACAGGCCATTGTACCCATTAGCATAGTAAAAATGCAATTGTACCCAATAACATGGTAAAGACAGGTATTTGTAACCTATAGAATAGTAAAGACAGGCAACTATACCCTTTAGCATAGTAAAGACAGACAATTGTACCCTTTAGCATAGTAAAGACAGACAATTGTACCCATTAGCATAGTAAAGACATTCAATTGTACCCTTTAGCATAGTAAAGACATACAATTGTACCATTAGCATAGTAAAGACAGACATTTGTACCCATTAGCATAGTAAGGCAAACAGCAGCCATTAGCACAGTAAAACAGGCAGATTATACCCTTTAGCATAGCAAATTCAAGCAATTGTACCTGTTAGCATAATAAAGACAGGCAATTGTAGCTAATAACATGGTAAAGACAGGAAATTGTACCAATTAGCATAGTAAAAACAAGCAAAAGTACCAATTATCATGGTAAAAACAGGTAACTGTACCCAATAGCATAGTAAAGACAGGCAAATTGTGCTCATTATCATAGTAAAGATAGGTAAACTGTATCCACTAGTATAGTAAAGACAGGAAATTGTACTCATTAGCATAGTAAAGAGAGCTAATTGTACTCACTAGCATTGTAAAGACAAATTGTACCCATTAGCATAGTAAAGTCAGCTAATTGTACCCATCAGCATAGTAAATAAAGGCAAATTGTACCCATTAGCATAGCAAAGACAGGCAAATTGTACCCATTAGCATTGTAAAGACAGGTAATTATATTCTATAACATAGTAAAGAGAGCTAACTGTACCCACTAACATAGTAAAGACAGCTAACTGTACCCACTAACATAATAAAGAGAGACATATTGTACCCACTAGCATAGTAAAGACAATAAATTGTAGTATATACCATAGTAAAGACAGCTAACTGTACCCATAAGCATAGTAAAGACAGGCAAATTGTACCTATTAGCATAGTAAAGACAGGCAATTGTGCCCATTAGCATAGTAAAGACAGGCTATTGTACAAGTATTAAATGCTACATGAATTTTAATTTTCTCTCACTTATGCATACAAAACAGACACACAAGCATATGAAAAGAAAAATTCTTTATTAATTTCAAAACTGTCAATAATATGTTTGTCAATGAAACATCTCCTGTGTCAGGTATTATGGTTAATGTCTCCTCAACCCCTTGATAGATCACTAGATCTAATGCTAATGTCTAATGCTCTAAGTGTTAGATTTCCACCTACACCACCAGCCCATGTTAACTGCCTATATGTGTTCTTGTGAAATGAACTTTTAAATAGCATTTCATTGGTAGAATATGGTCAATATGTATTAACATCACCAATGCTTTTAAATCAAGCAACCATCTCTATTCCTCATGAGAACAATACAAACATTACCAGTAATCAGAGCAGAAACTAAAAATTATGTAAAACCTAAAAAGGAAAGATAAACAATTGGAATATTGTGTTGTTATGTATATTTATTTTGTGTGCTTGACCTTCATCCATGACTGTTGATAGAGTATAGGTGTGGACCTATTTTTGTCTTCTTCATAAGTTATAAATAGGTTTTTTAATATCTGAGTTCAAGGTCTATTTTTCTAGCAATTTAGATTGAAGCAAACTTCTGACCCATAACCTTGGTAATTTTATTGTGCCTTAGAATTTTCTAAATAAGGTTTACATAATGCATGTGTGTGTTATTGGTCTTTTAACATAGGTTTAACAATTTGAATCATATCACTAATATATCTGTATTGTGGCAGTTTATAGTGATGTCTAGCACTGAGACATCATGCTGCAGACATGTACCATCTGTCCTACCCAGTCATATTAACTTGACACCAGGACAACCAGTCTTAACATGAACCTCTTCATGGGAGCACCAAGCAAGGCAGCTGCTAGTACTATTTTTATAAGTCTTTGATATGATTGACTGGGACTCACACATATGAGGCAGTTCTGATAATCAAAATAAGTTATTCTTATTTTAATATCAATCTTTGCAGAATCACTTTTAGCTGAGTTCAGATATAATTTAAGAGAAATTATTTTTTGAAATTATTCATTGGAATTACAAAGTGCTCACTGAAGTTTGGACTAAAACAATATTTTGGGATTTTTGTAAATTTATTCAAAGACATTCTGGATTATATCACTCTGATAAATCCAAACTATTGTTATATCAGCACCTTCACGACTATTGGTATATAAGCACATTTCAAGACATTGAGTTCATTTGGAACACTCTATACTTCTGGACAAGTAATTGAACTTTTAGGATTATTTGTGATTTAATTAAGAAATACTGTCTGTAAATTTTATTTAAATTTTCACTTTGTATTCTAAGAAAAGAAATTATTTTGTTGAATTTTATTAAACTTGATGGTTTTGCTTTTTCTTTTACTCAGTTTAAGACCATAAGTCATAACTGTGTCTAATCTTGTCCGTTCATAAATGTTAGCCTTTAATTATTTTTATAAAATTGAATATTCTAGATAATGGAGATGTCACATTGCGTTGGACCTTGAAACCTCATAAAACATGAAAATCTCTTTTGTTCAGAGGTCATATTCATCACTGTATAAAATATCAAAGATTTATATGACCTTGATGATGCTGACTCTCAAATCAACAGCACCTCTCTTTCCTGTATACAGTACATGTATACAATCAAGTTTTGTCTGTTTTCATCATATACAGTGTCCCTGCTGACTAGACAGTGTCATCTAAAAGGCATTGGACAGGAAAGCACCAGCTAAAAGATTTTTCAACTGGAACAATCACAGGGACAAAGATACTGAGTTGAAGAAAAACTAAATAGCAATTATATTTTCATTATTTCCAACTAGAAAGGCTGACAAAACAAAAAGAAATGTCTATTCAAAATAAATAAAAAAATAAATTGTCTGTAATGTTCTTATAATAAACCAATTCTCTGTCTTATATCAGATATGTGTAAATATTTATTTGAAAATAAAAATTGCTCTGATAAGAACCCACCTCCAATCCTTTCAAAAATTTACAATGCATGCCCCCTCTGTCATTATCCTTATAATGGGAGAAATACTGTACATAAGTCTATTTATGTATGCTTTCATTTTCAAGGTGGATCAGTCCTTGTTTTTCTTAAGTTAGTTGGTTTCTTAGTAACAATGGAAATATGCACAAGCTATTTTAATCCTACCTATAATTAAAGATACTATAGGTACTCTGTGTGTGTGTGTCTGTGTGTGTGCATGCATGTGTGTATGTGTGTGTATGTCTGTGTGTATGTGTGTGTATGTCTGTGTGTGTATGTGCATGCATGTGTGGGTGATTTACATTTTTTAATGCAGCTTTAAAAATAATTCAGTCATATCGATATGATGTCTGCATTGTGACAATTTTTATTGAAGTCTAGTACTAGGGCATCATGCGGCAGACATGTGGTATGATGTCCCAGCCAACCAGTCCTAACACTAACTTCTTACTGCTGAGCACCAAGCGAAGCAGCTAAGAGTACCATTTTTTAAAGTCTCTAGTACTACTCAGCTGGGGTTTGAACCCACAACCTCCTGCATCCAGGGCAGATGCTCTAACTACTTGGCCACCAGAGCAGTTGGTAGGTACTATGTATATACTCACTTACAAGTCAGATCCAAAGCAAACTGCATAGAACCAGATCTACCATTTGGTCCGTGCAGTTTGTTAAGTGTATTCAAAAGAAAAAATATACCCTGACCTGCTGCTGATATATTGTGTTTTGGCAGATCTGGTTCTATGTTGTTTTGCAGTTGGACTTGATTTATAAGTGCATATATATGGTATTTATGATTACAGCTGCGCTTACATGCAACTGTTCATTAATTCAGAGGCTGATGAACAGCATGACTAATGCAGGTCTGCTTGCACGCCATAGTGCATGGAAACAATTAGAAACATCACAAATAAATTATTTTGCAGGTGTTTCATTAGATTCAATATGCACAGTATTAACTGATCAATAACTTTGAAATTAACTAAATTCATTTGCAACAAACTGAATAAAAGTATCCATGATTATGATGTACTGACAAACAAACAATAGTGAAGAGATGGCAGAAGGATAAAGTTCACTAATGACACTGATTCTAATTCATGAACAATGCATAGCTTCTTATTAACACAAGCTGGTAATCAATCAATGTCATTATATATATATATATATATATATATATATATATATATATATATATATATATATATATATATATATATATATATATATATATATATATATATATATATATATATTGCAAGGGGGTTCTGGTATGTAGTACCCTGTTAATTGATTTGGCAATCATGATCCAGGGGAATGACCTCCCTCCATATTATTGCCCAGAGTAAGTAAATAGACAGAATATATTGACAGAGAACTAAGGAGACTATTGAAATGAAATAAACAAATATCAGCCCCCGTAAAAATAAAATAAAATAAATTTTAATTGATTAATACATAAACTAAAACAAAATCGAAATTCCAATCTAACAGATTTACATTAATGGAATTTAATAGCAGTGTTCAAACGACCCCTGTATTTATACATCCTTAAATACATCCAAGCTTGGCTTAATTAGATCTGCATCACAGCAGCAATTGACACATGGGCAGTGTATATAAACACAACTTGCTGTTTATATCAGCATACATTACTATGGTATAAGATTCACTAAATCCTAGCTTCCAGTAACCAATAACATGTAAGATCATCTAGACATTGCAAAATCATATATAAATATGCAATTACCATTAACTCAAAGAAAACAGTATTATCCCATAAACAAAGGAAATAATTTCATATAACCATAAGAATTTCTATATATTTGGATTAATTCATAACTCGTATGAAATAATAGGACTATATCACAAATCCGTCAATTATATCAATGAATTGATGACTGTTAAATTAAAGAATTAAACTGCATAACATTCCAACAAATCAACAGTCCTATGAAACTTAATACATGATATATGCAGGAATCACAAGCATATCAAACATTCACAAGAAACTAAACAAACAAAATAGAATATTATATGCTAATTAAAATTTCATACCTTAATGATGTTTCTTTTCCACACAATCATGCCTTTCTAGCACTATTCTCTAGGTATTCACCAGAGCCAAATCAATTCCACTGACAGGAGATTTTACACTAAAGAATTCTGAGCTAAACCACAACCTTAAATTACCCATTATTTCTAAAATGTATGACTTAATTTTAACTGATGGATCAAAAACAACTGTTACTAAATTCTTCCCAAATAATCACATCTTTCATCAGTTTTTCACAGCCTAGAATATGATGCAATTAACTTTACTTTGAAGATCAATTCTTAGACATAAGGTCTGCTCCAACCAATAGTCCTGTAATTCTAATATACTCTCTGCCATTATACCATTATGATGACTGAACCAATTCCACTGAAGCTTAAACGAAGACCCTTTATGTTTCAGAGATGAAGTAATTGACATATCAGAGCGAACTTCTCAAGACCTTTCTGGCTTGACTATGATAACTTTAATGCACAATTCATTCAACTTTATGATTCAGTACTTTTTCAAAATTCAACGTATGCTTGAAAAATTGGATTAAAATCCAATTTCTGTCCATAAAGCTATGCTTTTGAAACTTTAGCTTTAGAAGTTTGGGAAATCACAGTCATAACCTTTCTACACATGTTGGTTTTAGCAGAAATTTTAATACATTAATATGCACTGAAAATGACATTTACAAGCCTTTCCTATGTACATACCATGGGAGTCAGCTCAGGCTGGCTTGCATGAGTATCAAATCCTTGATCCTTGGATTACCTCAGTAATATCAAGGTTCAAGCCAAATTTAGTTGATGTTCAATGATCCACATTAATGTAATGCTGCAGAAACCTATGTCAGAGATGGGCAATCAGGGGCAGTAACTCTTCTAAATAATAATAATAATGTGATTCACCAAAAATTAAATTCATTTATGATCTCATCAATAAAAAATCTGTGTCCAATTGGATTGAAATCTGACAATCAGTGTAAAAAGATTTGGTTGAAATGAGGAAAATTTATATGCTGAATTCTGTCAAAAAATGACAATTGATGGTAAAATAATGCTTGTCAATAACACCTATAAAAGATGTCATAGAATGCAAGAAATCAAACTATGTATAGGTCTCATAAATATAAAGGTAATAATTAATTTGGTTGAAATACAATAGTCCTTAATAATGTTATCCAGATGAAACAAAATGTAATTGGATAGAAAATAGGGACCCATAACTCTACTAAATTATATTACAGATCACTGGAAATTCAACTCATGTAAGGTTTCATTAATATCAAACTACTGTATTTGAAAATTATGGTTTGAAATCCAACAACACTTACTAAAGAAATCCCATAAAAACCAATGTCAGAAAGATGGACAGCTGGGAATATAACTACAGATGCTGTTATGCAACACTTGTAATCAAAACCTTATTCAAAATTTTATCTATATATTGCAGCATTATCATGTTTGGTTAATACCCAACAATTCTAATAAAATTATGTTACAAAATCAAAATTAAAAGCATAGGAATCTAGGTAAATCACTCCTATAATGATATATCACAATTCTAGAAATTAAGGATGAGTCAACATTAAGTTGCATGACAAATCTGGAAGACATCAAACAATTCTTTTCAAAGCAATGCTGTGGAAAAAAGTTAGGGGGATGAACAAACATGGGACAAAACTACTGTAGGTGATGTCACTGAATGCTGCATATCAAACACAAAATAGTGTTTTTTGATCTTATAAATAGAAAGAACCATTGCAACTGTTTTTTAAATACAACAAATTTTAGTAAGCTTATTTTGTGGAAACCAATGTTATGAAGTCAGGCAACCAGAAGCTGAAACTCAAATTCAGGCAAATCAGAGGGTGTAACTGATGCAAATTATAAATGATGTATATCTTGCCAAAACCAAATTGTTATGATGGATGGACAGCTGGCTGGGCAGACATGATTGATGTTGGATTCTGAGTGGGGTCCTAGCAAATTAAACCTTTTTAATAAGTTCACTTTACTTAACCAAAGTTGTAGAAAGGCAATATTTGCCATATTTCAACAAAAACTAATTATAAACCTTTGTGTCATGTTAATAAACCTTGTTTAGGAACCAGTTACAGTATCTTAGCTGGTGTAGTGTTGGATCTGTAACCAAAAGGTCAGATTCAATATCTGTCCAGGCCAGCCCGAGTCTTCTGCCTGTGCCCTTAGGAAAGGCAATTAAATTCAATGTTTTTGCATGATATAGTCAATAACCTGTTGGTAGTGTCAACTTTAATAATTAATAATGCTACAATTTATGGGTCATCACAGGAGTAATGTCCCACAACCTGGACTAAAATACAGGAAGTATATGTAATTTAAATGGACATCTTATTAACAAGTGTGTAAAATGAAAATGTTTCTATCTAAATAAGCATAGGTCAGAATTAGATCAAATTCTGAAATGGTCAATGAGCAATGGGTGCTTTAACTTGCTAAATAGATTTATAGAGGGCCTTAAACAGAGATTTGTGCTACAAAAGGGGTGCAACTAATAATAATGGGCCATAACTCTTTCACAAAAAAAATTATGTGAAATGCTGGCAATCAAATTCATGCAAGAGTTCAGTAAAATAAAGCTGAAATTTTTTATTAAATTACATCTATTTGCTGCAAAGGAATTAAATCCCAGTTTGGTGTAAAGGTCAGGTGGGCTAATTCAATTAGTACTAAAGGAGTGTATTATAATGCAAGGGTAGACAGGTGGGCTAATTCAATTAGTACTAAAGGAGTCTATTACAATGCAAGGGTAGACAGGTGGACTAATTCATTCAGTATTAAAGGAGTGTATTACAGTGCAAGGGTAGACAGGTGGACTAATTCATTCAGTACTAAAGGAGTGTATTACAGTGCACGGGTAGACAAGTGGACTAATTCTTTAAGTATTAAAGGAGTGTATTAGAATGTGAGGGTAGACAGGTGGACTTATTATTTAAGTCTTAAAGGATTGTCTTATATTGCAAAAGTAGAAAGGTGGACTAATTCATTAAGTGTAAAGGAGTGTCTTACAATGCAAGGTAGACAGGTAGGCTAGCTCTTTAAACAGAGTGTATTAGAATGCAAGAGTAGACAGGTGGACTAATTCTTTAAGTATTACAAGAGTGTCTTACATACATCATGGGTAGAAAGGTGGACTAATTCTATAAGTTTTTAAGCAGTGTATTACATTCCAAGGGTAGACAGGTGGACTAATTCATTAAGTAATAAAGGAGTGTATTAGAATGTAAGTTTGGACAGGTGGACTACTTTAAGTAATAAAGGAGTGTATTAGAATGCAAGGGTAGACAGGTGGATTAATTCATTAATTATTAAAGGAGTGTCTTACAATGGAAGGATAGACAGGTAGACTAATTCTTGGGTATTTGACTTGGATTATTCTCACCATAGCTACTAATGAGGAACAACAAGAGAAACAGACAAAACAACAAGAGTCAATCTAGTGCTAAGTCAAACAAGCCCTACTCTTTGATATTTCAAGTATGTTCTCTGCTGTTTTGAAAAACACTCCAGAATGCATTTGATAAAGACAAACATGCCATAAATTCTCTCAAGACATTTGCAAGTACTATCCTTATGGGCAATAGTGGCTACACAAGATAACAGAGATTCATATTTACTTGGTGTTCGTGTTGTCAATTCATACACAAACCACTTTCAGCCAAGCACAGGAATCTGAATTTGGATACAAAAACCATAATTTAGAGATAGTCATTATTCAGGATCGGCAGTAGATTTGGACAGATTATTGTAACAAGAAAAACAAACACATTAAAGACTACTTCACCACAATGATAAGAATGATAAAGAATAGTGATAAAGAAATTAAGTGTCAAGTGAAATACCTGTTCTGTACAATCCTATGTTAAAGTTATATGAAGAGTGCATTCTGTTCAGACTTCACACGTTCTTGATGTCATATTAAATCTCTTAATGGAAATATTTTTGTAAATGAAGAAAATACATTATGTGTGGGACATTCTATTTTAATTAAAAAGTTTTTATTCTTTACAATTCTGCATAGATGCTTTCTTTAGCAAGCATTCATTGTATTACTGAATATAGAATGTTACATTCCCATCTTCATTTTTCTCTTGTAGATTAATAGTTCTATAAAACACATTATTCCACATTAAAGTTTTTTACATAAGCATTGTCCTACTCTCCAGTGTTTGACTATAGCAATGCCCTAACCTAAATTCCAGTATTTGACTAAAGTAATAACCTCTACAATATTCCAGTGTCTGACCATAGCAATGCCCTACTCAATATTCCAGAGTTTGACCATTACACATTTTCACATTTTAGTGTTTGACCAAAATAATAACTTATCCAATATTCCAGTGTCTGACCATAGCAATGCCCTACTCAATATTCCAGTGTTTTGACCATTACACATTTCAGTGTTTGACCAAAGTAATAACCTACCCTATATTTCAGTGTTTGACAAATACATATAAAAGTGTTTGACCATAGTAATGCCCTACTCAATATTCTAGTGTTTGACCATTATACATTTTAGTGTTTGACCAAAATAATAACCTATCCAATATTCCAGTGTCTGACCATATCAATGCCCTACTCAATATTCCAGAGTTTGACCATTACACATTTTCACATTTTAGTGTTTGACCAAAATAATAACCTATCCAATATTCCAGTGTCTGACCATAGCAATGCCCTACTCAATATTCCAGTGTTTTGACCATTACACATTTCAGTGTTTGACCAAAGTAATAACCTACCCTATATTTCAGTGTTTGACAAATACATATTAAAGTGTTTGACCATAGTAATGCCCTACTCAATATTCTAGTGTTTGACCATTACACATTCCAGTGTTTAACAAATACATATTAAAGTGTTTGACCATAGTAATGCCCTACTCAATATTCTAGTGTCTGACCATTACACATTCCAGTGTTTGACAACTACATATTGAAGAGTTTGACCATAGTAATGCCCTATTCAATATTCTAGTGTTTGACAAATACATATTAAAGAGTTTGACCATAGTAATGCCCTA
Source organism: Potamilus streckersoni (assembly GCA_016746295.1). Lineage (NCBI taxonomy): Eukaryota > Metazoa > Mollusca > Bivalvia > Unionida > Unionidae > Potamilus > Potamilus streckersoni. The sequence continues at coordinate 216,386 of JAEAOA010000584.1, forward strand.
TCCAGTATTCTGATTTTTAACCATATTTGATATTTAGAAAAAGCTCAATAGGCAATATGGTCTATAACACTGTAGCATTTTTTATGTGTGTTCTCAAGAATGAAAATGGAGGAAAAAAGACTAAAGTTATGAGTGCCCATCTTTGGTGGAGCATTTTCACTTTTATTTTATATAAATGCTGAACATAGTCTTTGTCCAGCACTACAATATCTGAATTTGACTTGCAACAAATCAAGCTTATAATTCTTTGAAGTCTTTCTATATTATTCTTATTAAGTTTGGATATTTCTAATTAAATATTTGCCTTCACAAAGATAATGCACTTTTTTATCATCTTATGTGATCTTGCATTCAAATAAATTTCATTTTTATGCCTGCATAATCTTTACAATGTTTTCATGATATTTTGATAAACATAATGCATGGCAATTACTTGGGCATCTTTATAAGAATGAACGGAAGCTTTATAAATTACCATGAAGCTCTTTAAATTACCACAAATCTCTTTAAATTACCATGAAGCTCTTTAAATTACCACAAATCTCTTTAAATTACCATGAAGCTCTTTAAATTACCATGAAGCTCTTTAAATTAGCATGAAAATCTTTAGATTAACATGAAAATCTTTAGATTAACATGACCTAAGAGGTAAGTTCATTTGCGGAATAATCAACATAAGATTTATTTTTGTAAACAATGTTAGCCCTCACTGCAACCTAAAAGGTCAAAGTTTTAAAATATAGAAAAAAAGATGAATAACTTATATAATAGCACTAAAAGCTGACAAAGTTATTTAGCTCTGCATATGAAGAAATCTGCTAAATTTCATAGTCTGACTTACTGGTTTTTTATTACAAAATATATCAGAAACTGAAATATTGCTGTAATAGGATGAAAATCTAACATAATGTTCATATGAATACAAATACATGTCTTTCTCAATTTTATTTTAACACATGCAGGTGTTGTTGGGTTTGGCTTAATTGTTTTAAAATGTGTAAAAATTGAAAACTTGATGTATCGCCTGGAAATCTATAAAGTCGTCTACAGGTATATAGGATAACAATATGCAAGCAAAATTTCATTTGTCTACATTAATCTTTTTGTTGTAATTTTTAGGATGGACTGAGATACAATATCACATTAAAATGTCCCTACTGACCATAGCAAGCAGTGATTGGTACAGGGAGAATATAAAAAAAATGTCTTACTTTCAGTGCCAAGAAGAATAAAATCAAATTTCAAAGATTTCCAAAGCATTAATTTAGCTATAAACTTTCACCTTTCAAATAAAAGTTGTTCTTGATACACAACTAGGTGCCAGTTAAACAAGTAAACAGGTTATATTGTTTCTTCAACTGGTTGATTGATGGCTGATTCATTGGCCAATAATAGAACACCTATCTTTTATTTGCACCTTGAACCCTTTTTCCTGCCATTCTTTATAATAATCTTTGATTCTGAGCAGTATTTAACACCTTTATCATAAACTGTTAAGGAACGACCATATCATTACCTTAAGTAATGGTCACTGATGCTATTTTTGGGAAGGGGTGGGGGTGGAGAACAATTTTCGAAGGCCCTTTCCCACATCTTTAAAAATATTCTTGCTCTGATTTGTAAAATAAAAAAGTAATTGACCATGTCCATAATATTAGTTTAAAAATTATCTAGTTCTTAGGGAAAAAAAACTATCCTGGGGCAAAAGAAAATCCTTGGACCTCTCAAACCAATGAATTGTTGGGCTCATACACTGTCATCAGTATCCTCTTAAAATTTCATGTACAAAAATGAGAAACAATTACAGTCTAGTTTCATAATCTATTTTCATTAAAACAGACTCATAAATACCAATGCTAGAGGAACATTGCTAGGATTAGAAAGCAAATGACAATAAATGGTTGACATGGAATAAATACATTAGCTGGATAAATCTGTTGATTCAGACCAATGAAAGAAAACCTTAGCTATCTTGCTGATACTTAATAAAAGATCAACTCATGAAATCTTTAGTGTAACACTAAAAAAAAGACTCTTTCTACATTTAGAATTCCATAGTTGTCAAAGGCACAAAAAGGGTGCTTTTTATCATCCATAAGGTCAGTGCTGTTAGCAAGTGATTACATGACCTCTTCACTGTCTAGTCTAGTACAATCTTTACTTCAAGGGAATCTAAATATCTTCCATCCCCTTGAGTGCCTGATTTCATTTTACTGTAAGATTTGAATTATTGGTCAAAACATGCACTGTTGTCTACCTAGAAATCACAAGTACTTAATTCTTGTCAGTCCACATGCCTTATCAAATATATGCACTATGACCCTGATTATGGCATGGTATAAAAACCCTTCATATTTTCAGCTCTAAATAGTGAACTGAACAGTGAAAGATAAGAACTGACCTCAACCTGGATTAGGTGGAACCCCCAGATGCAAATGTAGCATAAACAACAGAACCAGATGTAAAGCAATATTATTGAGTTCCACAATAGATAAGTCAAATATAATCCATAATCTGACTTCATAGATTGGAAACTAATATGCATGGTATTATTACTAATATACATGGTAAGTATTATTAATGAATATGGTAAGTATTACTAATGTACATGGTATATATTACTAATATACATGGTAAGTATTATTAATGAATATGGTAAGTATTACTAATGTACATGGTATATATTACTAATATACATGGTAAGTATTACTAATGTTCATGTACATGGTATATATTACAAATATATATGGTAAGTATTACTAATGTACATGTACATGGTATATATATTACAAATATATATGGTAAGTATTACTAATATACATGGTAAGTATTACTAATGTACATAGTATGTATTACTAATATACATGGTAACTATTATACTTTCTAGTAGTTATAAATGAAGACAATATAATCCTTACAAGTCAATGAGATGTTGAGCCACCATAGATGATATATCTAAGTTCCATTAACTGCAATCTTGACTTATGAAGAATAAAACCCATAATTTTGTTATCCAATACACACTATTCTACAGGGATACTAAATTATGTTATACAATACACACTATGTTACAGAGATACTAAATTATGTTAAATAAAGCACACTATGCTACAGGGATACTAAATTATGTTAAATAAAGCACACCTTGCTACAGGGATACTAAATTATGCCAGACAATGTACACAATGATACAGAGATAATAAATTATGTTATACAATATACACTATGCTACATGGATACTAAATTATGTTAAATAAAGCACACTATGCTACATGGATACTAAATTATTATAACTTTCATTCCTCTGCCTCTAACATATTTAGAATTATGAAGAAGAAATTTGTCAATTCTGTTCTGCTGTAGCTGTCATTCTGAATATAGATCACTGTAGTATAGAAATAATGTACATGAAATTGCTTTACAATTATAACACAGCCACACTAAATAAGTATCATGTGTGTATGTACTGAGTTATATGCTGTACCTTTATCATTAGAATCATTCATACAGTACAAAGTTCCATTGATATTTTCTCTTCCATACTGATAGCAACTGATCTATGATGTACAACACACATCCTCTAAATATAAATACATGTCATTTATCTAGCTTAAAATTCTTTAGTTATAAGAACTGATCTATTGACATGTAACATAGCCATTACAAATAGACACAAGCTGTTGTAGAAAACAGACCCTATATAAATGATGCAAAACTATATGGAGTTTTGCAGCCATTTATTTTGAATAAATTTTATAGAGAGAAAATTAAAGAAGGATGGAAATGCTGATTGTATGTGACCCCACTTCTTGCACATCCAGAATGTAATTAGTGATTACAAAGATCATCCATAGAAGAAGTTTATAGTAGTCTACTCCAGGAGCTACTGTAAACATTAATTATCATGCAAAAAATAAATTTAGGCTAAAGTGCACTTGACATACAAAGTGTTGGCCCCTGTGACAGAAAAGACATTATACAAAAAAGCATTATTTTCTATGACATTAAAGTAGAAGTAATATAAGAGTCAAACAAGTGTCCATCCAAAGGTCTGATGGCCAGAAAAGAATTTCCATGAATCCAATACATGACTGTTTCATCTTTGTAACTGCTGGGTGTAAAAACCATCTTTGATATTTTTAGTGATAATGCGATTTTCAAGATGGCCACCATGACAGCCATATTGGATGTAACATCAATACTTTTTGCATTCAGGACCAAATAGATATCATAAGAAGTTGATATGACCATCATTCGAGGAGGAGTTAGCCATATTTGATGCAAGATTAACACCATCTTCATTGTGGAGCAACTAGATATCATTAGAAAACATTTGGTAAAATCTTCATGTCAATACAACCATCCATTCTGGATAAGAGCAATAAGGAGATTTCAAGATGGCCACAGTATATGTCAGATCAACATTTACATTTGTGACCAAGAAAATATAAGAATTTTCTTGTTATGAAAATCCCATATTGATATGGCTTTCCAATCAGGATGTGTCAGATGATAACATAATTTTCAACTTTATGTTGTTAAAGAGTCTTTTGGTGAGAACTGCATGTCAATATGATGATTTCTCCAGAAGGAGTAGCAAAAACAAAAAATATTTCAAATGGTCACTGTGGTGGCATTATAGATATCCAAGCAACACCATTTTTAAAGGACAAGCTAGACCTTGGTGTATGTGTGTATGTGTGTGTTATGGTAATCCTGTAAGAAATTTAAAAGCAGTAGCAATAACAAACTTGTGCTAATGAGCAGAAGGAAGAACAACATGCCATCCCATAAGCTGTCCTGGTCAATGACCAGAGATTTAAAATAGCATATTTGTTCTTTTCTTCCCTTTAAATCATTGTTCTTAAAATATGATTCAGAACCTATAATCATTGTTCACCCTCAGAAACCAGATTTAACTGTGTGAAGGTCAAAAGATTTTACTACTCTGGAGGTCATGAGCACTGTGTCAGCTATCAGAAGTTTAGTTCATGCATTAATAATCTTCCTTTAGGAGATGGCAACAACACGTAGCTTTGGCTGTTTGTCTGCCCTTTCATGACAGCCTTGGTACTGAATACTTTGCCCTGACTGTATGATAGCATGTTTCTCTAATATCAGGGATATTAATGAGTTGTCAGATTTAAGATTCCACAAGACATTCAATGCAGATAGGCCATCAAGCATGAACAGACATTGAGAAATAATCTTGAACACAAAAACTAACCAAAGTCAGAGAAACAAGAAATATGCATCACAGTATCACCAAGATTCCAAGTATAATTATAGATACAAGGTGCAATAAAAACCCTGAGTTAAATACAAAAATATAATTAAGAATGTATGTACAAATTGAATTCCTTTAGCCCCATCACTAAGGTATAGTTGCAGTGATATCCATTCCAAACAGTTGCCTAGGACCTACCCTTTGTAAAGAAGAATGACTGAAATGCAGTGTGACTGCATATATGCTATATGCTTGAAATGAAGTGTGACTGCATATATTGTTACATTGTTGAGATGCAGTGTGACTGCAAATATCTTTTTTTGTGAAAACATTGATGCTGATAATTCACCAAGGTGAGCAAAATATAGCTAAAGCAAAATAAAATTGGTTATTACAACCAGAATTGATTAGTATAAGCAGGTCAATGGACACTTGAACCTATTAAGGTGAAATGTCAACACAACCATATATCAGACATCAGGTCTGTAAATTCTATGACCTACTTTTTCCAATAGTTAGTAGTACCCTCCATGGACACCATAATATGTAGTAAAACTCTAAGACTGGTCAGCAGTTGCTTGGAATTTAACACAAGCGATATAATGCATTCCGATGTATCTGCCCTCTTACAAGAGTTTCTGAGGTGCTTTACACAACTATGACAACTCAAAAGATCTATGAACTACAAGATTCTTGAAACTCTTTTTTTGCATATTATCCCTAATTATAGCACCTAATATTCAAAATAATTATTTTTACAAAAGTTGCTTTTGAGTGGACCCCCCCAAAGTATTCTCAACTACTTCAAGAACCAAAATTAAGCCTATGCCACCCATATCTACTAAATTAAAGCAAATAACATACTAAATAAAAAATAACAGAGTGCACTTTGGTGTCCTAATAATATTCATTACTATATATGAAGTCTCATTAATAGCAATTGACTATCATGCTTTTATATTGAACATTAAACCCTTAAGATTATTTCCCATCTTATGATATTAATACATACCTGGAAATGTCAAACATTTCTTGTACTCGTGTGTCTCAACTGAAATATGTCCAACTTTAATAGAACATCATGTATGACCAGATTTAAACTGAGCAAACATTCTGTTCCTTGTAGATGTTATAGTGGAAGTCCATTTAGAATTTTATATACTATATTGTAAAGCAATTCCATTTTTACTTTATATATGTGAACTGAAATGGCATTGCTGTATTATATTGAAATGTACTTCCATTCAGAACTTTATAAACTCAAATGACATTACTGTATCAGTTGCAGTGCAATTCCTTTTAAAAGTTTATATACAGAAATGGCATTACTGTAAATGTTTAATTCCTTTTAAAGGCTTATATATAGAAATGGCATTACTGTAAATGTTCAATTCCTTTTAAAAGCTTATATACAGAAATGGCATTACTGTAAATGTTCAATTCCTTTTAAAAGCTTATATACAGAAATGGCATTACTGTAATGTGCAATTCCTTTTAAAAGTTTATATACAGAAATGACATTACTGTAAATGTTCAATTCCTTTTAAAAGCTTATATACAGAAATAACATTACTGTAAATGTTCATTTCCTTTTAAAAGTTTATATACAGAAATGGCATTACTGTAATGTGCAATTCCTTTTAAAAGTTTACATACAGAAATGGCATTACTGTAATGTGCAATTTTTTTTAAAAGTTTATATACAGAAATGGCATTCCTGTAAATTTTCAATTCCTTTTAAAAGCTTATATACAGAAATGGCATTACTGTAATGTGCAATTCCTTTTAAAAGTTTATATACAGAAATGGCATTACTGTAATGTGCAATTTCTTTTAAAAGTTTATATACAGAAATGGCATTCCTGTAAATGTTCAATTCCTTTTAAAAGTTTATATTCAGAAATGGCATTTCTGTAATGTGCAATTCCTTTTAAAAGTTTATATACAGAAATGGCATTACTGTAATGTTCAATTCCTTTTAAAAGCTTATATACAGAAATGGCATTACTGTAATATTCAATTCCTTTTAAAAGTTTATTTACAGAAATGGCATAACTGTAATGTTCAATTCCCTTTAAAACTTTATATACAGAAATGGCATTACTGTAATGTTCAATTCCTTTTAAAAGTTTATATACAGAAATGGCATTACTGTAATGTTCAATTCCTTTTAAAAGTTTATATACAGAAATGGCATTACTGTAATGTTCAATTCCTTTTAAAAGTTTATATACAGAAATGGCATTACTGTAATGTTCAGTTCCTTTTAAAAGCTTATATACAGAAATGGCATTCCTGTAAATGTGCAATTCCTTTTAAAAGTTTATATACAGAAATGCCATTTCTGTAATGTGCAATTCCTTTTAAAAGTTTATATACAGAAATGGCATTACTGTATTGTTCAATTCCTTTTAACAGTTTATATACAGAAATGACATTACTGTAATGTTCAATTCCTTTTAAAAGTTTATATACAGAAATGGCATTACTGTACTGTGCAATTTCTTTCAAAACTTTTTATACAGAAATGGCATTACTGTAATGTGCAATTTCTTTCAAATCTTTATATACAGAAATGGCATTACTGTAATGTGCAATTCCTTTTAAAAGTTTATGTACAGAAATGGCATTACTGTAAAGTGCAATTTCTTTCAAAACTTTATATACAGAAATGGCATTACTGTAATGTGCAATTTCTTTCAAAACTTTATATACAGAAATGGCATTACTGTAATGTGCAATTTCTTTCAAAACTTTTTATACAGAAATGGCATTACTGTAATGTGCAATTCCTTTTAAAAGTTTATGTACAGAAATGGCATTACTGTAATGTGCAATTTCTTTCAAAACTTTATATACAGAAATGGCATTACTGTAATATGCAATTCCTTTTGAAAGTTTATGTACAGAAATGGCATTACTGTAATGTGCAATTTCTTTCAAAACTTTATATACAGAAATGGCATTACTGTAATGTTCAATTTCTTTCAAAACTTTTTATACAGAAATGGCATTACTGTAATGTGCAATTTCTTTCAAAACTTTATATACAGAAATGGCATTACTGTAATGTGCAATTTCTTTCAAAACTTTTTATACAGAAATGGCATTACTGTAATGTGCAATTTCTTTCAAAACTTTTTATACAGAAATGGCATTCCTATAATGTGCAATTTCTTTCAAAACTTTATATACAGAAATGGCATTACTATAATGTGCAATTTCTTTCAAAACTTTATATACAGAAATGGCATTCCTGTAAATGTTCAATTTCTTTCAAATCTTTATATACAGAAATGGCATTACTGTAATGTTCAATTCCTTTTAAAAGTTTATGTACAGAAATGGCATTACTGTAAAGTGCAATTTCTTTCAAAACTTTATATACAGAAATGGCATTACTGTAATGTTCAATTCCTTTTAAAAGTTTATGTACAGAAATGGCATTACTGTAATGTGCAATTTCTTTCAAAACTTTATATACAGAAATGGCATTCCTGTAAATGTTCAGCTTCTTTCAAAACTTTATATACAGAAATGGCATTACTGTAAAGTGCAATTTCTTTCAAAACTTTTTATAAAGAAATGGCATTACTGTAATGTGCAATTTCTTTCAAAACTTTTTATACAGAAATGGCATTACTGTAAAGTGCAATTTCTTTCAAAACTTTATATACAGAAATGGCATTCCTGTAAATGTTCAGTTTCTTTCAAAACTTTATATACAGAAATGGCATTACTGTAATGTGCAATTTCTTTCAAAACTTTTTATACAAAAATGGCATTACTGTAAAGTGCAATTTCTTTCAAAACTTTATATACAGAAATGGCATTACTGTAATGTTCAATTCCTTTTAAAAGTTTATGTACAGAAATGGCATTACTGTAATGTGCAATTTCTTTCAAAACTTTATATACAGAAATGGCATTACTGTAATGTGCAATTTCTTTCAAAACTTTATATACAGAAATGGCATTACTGTAATGTGCAATTTCTTTCAAAACTTTTTATACAGAAATGGCATTACTGTAAAGTGCAATTTCTTTCAAAACTTTATATACAGAAATGGCATTCCTGTAAATGTTTAGTTTCTTTCAAAACTTTATATACAGAAATGGCATTACTGTAATGTGCAACTTCTTTCAAAACTTTTTATACAGAAATGGCATTACTGTAAAGTGCAATTTCTTTCAAAACTTTTTATACAGAAATGGCATTACTGTAATGTGCAATTTCTTTCAAATCTTTATATACAGAAATGGCATTACTGTAATGTGCAATTTCTTTCAAAACTTTATATACAGAAATGGCATTACTGTAATGTGCAATTTCTTTCAAAACTTTTTATACAGAAATGGCATTACTGTAATGTGCAATTTCTTTCAAACTTTATATACAGAAATGGCATTACTGTACTGTGCAATTTCTTTCAAAACTTTTTATACAGAAATGGCATTACTGTAATGTGCAATTTCTTTCAAAACTTTATATACAGAAATGGCATTACTGTAATGTGCAATTTCTTTCAAAACTTTTTATACAGAAATGGCATTACTGTAATGTGCAATTTCTTTCAAAACTTTATATACAGAAATGGCATTACTGTAATGTGCAATTTCTTTCAAAACTTTTTATACAGAAATGGCATTACTGTAAAGTGCAATTTCTTTCAAAACTTTTTATACAGAAATGGCATTACTGTAATGTGCAATTTCTTTCAAATCTTTATATACAGAAATGGCATTACTGTAATGTGCAATTCCTTTTAAAAGTTTATGTACAGAAATGGCATTACTGTAATGTGCAATTCCTTTTAAAAGTTTATATACAGAAATGGCATTACTGTAATGTGCAATTTCTTTCAAAACTTTATATACAGAAATGGCATTACTGTAATGTGCAATTTCTTTCAAAACTTTTTATACAGAAATGGCATTACTGTAATGTGCAATTTCTTTCAAAACTTTTTATACAGAAATGGCATTACTGTAATGTGCAATTCCTTTCAAAACTTTATAACTCAAAAGACATTACTGTATCAGTTGCAGTGTAATTCCATTTAAAACTTTATACATGTATACTGAAATGGCATTACTGTACTGCTGAGACAGATCAGGCCATGCCATGGGAGGCAAAATTTCAAAAGGGCTCCGACTTACCTCGAAAGGGCACCAAAAGTAAAAGTCTGTCTATTTATTCAAAGTGTGCATAATACACAATAAATGTTTGCAAAAAAAACAATGGTCTAATTTCAAGTTACAAGTGACTGTATGTATGTGTGTGTGTGTGCATGTGCACATTTTATTTGTTGGGGTTTTTTAGCCTGAGGGGGTTTGGAAACCCTGGATATGCCCCTTGATCTGGCCATGTACTGTATTACAGTGTAATTATATTTAGAACTTTATAGACTTAAATGATATTACTGAAATGTATTACAGTGTCATTCCAATTAGAACATTGTATACTGGAATGATATTACTGAAATGTATCACAGTTTAATTCCATTTGGAATTTTGTGTACATGTACTGAAATGGCATTACTGAAATATTACAGTGTAATTCCATTTAGAACTTTGTACACTGAAATGGCATTACTGAACTGTATTTTAGTCCAATTCCAAATTAGAACTGCATACACATATAGTGAAATGGCATTACTACAAAGTAGTATAATTCTGTTTAGAACTTTATCTACTGAAATGGCATTACCATAATCATTCCTATTATTAATTTGTGTTCACTTTTATTTCGTGGAATGGGTTTGGTCAGTGAATTATGATTGTCATGAATAATATATTATATCCTTTTATTGTAAGTTTAAAAGTTTTTCCAGGTCTTGTTAAGAACTGTTCTACATACATTAACAAAGTATTCTAGCATCAGCTTTATCAACAAGGAAAGAAAGAGGTCATTTTAAGATGTTTTAAGTAAATGTTTAATCTATCACATTTTATAATACCATGTATACTCACATTTTATACTACCATATATACTCAGATATAAGTTAAATCCAACTTTATTGATTCAGATTTGCCACTGCATAATGTACCAGTAGGTATTGGTCTATAAAGTTTGTTAGGAGAAATGATTAGAACAAACAAGGATCTTCATCTGCCAATGCATTATGCAATGCCAGATCAGCATATAATATGTGTTATTTACAGTCAGAAATTTCCCATATACACTTCAATCATGTTGAACTTTCATTTTTAAGAAGTCATAGTGACTCAGCATTTAGCATGCAAAACTCATGACTGAAAGGTTGTAAGTTTGAATCCTGCCATCAGACTCATGACTGAAAGGCAGCAGGTTTGAATCCTGCCATAAAACTCATTAATTCAAGGCAGCAGGTATGAATCCTGTCATCAGACCCATGTCCAAAAGGCTGTTGGTTTGAATCCTGCCATCAGACTCATGACTGAAAGGCAGCAGGTTTGAATCCTGCCATTAGACCAGCCCTGTATGGTTACTATGATGTGTCATTGGACATTGCACTTCATTCCATCTAATTAACAATAAATAACACACTTGAATTCCTATGACATGAAACACCAAACCAAGATCTTTCTAAATTCCTTCATAAAAACTAACTTCAAATTAAAAAAAAATATTTATATTTTAGAGAGTTTTATTTAACAGAGGAAAACCAAGTTTCATTTATGAGAGAAACACATAATACTAAGCAATGTATTGCTTACAATGGTGGCCTCTTAAATACTTCAATTCAGTATACTTTTTATTTTTTATTTAATATGGCAACCCATTAGCAGTTCTAGTTAAAACTGCAATTTTGCATGTTGAAGATGCAGATAATGCTAGAGTTTCAGACTTCATTTGGCTTTCATAGAATTAAGACATGCAAGATAACAATTCATGAAAATTTAAAACCTGAAATCCTGGATTAAAATAGAACCCATTTAATTCTTCAAAGAAGAGCATCCCACATCAATAATCTTACTATTTGAGGTCATTGTTCTAACAGGGAAAGAAAACCAGTACTTCAAACTCTATATACATATGCCCCATGTTTAATACTTCTCTATGTAGATAATTGAAATGCTTGTATAGAAACCAATTTTATCTTCTGTCAGAATAACTTTAATCTTTGACTGTTTGACCCCAAACTCAATGGAATTCTCCTTTATTTTAAGTGTTAGCCATCTACAATGTTTGGTTTGGATCTTTTACTTTTTCAGTCACAGTGACCCAAATCATAAGCAGCCAATATGCATCTTTTAAGAAAATATTGGCATTTCCCAAAAAGTTATGAAAAATCAGAAGCCAATAAATATGAAAGAAAGCTCTTAAAATGATTAATCTGCATCATATGTGTGCCATTTGAATTTATCTGTACTTTATTTTTCATGCCCAAGGCTGCATGAAGGCATCCAGGAATTAGCCACTTGAATTCCATCATGGGTCACACTACTCCACATCAATCATGGTATCATGAATAATGTCTAATGAATATCTTTTATCATTCTCTTTGTTTAATGTCACTGATCTTTGATGACATCATCTTGACAAGGTGTCAATCTACTTAAGCATGCCCTCTCACATTGACTGTCTCCTCTCTGACATTATGTATATTTAATTGTTTGCTGGTTAGTTTTTAAAAAATATTTATTTCGTCACATGTTATTGTAATGTAACATTGTATGCTGAACTTGACTTTGTCCAAAATTGAGTTAATTTTTGCTTGACCTGATTGACTCTTTTAAAAATTTTACTTTATGCAAACAAGTAATACATAGCTAAATTATTATCTATGTGTATGGGCTTAATATCAGGCTCTTTATTATCAGAAGAAATAAAAATGTTTATTTGGGTCAGGGTTTTGGACTTTCCTAAGTGAATTTTACAGGTTATGGTTTTGATTATATAAACACCATGATCAATCTAAAAGGTTATTTTCCACTAGGTAATGTTTTTTATATATAGAAAATGCTTATTTTGACCTTAGATCAAGCAGAGAACTATATAATCTTGGGATTTTGAGAACAATACCAGTCATGCTTTAACATCTAACACTTTTCAGTTGTATTATGATATGATGAGTTTAGACTGAATTTTATTTTCTTCAAATTATTGAATTCAAGTAATTATTTTCTCTGGAAATGCAAAAGTTTTTGATACAATTCTTGGATAGAGACATTCACTGGAATTTAAACTATATGTGACACTTTAGATCTAAATGAGAAGCTCATAGTCAAACTCCATTTGGAAGCATTCTACTCGCTTCACTTTCATGACTGGAGCTATGATGGTCAAACTAAAAGTCTGAAGCATTCTTCTCTCATCACTTTCATGACTGGAACCATGATGGCTCATTGGTTGGTGTGTCTGTAAGTGTATGCTCCTATTGTAACCTACTGTAAGTGTATAATCCTGTTGTAACCTACTGTAAGTGTGTCCTCCTATTGTAACCTACTGTAAGTGTATCATCCTGTTGTAACCTACTGTAAGTGTATCCTCCTATTGTAACCTACTGTAAGTGTATCATCCTGTTGTAACCTACTGTAAGTGTATCCTCCTATTGTAACCTACTGTAAGTGTATCATCCTGTTGTAACCTACTGTATGTGTATCATCCTGTTGTAACCTACTATTTGAATGCAAAACAAAATGTATGATTCTTTGGGGACATCACAAAAAGCTACACAAGTCAGGGAACCCACTACTATCTCTTGTAAATAATCATCCATTAGAAAATGTCAAACATGAAAAGCTTGTAGATGTGTCCGTAGATAATAATTTATTATGGAATGACCATTCTGTATTGATAAGCCTTGTAAAACACTGTCATCCAAAATTGCCCTACTGAGCAGAATCAAGAAATATTTACCTACTATAGAAACTAGCAATCTACAAGTCATATATTCTTTCAATAATGGATTTTTGCTCAAATGTATGGGGAAACTATGCTAAACCAGAGTTTTATATGATTTACAAACTTCAGAAATGAGTAGCATGCATAATTTTAGATGCATCTATTGATCATCCCTCAAAAGCATTGTTTACAGAACTCAAATGGTTCACAATATATGAAAGGATAGATTTTCACAAGGCAGTTCTTTTATATAAATGTATACATGAAACTGCACCAGAGTATCTTCAGGACTTATTCAGGCCTTTTTCAACACAATACCAGTTGAGATCAATACTACATAGAAACCTTCTAGCACCAAAACCAAGAACAGAGCAATTTAAAAACAGCTTCCAATATTCTGGTACCATTCAGTGGAACAAGCTTCCACTAAATGCAAAATCTGCAGAAAATGTTAGAGTATTTAAGAAGAGATATCACAAGTATATGTGTGCTTCTAACAGATAATAGAATTTTAGTATTTTAATACTAGACATTAAAATAAACAGTAATTATTGCTATCTTCATATAATATGCATTGTTATACTCTCTCCTCAAGATGACTTCAAAGGAGAATAGTCCTTTACTAATGAGTCACCCTCTAAAAGTAAAGCATTATTATTATTATTATTATTATTATTATTATTATTATTATTATTATTATTGTAACCTATTGCAAGTGTATTATACTATTGTAACCTAGTGTAAGTGTATAATTCAATTGTAACCTACAGTAAAAAGTCTACAGTAACCTACTATAAGTGTGTCATGCTATTGTCACCTACTGTCTCATCCTATTGTAACCTATTATAAGTGTATCATGCTATTGTCACCTACTGTTGCATCCTACTTTAACCTATTGTAAGTATATCATGCTATTGTCACCTACTGTCTCATCATACTTTAACCTATTACAAGTGTATCATGCAATTGTCACCTACTGTCTCATCCTACTGTAACCTGTTATAAGTGTATCATGCTATTGTCACCTACTGTCTCATCCTACTGTAACCTGTTATAAGTGTATCATGCTATTGTCACCTACTGTCTCATCCTACTTTAACCTGTTATAAGTGTATCATACTATTGTCACCTACTGTCTCATCCTACTGTAACCTGTTATAAGTGTAACTATCCTATTGTAATCTACTGTAAGTGTATTGCTCTATAAAACCTACTCACAATGCCCTAAAAGAAGTGTATGGACCTACATCTTCTCAACGCAGATGGTAACACTCTAATTACTGACAAAGAGAAGATTCTTGAACGATGGGCAGAACATTTTGACAGTGTCTTGAATTGCCCTTCATCCATCAACGAGGAAACCATCAACCATCTCCCTCAATTACCCATCAACGAATCACTGGATGACCCTCCAACCTTGCATGAGACACAGAAAGAGATTCATCTGCTCTCCAGTGGCAAAGTTCCTGGCTCAGATGCCATCCCAGCAGAAGTCTACAAGGAAGAGGGTACAGCCTTGATTTAAAGGCTCCATGAACTGTTCTTGCTGATGTGGCGGCAAGAGACAATCTTGCAGGAATTCAAAGGTGCCTCCATAATCCACCTATACAAACGCAAAGGAAACTGACAGGCCTGCACCAACCATCGAGGTATTTCCTTGCTCTCCATTGCAGGAAAGATACTCGCCAGAATCCTACTGAATCGCCTCACCATGCACCTTGATCATGGACTTCTGCCAGAAAGCCAATGTGGATTCCAGAAAAAGCATGGGACTATTGACTGGTGTTTGCTGCAAGGAAGCTGCAAGAGACATGTCAAGAGCAAAACATTGACCTTTTCTCCATTTTCATCGACTTGAAAAAGGCTTTTGATACTGTCAGCAGAGAAGGATTATGGAAGGCAATGGCCAAGTATGAATGTCCAAAAAAATTTATATCCATGATTCGGCAATTCCATGACAGCATGCAGGCACAAGTCCAGGAAAATGTAGAGTCATCTGAACCATTCCCAGTAACCATTGGTGTCAAACAGGGTTGTGTTCTGGCACCGACATTGTTCAGTCTATTTTTCTCCGCCATGCTGACTACTGCATTTAGAGACCGAGTTGTTGGAGTCGGCATCAGGTACCATACAGATGGAAAACTGTTCGACCCCAGGAGGCTACAAGTGAAATCCAAAGTTATGACAGACAACATCAGGGAGTTCTTATTTGCTGATGATTGTGCCCTCAATGCTGGCTCAGAAGTAGACCTACAATGCAGCATTGACAATTTCTCCAGTTCCTGCACATGCTTTGGTCTCACCATCAATGCTAAGAAGACAGAAGTACTGCATCAGCCAGCCCCAAGAAAGCCCTATACTGAGCCAAACATCACTGTCAACAACCAAAAACACAACATAGTGAGCCACTTCACCTACCTTGGCAGCACAGTTTCACAGAGTGTCACCATTGACGACGAGGTGAACCTCCGCATTGCCAAAGCTAGTGCAGTGTTTGGCAGATTGTATGAGAATGTATGGAATAGAAGAGGCATCAGCATCATGACCAAACTAAAGGTCTACATGGCAATTGTACTCCCCACATTACTCTACGCATATGAAACATGGATGGTGTATCAACGCCACCATGCCAGAATGCTGAACCACTTTCACACCACAAGCCTCAGGAAAATAATCAATATCAAATGGCAGGACAAAGTCCCAGACACAGAGGTACTAGCCAAGCAGGCCTCTCCAGCATTCACACCATCCTGATGCAGTTCCAGCTATGCTGGGCAGGACATGTTTTATGCATGACAGACCACCGGCTGCCTAAGAGACTCTTCTATGGTGAGCTACAGCAAGGACAGAGATCCCACGGAGGTCAGAAGAAATGCTTCAAAGACAATTTGAAAGCTGCATTGAAAGCGTTCAGCATAGACCCTGACTCATGGGAGCAAACAGCAAGTGATCGAGTCAGTTGGTGTTCCTATCTTCACAAAGGCTCCAAGCTGTGTGAATCGAGCAGGATAGCAGCTGAAGAGATAAAGAGGCAAGTCAGAAAAGCATGTGCCAGTAATCCTCCTGGAGATGTCCCACTCATCCAGTGTCCATTCTGCAACCAAACCTTCCATGAAAGGATTGGCCTTATCAGCCACCTGCACACACACAGAACAGAACCAGCCCCTCTAACTCACCGATGACTAGAGTGGTCCTCGTCGACTCAACAGATGAACAACACTATAAGTGTATCATGCTATTGTCACTTACTGTTTCATCCTACTGTTTCCTACTATAAGTGCATCTATCCTATTGTAATCTACTGTAAGTGTATTGCCCTATAATACCTATCTACTAAAAGTGTATCATCATACTGAACCTAATACTGTAATGACTTTTGTAACCTATTGTGCTTGTGTAGTTTTTTTATATTTTTAATATAGATTTTCTTTTCTTACTTCATTTGCCTCTTGTGCATGGATTAGCATGCTAGGCTGAGACAGAGACATAAAAGATAATGAGAGACTTGTACTGTATAGTTCAACAATCCTGAATACTTATTACAGAAATAAATCATGTTTCAGTATGGTGGAAAAGAAAACAAGATGGTGCTCCCATTCCATGATTTTAAAAATATTAAACTATAAATTTCCTAATGTTCATGGTCAAACCTTTATTTCTCAGTACAGACCCAGCAAGCTTTGGTTTTGAGAAAACTATTTGGGCTATTCATTTTTGAATGTGCCATTGGACTTTTGACCCTTATCTTTAATCTTTGTCACAAGAAAGCTGTTTGTGTGCCAAAGAGCACATAAAAAAGAAATAAATAAAAATGATCATTTGTGAATTTTAGACTGACTGAATCAAGTGCATTTTCCAGCTGACTTACTAAATAGAATTTTAGACTGACTGAATCAAGTGCACCCTCCATCTGTCTTACTAAATAGAGAGCATAAAAATATAAACTCAAGTGTCCAACATAAATTCTAGATCCTAGAGAAGAACAAATACTCAACATGAGGAATTAAAATTCCAATACAGAAAGCCTGTTACAGGGGAGGCTAGTGCTAACAAAAAACAGGCAAGGATATATTTGTGACCCATTTTTTTGGTCTAAATTATCCCACTTTCTCAAGGAAGGGTCATTTTTTTCCCATTTCCTGCATGAATACTTGGAATTTGTTTGAGTTTTTAAAAAATATTATTTGCATTTTCATCTGTTAACTTTAAATGCAAAGTTAGCAACAGCTTTAATTTTGTAATGAAACTTGAACGATTGCATGCAACTTTCAGCTGTACCTGACAAGGAATCCTGCAGGAAAATATGTATTTTTCACCTGGAAACTTTATGCAGCAAAGTATGGTGATTTAAGCTGGAACTGTTTTTCACCAACAGTTTGGCTTGATTCCAACTGAAATAAAACCAGAAAAATGCAAAATATTGAAATTAGTTTAGCAAGATTCCTGTTCAGAAATTCCAGCTTTACAAATAAACCAGATTCCTATTTTCAATATTATGCAGAATTTACGTTAAAAAGTCTCATGAAGTTGATGGTGCAAAATGTAGAACAGTCAAGCACACATTTTTCAAGGTGGATTAAACTTTTTGTCAAAATAAAATAGATAAATCAACACTGAAAGAATTCTATTCAAGTTAAAACAAAACTAGAAAGTCATCCAAGGCAGTAAAATTATATATACATGTTTATATTCTTGGATGGACTTTCACTGCAGTCATGTGATCATTTGTGTGCTCTTCATACAGTATAATCTTTTCCGTCTTACTGACTTGAGACTTCTCATCAGATCCTCCTCTTTCAGCCTTCTTATGCAACAAATATTGTCACAGGTAAATATAATTTTTGGAGGAGGGGAACTAATTTTAATTAATACGTACTTGTTTATGTTGTATAGCTTCCTCTATTTCATGATGAAGTAACTGATCCGTTTGATGTTAATGCATCCCCCTCCCACAGAGTAGAGGATGTTCAACATCCATCCATGCACCTCACATGCCTATGTGCACAGCAGTCATCTTTTTCATAGACCATGATTACATGAGGTCATCATAACAGAGTGGGAGTAAGGCATTCAGTAATAATGTCAAGTAAATCCGGTAATACACAATGAAGTTAGTTTTACCTCCAAAATATCTCCATTTGGTTGATGTGTAAAAATTATCAAAACATAGAAGAAAAAAAGAATTAACATACTGGGAGGGGATGCACTTTGTGTGAGTTGGTGAAATGACAGGCTACAAGTTGTGCAACAACTCTGGTTCCCAGAGAAAACAAATTGCCTGCACTGTTTTACCAAAGAGCATATGTAGAAAGAATTAAAGGCATTGTCACCAAAATACTGCCTTGGTGACAACCTCCTGGAAAAAATGATATAAGCAAGCCCATGAGGCAGTCATGGCTCAGATCTCATGGACTTATAGTTTCATAAAAGTAAGGCCTTTTTCAGTAAGTTCTTTTAATGATAGTGAAAAATATCAGCGAAGCAGTATGATGAAGCAAAAGGCTTTTTTTAACCATAACATTTCCTTTTAGAGGCATTGAGATTGACATATAGTGCCTTAACAAGGCATAAAAACCCATATTGATCATTCCCTGCCAAAATTCTATTGAGACTGGGGATCTCTACAAAGAGTGAATTACTGAAGGTAACTGACTTTTCACTAAAATATCTCAGCTGGCAAAGAAGAGAAATGGATTAAAAATTCCAACTGAACCAGAGATGTCAAATGTTAATAGACAAGGCATGAAGCTTGCTCAGTCTTCTCACAGATGTCAAGGCAAGTAAAACTAGTCTTCAGTGTACCAAACTGAAAGGAAGTCTCATTCAATCCTTCATAAGGGTTTCATTAAAGACCAAAAAACACAAAATAGATTTTACTTGGGCATCAAAGAGTGGATGACAGGTTTTTTTTTGCAGCTCAAAATAGTTAATAAGATTATCAGTTTAAAAATCTGAACCAACTGTCATGCCCCAAGAGAATTTAAATCTGTTGGAAATGGTAGCAATTATCCCTTAATTGTTAAAACTGAACATAATGAGTTCTTAGGAGAAACAAAAGAAATTCATGGTTTGAATTCAGAGAGATGGCTTGGATCAATGTTTGACCTACTGCACTAATACAAGATTCTCCATGGACATCACAGACCTTGAACATAAATTCTCTCCTGACCAGACTGATGCAATCTATAACCCAGTTAGAAAACTTGTTCTGGCAGATAGATTGCTGGCAATGAGCCAAGTATGAAGGCAGAGGATGTGAGATCTGCTTTTAGGAAGGAGCTCGCATTTTGCTAGAGAAGATCCCACCTCTAAGGTAATAACCTGGATTGATCTATCAGCAGGACTAGAAGATCCCACCTCTAAGGTAATAACCTGGATTGATCTATCAGCAGGACTAGAAGATCCCACCTCTAAGGTAATAACCTGGATTGATCTATCAGCAGGACTAGAAGATCCCACCTCTAAGGTAATAACCTGGATTGATCTATCAGCAGGACTAGAAGATCCCACCTCTAAGGTAATAACCTGGATTGATCTATCAGCAGGACTAGAAGATCCCACCTCTAAGGTAATAACCTGGATTGATCTATCAGCAGGACTAGAAGATCCCACCTCTAAGGTAATAACCTGGATTGATCTATCAGCAGGACTAGAAGATCCCACCTCTAAGGTAATAACTTGGATTGATCTATCAACAGGACTAGAAGATCCCACCTCTAAGGTAATAACCTGGATTGATCTACCAGCAGGACTAGAAGATCCCACCTCTAAGGTAATAACCTAGATTGATCCATCAGCATGACTAGAAGATCCCACCTCTAAGGTAATAACCTGGATTGATCTATTAGCAGGACTAGAAGATCCCTGAACCACAATTGTTGGGACAACAATGGGACTATCAGAATGATATCAGCAGTTGACTGGCAATTTCCACACCTCCTCATAACGAAAAGGGTCATGTGAGCCTCCCTGACATTGAAGATGCACTATAAAAAATGTTTTGTTGGAGGATACCTTGATCTATCTATCCTTGCAGGACTAAAAATACAGCCTTCATTTCTAGATTGTTGATGCAGTAAAAAAAATGAGCACCCCAACTAGAATATGATGCATCTGCAAACAGATAAGAGTGGGGTTTGGGTGCATGTATGTAGATCCCAGTCTTGAACCTGTCTTGATTAATCCATAAATGCATGTGTTAATAAAAATTAAATTCTAATATAATCCGAAAAGAGGAATAAACATGGAAGAGAAGTGGAATGCAAAGCAGCAAAGGTTCCAAGTCCAAAGGGCTATCTCTCACCTCCAAGGAAGGAGAATTAGTGATGGGGATGGGCCAGTAGAAGTTGTAAAGTATCTGTGCTAATGATCCTTTAGATCTTGGGAAGAGTCCTCTAAAGAGGGTCTTGCCTTCCAAAGTAGCAGCACAGAGAACATCTTATCCAAGACTGAGTAAGACCTTAGAGGACTCCAAAACAGTATCACAATGGATATACAGAAGTCCTGCAGTACATTATTATTGTCTAGTGTGTTATACTTAAAGAAAAGGATGTACCTCACTAGGTTTATTAGGAGTGGAAATTACACAGGAGCACTCACAGCCACAGCCCATAACTCCACTTGCTGAGCAGTGGCTCGCTCTGTGTACTAGAAACTCCAAGATGAAGACAAAAATGCACTTTGATAATATTATACAAGCGTATGATAAATAAATATAATGCCAATGCAATGCAATAAATCTAGAATATGTGTTGCATTCAAAATATTCAACTCAACCCTTAACACTGTTTACAAATCACAATGATGACATTTATTTTCTTCTTAAACAGGTGAGACAAGGAAGTCAAGAACAGCTAGCATATTGTCATATAAACTTTAGACCATGGTACATCACCTGAAACAAGTATAAAAAAAACAGGTTGCAGAATACAATATTAGTTTTGGGGGTAGAAATTGATGAAAAAAATAACACAGAATTAGCCCCAAGTGCAAGATGATCAAGGTTGGGAAATTTCTGTTTAAAACCTCTAAGCATTTGACCTTAGTTCTGAAGCCCCATTTGACTTTAGTTCCAATGTCCTATCTGACTTTAGTTCCAAGGTCCTATTTGACTTTAGTTCTAATGTCACATTAGACTTAGGTTCTAAAGTTCCTACCATCAGGACAAGAAAAGATTTCACAGATCAAGCCTCAACTAATTTGACAAACATGGTATGAAGAAAATTCAGGATGGAGCAAAATATGGCTATTTCTCAATATACAAATAGCTATTATTCAATATTCAAATGGCTAGTATTCTGTTTTCAAATGGCTACTATTTAATATTCAATAAACCTGTATTTAGTATTCAAAAAGCTAGAATTCAGTATTCAAATGGTTATTATTTAATATTCAAATGGCTAGTATTCAATATTCAAATTGTTAATATTCAGTATTTGAATGGCTATTATTTCATATTCAAATGGCTAGCATTCAATATTCAAATGGCTAGTATTCAGTATTCAAAAAGCTACTACTTAATATTCAAATGGCTAGTATTTAATATTTAAATTGATATTATTCAACATTCAAATGGCTAGTATTCAATATTTAAATGAATATTATTAAATATTCAAATGGCTACTATTCAATATTCAAATGGCAAGTATTCAATATTCAAATGGCTATTATTCCATATTCAAATGGCTGGTATTCCATAGTCAAATAGTTATTATTCATTGCTCAAATGGTTATTATTTAATATAGTCCTTGGTCAAATTCTTTTCAGTTGTTGTGTGATGTAATTTAAAGTTTCTTCTGTATTTCATAATAGCAGTCATATTTTATGGAGGATCTTTACCACTTCCTACAAAAAGTCTTAATTCCAGAATGCCATCTGCCAACTAGCTCAGTTTTGTTTGTATTTTACAGCTGAAAATAGCAACTGTTTAGGCAGATATGTGATGGAGAGTCAGGGCCATGTCAAAAGGTCACCTGGCTTTAAAACCAGGTGAGCTCAAGAAAACACTACACATAGCCTTAACACTTTCTCATGAAAACTAACATCAGCTAATGTTTACAAGAATATTACATATTGAATTATGATCAATATATAATGCTAAATTCTGAAGAATCTATTGTTTCCCAAAGTAAACTGAATTCAAACATAAGATTTACAAAGTGTTTCAAGTTCTGATTACAAATATTTTTTGGGATTTTTCACCTGTGTACATAATAAGCCAAACAAAGAAAGACATTAAAATACTCCTGCTAAAAAAATGTCAATTCAGAAATTACCAGCTGTATACCAAACTTTTTTATAAATTTAAAAAATGTAATTATACAAAGATTTTAAGAAGATAAGCCTTTTCAATTAAATGCAAACATTTAGTCCTTACAAGATAAAAGAAAAAAAATCAAGTAATCAAAAGCCTTGTATAATGTAGATATATAAAAAATAAAGGTACAAACCATTTAATCTATAAAAAATTGCAGGATTTATATTTATTGAAAAAAAACTTATTCTTTTAAAAAGACAAAGATTTCTGTGGTGCCATAGGCTGGATGCTGATAAACTTGACAAGGATGTGTTGTTCATGGACAATGTGTGGGTATGCATTCTGTTCAAAGTTTTCCTTCAGAGATATGCATATGTCAGGATTCTTTTCCAAATGTACAGCATAATTTTTTTTTCCAGATTGTATGGCATATCCTGATCCTGTTCAATATAAACAGGTTATCAAATTTAACTTTTTGTAAGACTTTCAATGTGGAAAGGAAATCTGAAAAAATTATGACATTTGTTTATGTGAAGTTTTGATGCAGCACAAATGTGCAGTAAACTGCAATCTCTGCAGTCAAAATAGAGGCTTTATTTGATTACTGGTTAAAGACAGAGCTGAAAGGTGTTCCAATTTCAATCCTATCTTCATCTTTCAAACCAGTATACAGAGATGTTTAGCTATGATAGTAGGTTCTGAATCCATTAAATTTACTATGAAAAACTAGAGGACTAGTAAAAGACTCTTTGTAATGATCAAGATGCAATATCATTTTGAGGGATATTTATTACCAATGTAGCAATCCTGAAAAAGAGACTTTTTATGGGTTTTTCTTCAAATTCAAGTTCATCAATGTTTAGAGTTTAATTGTGTTTAGGCAGTTAGCAAAGGTCCAAGTTACCTTGAGTTTCATGCAAAGTGGATTTTAAGATAGTGCATGGAGGCATAAATGGCATCACCAGGCAGACACCATGGAAGACTTTTTATGGCATTAGCATGCTTGGTCTACAGGAGGATGAACTCATGTGATGGAGTCACATTTGCTTTCTATGCATACAATTATGCTTAGTGTTTAGGCCTAAAGACTACATCAAATGCAAGATATGATAGACTAGTGGATAGCTTGGTAGTATACTGAAAAACCAATTTGATTTGTCCAAGACAACGTGATGGCTTATTTGCTGCAACAAAGAGGCTTTCTGACTGGAAGTTCTATGTGCAGCCCAAAAAGGTCTAAGTGCTTGTTTTTGTCTGAGATCAAGTAATTGTGGAAGTTCTATGTGCAGCCCAAAAAGGTCTAAGTGCATGTTTTTGTCTGAGATCAAGTAATTGTGGAAGTTCTAAGTGCATGTTTTTTGTCCCAGATCTAGTAATTGTGGAAGTTCTAAGCACAGCCCAAAAAGGTCTAAGTGCATGTTTTTTGTCTCAGATAAAGTAATTGTGGAAGTTCTAAGTGCAGCCCAAAAAGGTCTAAGTGCATGTTTTTGTCTGAGATCAAGTAATTGTGGAAGTTCTAAGTGCAGCCCAAAAAGGTCTAAGTGCATGTTTTTTGTCCCAGATCTAGTAATTGTGGAAGTTCTAAGCGCAGCCCAAAAAGGTCTAAGTGCATGTTTTTGTCTGAGATCAAGTAATTGTGGAAGTTCTAAGTGCATGTTTTTTGTCCCAGATCTAGTAATTGTGGAAGTTCTAAGCACAGCCCAAAAAGGTCTAAGTGCATGTTTTTTGTCTCAGATAAAGTAATTGTGGAAGTTCTAAGTGCAGCCCAAAAAGGTCTAAGTGCATGTTTTTGTCTGAGATCAAGTAATTGTGGAAGTTCTAAGTGCAGCCCAAAAAGGTCTAAGTGCATGTTTTTTGTCCCAGATCTAGTAATTGTGGAAGTTCTAAGCGCAGCCCAAAAAGGTCTAAGTGCATGTTTTTTGTCTCAGATCAAGTAATTGTGGAAGTTCTAAGTGCAGCCCAAAAAGGTCTAAGTGCATGTTTTTTTATTCAGATCAAGTAATTGTGGAAGTTTTTAGTGCAGCCCAAAAAGGTCTAAGTGCATGTTTTTTGTCTCAGATCAAGTAATTGTGGAAGTTCTAAGTGCAGCCTAAAAAGGTCTAAGTGTATGTTTTGTCTGAGATCAAGGAATTTTTGTGGAAGTTCTAAGTGCAGCCCAAAAAATCTAAGTGCATGTTTTTTGTCTCAGATCAAGTAATTGTGGAAGTTCTAAGTGCAGCACAAAAAGGTTTAAGTGCATGTTTTGTCTGAGATCAAGTAATTGTGGAAGTTCTAAGTGCAACCCAAAAAGGTCTAAGTGCATGTTTTGTCTGAGATCAAGTAATTGTGGAAGTTCTAAGTGCAACCTAAAATGGTGCATGTTTTTGTTTCAGATCAAGTAAATGTGGAAGTTCCAAGTACAGCCCAAAAAGGTCTAAGTACATGTTTTGTCTGAGATCAAGTAATTGTGGAAGTTCTATGTGCAGCCCAAAAAGGTCTAAGTGCATGTTTTTTGTCTCAGATCAAGTAATTGTGGAAGTTCTATGTGCAGCCCAAAAAGGTCTAAGAGCACATTTTTTTGTCTCAGATCAAGTAATTGTGGAAGTTTTAAGTGCAACCCAAAAAGGTCTAAGAGCATGTTTTCATCTCAGATCAAGTAATTGGAGGTAGGTAAGATTTACAAGCCTATCTGTAACATCAAGTCAAGCTTAAATCTCACAAAAATCCTATTTAACTGCAGTAAAATCTCCTGACCTGTACTGTAATCAGTGTTGAAACAAACACACATTAAATCCTGATGTTTTCTAAGCATTTGTCACCAATGTATCTAATACCACTGTTAAAAATTAAAAGATTTTTCTGTAAAAAAAAGTGAGACTTCACCCAGCCTTTATTGTGACCTATCCACAAATTACAGAAACCAGCCAGAACCAGGGAAGTGGGGATTGGAACTATTTTCCAAGTACACCAAAGCATGCTGTAAAATGTTGTATTAAGAATTGTTAGATAATGGCTAACCTTTTATATACAACAAACTATAAATTGATTACCCTATTCTGTAAATTTGGAGAGTTTCAAGCCAAAGGTGGGATGATTTTTTATGTAAGAATAGGTAAGAATAGGATCAAAGGCAATCCATTATGGCCTTTTAAGGTTTTGACTAAAAATCAGTCAACTATTGGTGGAGATGAGGTAAAAAGGCAAGAACAACAAAAATATGATTTTGGTAGGTATTTAAAAAATTTAAAAGGAATATTTAAGGGTAGATTTGACTTTTTTGTCAGTTTGTGTCAACTTTCAAAAAATGTACACCCGGTGCAAGTTCAGCAATGCCTGGAAATCAGAATTTAAATAAATGCAGGTAACTTAAGCAAAGGTGCTAAGTTTGCACTGCATGTTAATGAAAAGTGAATTCTAAGACAGTAATGGAGGAAGAAATGGTATCATCATGCATGCATATACAGACACCATCACAGAGAAGCAATGATTTCTGTGACACACACTTTGAATGCCTTATTTCAGGCAGGAATCAAAATTGATAATGATGCATATGCAAACACTTTGCAAGTTTTGCAGCAGAGCACAGTTTATAATCCCTCATTGCAGATCATTTTTCAAGCTATATTTCCAGACAAAAAATGCACAGACTATGAAAACAAAACACATTGTCACTTATGTCCTGTTCTTCCTCTTTGACAGAAAATGTATATGAGGAGAAAGTTCTGTGTCATAATTGGTGATAAACATCATGACAAAAATGCACTCATTTTATTTTCAATCAAGACAAAGTTTAAAATACTAGAAAATCAGATGGTTTAGATCTAATGATGATGAGTTGATGTTCTGGTTCTGTCATATTTATGGAACTTTCTAGACTGAGCTTTGGTCATCATGTAGTTTATGTAATTAGCAGAAATGCATACAGTTTTATAATCAGAAAATTTTAATCTGTGTTTATCCAATGCCAATGGGAGTAAATATAGCCCAATGTAAATGGTGTAACATTACACCCAATGTAACTGGAGTAACTGTACACCAATGTAATTGGAGTGATCATACAATATAAACTAAGTAATAGTACACTCAATGTATTTAGACTAACCTACAACCAATGTAAATGAATCATTATACATCAAAACCAACACCTACACTAACATACAACAAAATTTCAAAGTCTGATTAACAATGAACATTGTCAGATCCAGGTGGAAAACACCTGAAGAGAAACTCATGAATGATGATAGATAGCACATACAAAAATCTCTTCATCAGGGAGGAGAGCCTGGGAATATTTGCTGAGAATAACAGCCTAGCTTCTCTCCCACAGACAGATAATCTAAGCCAGGGAAATTTAATATACTTTACTATACATAAAAATGTTCAGGAGATAATGGCTATAACTTACCACCTTCACAGTCACCTGAGTTTTCATCAATCCACCCATCAGCATCAAACTATTCACCCTGATATACAGACAGAAATTTAGACAATACTTAAAATCCAGTGACAGCTAAATGACACTGAAATCTTATGTGATGTTTGGCATTTGTTTTTCTTCTAAGAATTATCAGAGCTTTCTATCATAAATCTCCCAAATGACTGTATATTTATCAAAGAGTAATCAGACAGTAATTAGATAGTAATCAGACAGTAATCAGACAAGAATCAGATAGTAATCTGACAATAATCTACATCTTAGCTTCAAGTCCTCAGTGTACAAAAGTATTCAGGAAAATGCTGGCCCTCATCTATGTTATCATAAACTGTGTTTAATTTATTTACTCATCAGTCTGTGTTTGTCATAAACTTTCTTTCATCTTTTATACAGTGAAAGCAATGTTGAAAACAAGCATACCAAACAGCCATGGTTATGTAACACTAACTACCTACATACATGGAATTTTGAATCCTGACCTAACTGTACAAATAATCTATCAGGCAGTGCCAATACTGTATATAAACAAAAGAAATATATTTTAGTGTTGCAAAATTCACTTTTATGATTTTTATTGCTGACAAAAGCAATAATCCTACCATAAAAATTAATGAGATTGAATTTTATGGGACAGACAACAACAAAAAAATGCCAATTCCATTTTCATTAGTAACCATGACCCAGACCTGTCAGTAATTATTTTTATCTGGATTGACTGATAGCTGTTTCTACTTCTGAATACCTATAATGCCTCATCAGCAAAGGCCATCGAATAAAGAAGACCATACAGAAACAAATACAATGACTTTACTTTTGAGGAGTCCTAATCTCTCAAGCAAATTTAAATAAAAAGTCAGGTAAGACCATGCTACATGACCTATACAATTGTCAGGTAAGACTTTACTACATGATATATAAAATTGTCAGGTAAGACCTCACTACATGACCTATAAAATTGTCAGGTAAGACCATGCTACATGACCTATAAATTATCAGGTAAGACCATACTACATGATCTATAAATTGTCAGGTAAGACCATGCTACATGACCTATACAATTGTCAGGTAAGACCATACTACATGACCTATAAAATTGTTAGGTAAGACCATGCTACATGACCTATAAATTGTCAGGTAAGACCATACTACATGACCTATACAATTGTCAGGTAAGACCATGCTACATGACCTATAAATTGTCAGGTAAGACCATGCTACATGACCTATAAATTGTCAGGTAAGACCATGCTACATGACCTATAAATTGTCAGGTAAGACCATGTTACATGACCTATAAAATTGTCAGGTAAGACCATGCTACATGAACAATAAAATTGTCAGGTAAGACCATGCTACATGACCTATACAATTGTCAGGTAAGACCATGCTACATGACCTATACAATTGTCAGGTAAGACTTTAATACATGATATATACAATTGTCAGGTAAAAGCATACTACAGGACCTATAAAATTGTCAGGTAAGACCATACTACATGACCTATAAAATTGTCAGGCAAGACCATACTACATGACCTATAAATTGTCAGGTAAGACCATGCTACATGATCTATACAATTGTCAGGTAAGACTTTACTACATGATATATAAAATTGTCAGGTAAGACCACACTACATGACCTATAAAATTGTCAGGTAAGACCATACTACATGACCTATAAATTATCAGGTAAGACCATACTACATGACCTATAAATTGTCAGGTAAGACCATGCTACATGACCTATACAATTGTCAGGTAAGACCATGCTACATGACCTATACAATTGTCAGGTAAGACCATGCTACATGACCTATAAATTGTCAGGTAAGACCATGCTACATGACCTATACAATTGTCAGGTAAGAGCATACTACAGGACCTATAAAATTGTCAGGTAAGACCATGCTACAGGACCTATAAAATTGTCAGGTAAGACCATGCTACATGACCTATACAATTGTCTGGTAAGACCATGCTACATGACCTATAAATTGTCAGGTAAGACCATGCTACATGACCTATACAATTGTCAGGTAAGAGCATACTACAGGACCTATAAATTGTCAGGTAAGACCATGCTACATGACCTATAAATTTTTATGTATGACCATGCTACATGATCTATACAATTGTCAGGTAAGAGCATGCTACAGGACCTATAAAATTGTCTGGTAAGACCATACTACATGACCTATAAATTGTCAAGTAAAACCATGCTACATGACCTATAAAATTGTCAGGTAAGACCATGCTACATGACCTATACAAATTGTCAGGTAAGACCATACTACATGACCTGTAAAATTGTCAGGTAAGACCATACTACATGACCTATAAATTTTCAAGTAAAACCAGCTACATGACCTATAAATTGTCAGGTAAGACCATGCTACATGACCTATAAATTGTCAGGTAAGACCATGCTACATGACCTATAAAATTTGAAGATAAATGATTTAGTGAAATTAGATGCATAATGCTGCAGCAGATAAGGGTCTATGTTGTTAATTCCACTGCTTACTGCTAACAAAACCATCTACACCAATCTTGAACTGGCATCATAATGCTCCAGTCTAAATG
The DNA here is from genome assembly GCA_016746295.1 of Potamilus streckersoni. NCBI lineage: Eukaryota > Metazoa > Mollusca > Bivalvia > Unionida > Unionidae > Potamilus > Potamilus streckersoni. The sequence continues at coordinate 246,697 of JAEAOA010000584.1, forward strand.
GTCTTATGTACTGTATAAAAAAACTGTATTTGAAACTGGTGACTGCTAGGGCAATACATCGATCTACTGTTATCATATACAAGTCAAATCCAACTGCACACTGCACAGACCCAGAATAGTTGCCACATAATGAACCACCAGATCTGGGTCTATGCAGTTTGTGACTAATAATCAGTAGAACAAACAACATAAACCATAATATGGTGGTGCATTCTGCAATAGATGATCACGGTCTATTTTCTGCATTTGGATTCAATTATAAGCAAAGATATGTAAGTCTAGATGAATAAAAACTGAGTGTTAAAAAATATGATTTCCAAGCTGATGAGCTGTGATTTAAAAGTGCATAACCTCATGGCACCAACCAGGTGCATAACCCAAAGGCAGGAATGGTATATGAATAGAAGTGCATAATGTTCTTATATGTACCAAATGGTAAACATGGATTCTAAAAATACCTAATCGAAAGAAGTACCATATATAATTTGAGCCAACAGCAACATCCAAGATCATAAGCCAAGAGCCCCATCCAAGGTCATAATCCAATAGCCTCAAGGTCATAATCAAACAGCCCCATCCAAGGGCATAATTTATCATTCCCATACAATGGTAAAATCCAACACCCTTATGCCCTGATCTGGGAGCAAAATTGAACAGCCTCATCCAAGGGCATAATCAACAGCCCCATCCAAATACAACATCCCATCCAAGGTTAAAATCTAACTCCATCAAGGGGCATAATCCAATGCCCCATCCAAAATGCAAAATCCCATGCCATATTTAAGGGTATAATCTAATGTCCCATCCAAAGGCATAATCCAATGCCCCATTCAAGAGCAAAATCCCATGACCTATGCAAGGGCATAATCCAATGCCCCATCTAAGAGCTGAATTCCATGCCCTATTCAAGGGCATAATCCAATGCCCCATCCAAGAGCAAAATCCCATGCCCTATTCAAGGGCATAATCCAATGCCCCATCCAAGAGCAAAATCCCATGCCCTATTCAAGGGCATAACCCAATGCCCCATCCAAGAGCAAAATCCCATGCCCTATTCAAGGGCATAATCCAATGCCCCATCTAAGAGCTGAATCCCATGCCCTATTCAAGGGCATAATCCAATGCCCCATCCAAGAGCAAAATCCCATGCCCTATTCAAGGGCATAATCCAATGCCCCATCCAAGAGCAAAATCCCATGCCCTATTCAAGGGCATAATCCAATGCCCCATCCAAGAGCAAAATCCCATGCCCTATTCAAGGGCATAATCCAATGCCCCATCCAGGGGCAAAATCCCATGCCCTATTCAAAGGCATAATCTAATGCCCCATCCAAGAGCAAAATCCCATGCCCTATTCAAAGGCATAATCCAATGCCTCATCCATGAGCAAAATCACATGCCCTAATTAAGGGCATAATCCAATGCCCCATCCAAGAGCAAAATTCCAATCCCTATTCAAGGGCATAATCCAATGCCCCATTCAAGAGCAAAATTCCATGCCCTATTCAAGGGCATAATCCAATGCCCCATCCAAGAGCAAAATCCCATGCTCTTTTTAAGTCAAAAGCCCATGCCCTAATCAAGGGCATAATCCAAGAGCATGAGCAGTCGAAGGTGATAGGGAAGATGTCATAATAAAAAAATGCATTGAACTAAATTGAAATAATAATATTAATAAAATTAAAAGTGCCCTATTTCTTAATGCTATTGTCCCACCAAGGGATATAACCTCATGAAGAGTGGTATGTCATTATATCAATAAAGCCTTATTCAGTTCAATGCATATTTTTCAAAATTACCAAAAGGTGTCCAACTTCATGACTACAGTCACATCAAGAGATGGAAAACAGGGGAAAACACAGTAAAGTGAGAAATTCTAACATTGGATCAATTAATATTCACAATTTGTAGTGAACTGGATAAATAGTTTATTAAAACAAAGAAATGGAATCAAAGTTTAACCAAATGGTGACCTGTATGTTAATACATCCCCCCCACCCCAGCATATGGATGGTAAAATTCCAAACTTAAAAAACCACCCATGGAAAAAAAATATATATGGGAAAAATCTTTAACTAAAACATGTCCCTATTACAATTCTTGACCTCATTGTCCTACCTTGAGTCAGAACCCAGAGGCCTCATGGTACCACCTTGAGTCAGAACCCAGGGGCCTCTTTGTACCACCTTGAATCAGAACCAAAAGGGTAACAAGGTTCCTCCCTGGGTCAGAATCCAGGATCCTCATGGTACCACCTTGAGTCAGAACCCAGGGGCCTCTTTGTACCACCTTGAGTCAGAACCCAAAGGGTATCAAGCTTCCTCCCTGAGCCAGAATCCTGGATCCTCATGGTAACACCTTGAGTCAGAACCCAAAGGCCGTGTGGTACCACCTTGAGTCAGAACCCAGGGGTATCAAGGATCCTCCTTGGGCCAGAACCAAAAGGGTTCATGGTCCCACCTTGAGCCAGAACCCAAGTGTCTCATAGTCCCACCTTTAATCAAAACCTAGAGGACTTATGGTCCCCTCTTGGACAGACTCAGTGGTCTCATACTGCATCCTTAATCCAGAACCTAGGGATAAAAGTGATAGAGATAGGGAGTGTAATGATGTAATATTCCAAATATGACCAGAATCAGGTAAGAGGTTACATATATATATATGTGATGAAACAAAATAACTTTATTCCAAGATATGTCCTAATTAGTCTTGACCTCATGGGGCAGATCCAATACTAAGAGAAGAAAAGTATATGATTGCATTATGTTACAACCATCAAGGGAATTGAGTAATGGAATTACTGAGCAATAAGTGCTTGAAATTTTTTTAACCAAAACTGTAAACACACACACACACACACATGAACAATTCAAGCAGCAAAAGTTTCAGAGGCATAACAAAATATAACTCTTACAAGTTGAATTTTATAATTATAAACTTTAATGCAATAATTGCAACAAGAGAGTGAACTGGAACATATAAATCTATATAGTTTGTACAAGCACTTGAGCTAAGTTGAGACCTTTAGCACAATTGTTCAGCAATTAGCTAGGTAGTTATAACTAATATAACACACTACTGAGCAGTTAATTAAGTAGTTATAATATTACTGATCAGTTAGTTAGGTAGTTATAATACAGTACAGAGCAGATAATTAGGTAGTTGTAACAACTCTTAACATATAGCAGAGTGGTTACAACACAGTATTGAGCTGTTAGCAAGGTAGTTTTAAGAGTACTGAACAGTTGTTATTGTTTTTATTGTTGCTGTGGGGTTTAATGACATTTTTTGGCATTATATATGCTATACATGGAAGCCAGTATAACTGGTAGAGGAAGAACCTGGAAAATGCCCATAAAGAACCACTGACCCATGGGAAGCTACTGGCAAGCTTTCTCATGTACCCCAATTAACTAAGCCTAAGACTTGAACACACAGACAGAACTGAGATGGCAGTGTTTTTGACCACTCAGCCAATCTGGGCCCCCACTGAACAGTTAAGGAGATAGTTATCACACATGTAACTAAGCAATTAGCTAGTTATAACACCCTAATGAGCTGTTGGCTAGGTAGTTATAAAATAGTACTGGCTTTACTTCATTGGTTATCTACACTAAAAAAGAACAGATACCATATATATTCCCTTATAAATAGATCCAACTGCCAAATGCATAGACTGAGATCTGGGTCAATGCAATTTGTTATGAGCAGTCAGTATTAGAACATTGACTCTGATCTGCCAGCTCATTATGCAAGGCAGATTAGTCTGTAAGTTGGACCTTACATACTAGTATATACAATTCTTCTGAATGCAATGCTTTGCTCATTTTCTTCATTCACATCTAACTGCATAACTGATGGAACTTTTGCATGCTACTTTCAACTAACCTTTTTACCTTAAAAAAGTAAATAATGAAGTATTCATTACACTGCCACCCCCAGTCAGTAAATGCTGTGATTGCCTAGCAACAACATGCAATATGCCTCTGTTTGCAAAGTTCAATCTTTGGATAATGAATTTCTCATTTGAAGTCTGAGAAATATCATGAAGTATTCAGTAAGAGATGGAGTAAACACAACCAGCCTTGTCATCATTGTATTGCCACACCTAGGGTGAGAAAGAGTTACCATATACACTCACTTATAAGACAAGTCCAATTGCAATCTACATACTGCAGTTTGTTAGGAGTTAGCAATATAACAAACAAAATAGACCCTGATCTGCTGGAGCAATATTTTATGGCAGATTAGGATCCTAGTTGTTTGTAGTTTAACTCATAAGCAAGTATATACAGTAAGTTCACTATTATCAAATTTTTTTTCTCCTCTTTATTGTCTATGATCTTCAAATACTTACCAATTACATCTTTGCCTCCAATATTTCCATCACATAGCAACACTTCATGTAATGTGAATATTCAGCTGAATAAACATGTACAGAATTCATTGGTACATCAGCTCAACCCTAGCTATATAGTTGTCCAAAAGGGATACAAAATAAAAATAAAAGCAAGAGCTAAAGTCTTTAAAATAGACTTTTGATACAGATAAACTGCACCCTTATAAAAGTATAAATACTTCTCATCTTAAACAACATCAAAAAATGCACCCAAGAGTAAGTCAACTGACCATCTCTGCTTGACGATCATCACTAGATGTATCCCAGGGCATCTCATTTGAGACTGGTACCATTTGCTCTTAAATGTTTTCTTGCTTGATGATACTTACTTGCAAAAAATGCAAAAGGTAAAAAAATCAAAACAATGTCTGCTATCACTGAGTATGGCTGCAGATCAGAGTCTATTCTATTGCTATTCTATTAATATTTTAAAAGCCTCCAAACTTCTGATTAATTTTGTGACAGCAAATCCAGCTTGGAGATAATAAGCTATTGAGTTTGAGGTTGATACTGTACATGGATAAATGAATGACATCATTTTTAAAAGTCATTATCTCATTGGCTGACAATGAAAACTCAATCTCAGAGTTTTACAATATCGAAACCTATAGGTGCCAATTTTTAACATAAGTAAATCTTGGTAAGTACCATAGATGTGGCAGTATGAGGTGTAAAGAGTTTTATTCATTTGTAAACAATTACCCTTAGCATATCATTAATGAATTTTGGATCAATCACCTTTTTAAGAGTTTTATTTTTATTTCATTTGTAAACAATTACCCTTAGCGTATCATTAATGAATTTTGAATCAATCACCTTTTTAAAGACTACAAAATCATTTTCTGTGTCAATTTCTTTTAATGCAGATTTTCAAAGGATAGAACCACAACAGCCTCAATGACACTGATGGCTTTTCAAATATTCATTATATCAGCCTTATGCCACACAATAGCTGACACTGGTATTGATAGTAATGGTCAGTCCACATGCACTAGCTGTTGAGAAAAATAAATTTGCCAGTCTAGCTATAATTCAAAGTAGACATAAATTTAAGGAAACACATTTAAAACTAATTTTAAAAAATCAAGGACAGTTACTGTGACTACCATAATGGATGTCCTAACAGCAAAATTTTCATTGTAAGACCAGCTAGACATCAAGTAATGTCTTCTGGTGTCAAGATAGCTTTCCATTCCAAATTAGTGAATAGATCTGATTTTAAACATGGCTACCTGCCAGCCAGCCAGATAGTCATATTAGATTTCAGAATGACACAATGTTCATATTGAAACCAAGAAGATTATATTAGAAACTCATAGTGAAAACCATAAGTTAATATGATCATTCATTCATAAGGAGGACTAACAAAATTTCAAGGTGACCATTGTATCAGCTATACTGATGTTTGAGCAGCATGATTTTCATTTGGGACCAACTAGACATGATAAGAAGTCTTCTGGTGGCAACCATTATTGAGATGACTAAACATTCAGGAAGATTTTTAATATGCTTGTCATGGTGGTCATATTGGACATCCAATCAGAACCATTTCCATGGTGGTCATATTGGACCTCAGATCAGAACCATTTTCATGGTGGTCATATTAGACATCCAATCAGAACCATTTCCATGGTGGTCATATTGGACCTCAGATCAGAACCATTTTCATGGTGGTCATATTAGACATCCAATCAGAACCATTTCCATGGTGGTCATATTGGACCTCAGATCAGAACCATTTTCATGGTGGTCATATTGGACATCAGATCAGAACCATTTTCATGGTGGTCATATTGGACCTCAGATCAGAACCATTTTCATGGTGGTCATATTAGACATCCAATCAGAACCATTTCCATGGTGGTCATATTGGACCTCAGATCAGAACCATTTTCATGGTGGTCATATTGGACGTCAGATCAGAACCATTTTCATGGTGGTCATATTGGACATCCAATCAGAACCATTTCCATGGTGGTCATATTGGACATCAGATCAGAACCATTTTCATGGTGGTCATATTGGACCTCAGATCAGAACCATTTTCATGGTGGTCATATTGGACGTCAGATCAGAACCATTTTCATGGTGGTCATATTGGACGTCAGATCAGAACCATTTTCATGGTGGTCATATTAGACATCCAATCAGAACCATTTCCATGGTGGTCATATTGGACCTCAGATCAGAACCATTTTCATGGTGGTCATATTAGACATCCAATCAGAACCATTTCCATGGTGGTCATATTGGACCTCAGATCAGAACCATTTTCATGGTGGTCATATTGGACGTCAGATCAGAACCATTTTCATGGTGGTCATATTGGACCTCAGATCAGAACCATTTTCATGGTGGTCATATTAAACATCCAATCAGAACCATTTCCATGGTGGTCATATTGGACCTCAGATCAGAACCATTTTCATGGTGGTCATATTGGACGTCAGATCAGAACCATTTTCATGGTGGTCATATTGGACATCCAATCAGAACCATTTCCATGGTGGTCATATTGGACATCAGATCAGAACCATTTTCATGGTGGTCATATTGGACCTCAGATCAGAACCATTTTCATGGTGGTCATATTGGACATCAGATCAGAACCATTTTCATGGTGGTCATATTGGACGTCAGATCAGAACCATTTTCATGGTGGTCATATTGGACATCCAATCAGAACCATTTCCATGGTGGTCATATTGGACGTCAGATCAGAACCATTTTCATGGTGGTCATATTGGACATCAGATCAGAACCATTTCCATGCTGGTCATATTGGAATTCCAATCAGAACCATTTTCATGGTGGTCATATTGGACGTCAGATCAAAACCATTTCCATGGTGGTCATATTGGACCTCAGATAAGAACCATTTTCATGGTGGTCATATTGGACATCAGATCAGAACCATTTCCATGCTGGTCATATTGGACATCCAATCAGAACCATTTTCATGGTGGTCATATTGGACCTCAGATCAGAACCATTTTCATGGTGGTCATATTGGACCTCAGATCAGAACCATTTTCATGGTGGTCATATTGGACATCAGATCAGAACCATTTCCATGGTGGTCATATTGGACATCAGATCAGAACCATTTTCATTTCATGGTGGTCATATTGGATATCCAATCAGAACCATTTTCATGGTGGTCATAATGGACATCAGATCAGAACCATTTTCATGGTGGTCATATTGGACCTCAGATCAGAACCATTTTCATGGTGGTCATATTGGACATCAGATCAGAACCATTTTCATGGTGGTCATATTGGACCTCAGATCAGAACCATTTTCATGGTGGTCATATTTGACATCCAATCAGAACCATTTTCATGGTGGTCATATTGGACATCAGATCAAAACCATTTCCATGGTGGTCATATTGGACATCAGATCAGAACCATTTTCATTTCATGGTGGTCATATTGGACCTCAGATCAGAACCATTTTCATGGTTGTCATATTGGACATCCAATCAGAACCATTTCCATGGTGGTCATATTGGACATCAGATCAGAACCAATTTCATTTCATGGTGGTCATATTGGACATCCAATCAGAACCATTTTCATGGTGGTCATAATGGACATCAGATCAGAACCATTTTCATGGTGGTCATATTGGACCTCAGATCAGTACCATTTTCATGGTGGTCATATTTGACATCCAATCAAAACCATTTTCATGGTGGTCATATTGGATATCAGATCAGAACCATTTCCATGGTGGTCATATTGGACATCAGATCAGAACCATTTTCATTTCATGGTGTTCATATTGGACCTCAGATCAGAACCATTTTCATGGTGGTCATATTGGATATCAGATCAGAACCATTTTCATGGTGGTCATATTGGACATCAGATCAGAACCTTTTTCAATAAAAAAAACAACTAGACCATTTAGTAAATGTGAGAGTAAAGTTGCCTCACAATCCACTAGTAGTTTAGGAGGAGTAGTGATAACTTGGGCTAATGGATGGATGGATGGATGGATGGATGGATGGATGGATGGATGGATGGATGGATGGATGGATGGATGGATGGAGATGGATGGATGGATGGATGGATGGATGGATGGATGGATGGATGGATGGATGGATGGATGATGGATGGATGGACATCAGACAACTGACTAATGAGAACAGGCCATCCCAAAAGCTCTTTTGGTCTATGACCATTAGAGCTAATAATTACCTTGAAAAAAAGATTAATCAGAAACTTCAATAACTAAAAAAGTGCAGAACTTAAGGTTTATATAGAGAGAAGAAGAAAAATATACTTGTGGCAAATGTTACCTTCAGACTATTGGCCAAAATTGTTCTTCCTGATTTATGTGCTTGATTTTAAAAAGGTTTGCTTGAAATCTGCATCAGCAGCTGCAAATTTCTGGATATATAAAAATGAGATTTTTGTTTACAGTTTTATCAATGGCCTTAACCTTCAACTCAGAACTTCAGCCTGTATCTGAGAAAATGTTCCTGCCTCATTACAGTAGGCATATGGGCTTTGTTGTAATTTGTATACATTAGATAAAAAGTAATCTATTACATCTGGTTGGGCAATATCTGTTTTACACATGTCACAATTGCCTTTCAGCAAATCTATCATCTTAGTGCAGCTGATAGGTGTCATCCATATTGAGCTGCATGGGAAATCTATCACACATGTCATAGCTGTGATACAGAGGAAGTAAATAGACCCATAACATTGCATACATTCTGATACACTTTGAACAAAACTATGGCAGCCATCTTTTTACAAATGTTACCTGCTATAGCATTTATCTATATGTAGGAGTCATAACTGTATTTGAATGATGTTCAGTATTCTCTCATTATAACATTGTCCAATAAAGCCATATCAATTAATGGAGATCACATTTATGATACATATAATATTACTTCCAATTAATAAAATGGGATCCATTACCATATTTGCTTTAAAACAGGAACCATGTTATAATGAACAGATGTACAGTGAAGAGTGATGTAGATTCATGGGACAATTTTCATTCATATACATTTCTAACAGTCAAATTTTAATATAACTGACCTTCATGAGAGATCAGTTATTATGCTGAGCAGGGCAGAATAGGCCTGGTGCCAGCATTACATTAGAAAGATCAACCATTATGCTGACTAGGTAAAAGAGGTCTGTAGTGTACATTATATAAGAAAGATCAACCATCATGCTGAGTAGGTAGAACATGTCTAGTGTGTACATGATATTATAAAAAATCAACCATTATGCTGAGTAGGTAGAACATGTCTAGTGTGTATATGATATAAGAAAGATCACCATCATGCTGAGTAGGTAGAATAGGTCTAGTGTTTACATGATATTATAAAGATCAACCATTATGCTGAGTAGGTAGAAAAGGTCTGGTTAGTACATAATATTAGAAAGATCAACCATTATGCTGCCTAGGTAGAATAGGTCTAGTGTGTACATGATATTATAAAGATCAACCATTATGCTGACTAGGTAGAACAGGTCTAGTGTGTACATGATATTATAAAGATCAACCATTTTGCTGACTAGGTAGAATAGGTCTAGTGTGTACATGATATTATAAAGATCAACCATTATGCTGACTAGTTAGAAACATTCTAGTGTGTACATGATAGAAGAAAGATCAACCATTATGCTGAGAAGGTAGAATAGGTCTGGTTAGTACATAATATTATTAAGATCAACCATTATGCTGAGTAGGTAGAACATGTCTGGTTAGTACATGATATTATAAAGATCAACCATTATGCTAAGTAGGTAGAATAGGTCTAGTGTGTACATGATATTATAAAGATCAACCATTATGCTGACTAGTTAGAAACATTCTAGTGTGTACATGATAGAAGAAAGATCAACCATTATGCTGAGTAGGTAGAATAGGTCTAGTGTGTACATGATATAAAAAAGATCAACCATTATGCTGAGTAGGTAGAATAGGTCTAGTGTGTACATGATATTATAAAGATCAACCATTATGCTGAGTAGGTAGAATAGGTCTGGTTAGTACATGATATAAGAAAGATCAACCATCATGCTGAGTAGGTAGAACATGTCTAGTGTGTACATGATATTAGAAAGATCAACCATTATGCTGAGTAGGTAGAACATGTCTAGTGTTTACATGATATTATAAAGATCAACCATTATGCTGAGTAGGTAGAACAGGTCTGGTTAGTACATGATATAAGAAAGATCAACCATCATGCTGAGTAGGTAGAACATGTCTAGTGTGTACATGATATATTAAAAGATCAACCATTATGCTGACTAGGTAGAATAGGTCTGATGTTTACATGATATAAGAAAGATCAACCATTATGCTGAGTAGGTAGAACATGTCTAGTGTTTACATGATATAAGAAAGATCACCATCATGCTGAGTAGGTAGAATAGGTCTAGTGTGTACATGTTATTATAAAGATCAACCATTATGCTGACTAGGTAGAATAGGTCTAGTGTGTACATGATATTATAAAGTTCAACCATTATGCTGACTAGGTAGAACAGGACCAGTGTGTACATGATATTATAAAGATCAACCATTATGCTGACTAGGTAGAATAGGTCTAGTGTGTACATGATATTATAAAGATCAACCATTATGCTGACTAGTTAGAAAAATTCTAGTGTTTACATGATAGAAGAAAGATCAACCATTATGCTAAGTAGGTAGAATAGGTTTGGTGTGTACATGATATAAGAAATATCACCATTATGCTGAGTAGGTAGAATAGGTCTAGTGTGTACATGATATAAAAATCAACCATTATGCTGAGTAAGTAGAATAGGTTCACTGTGCACATGATATAAGAAAGATCAACCATTATGCTGAGTAGGTAGAGCAGGTCTGGTGTGTACATGATATAAGAAAGATCAACCATTAGAATGACTAGGTAAAACAGGTCTAGCATGATATAAGAATGATCAACCATTATGTTGCCTAGGTAGAACAGGTCTAGTGTGTACATGATATTAGAAAGATCAACCATTATGCTGACTAGGTAGAACAGGTCTGGTGTGTACATGATATAAGAAAGATCAACCATTATGCTGAGTAGGTAGAACAGGTCTGGTGTTTACATGATATTAGAAAGATCAACCATTATGCTGCCTAGGTAGAATAGGTCTAGTGTGTACATGATATTAGAAGAAAGATCAACCATTATGCTGAGTAGGTAGAACAGGTCTAGTGTGTGCATGATGCTAACATCAGTGGTAAATAATGGAAGCAGGAACTGTGTTGGTGAAGTGATTAGCACACATACCTCATAGCCAAAAGGATAATGTTCAAGTTCTACATAAAATCACCCTAGGGCAATGACAGTTGAAGTCCTATATAAAATCACCCTAGGGCAACTACCATGATGTGTCCTTTGGGGTGTATTTTAATGATGTCATTCATTATTTGGTTGCAGGTATGGGGGTTGACTGGCCCCAAATAATTTTAGTTGGTACTATATCAATCTAACTAAATTTTGTGTTTGTGGCCATGGTAATAAACTCCCTTTTAGGTAGTTAAGGTAGAACTGTAAATCAATATGAACAAACATGATTTCAAAAAATAAGAGAGAAAATTTCATATAATCTGCTACACTTAAGCTTCCAAAAATGGGTCAATAAAAACTTATATGTATCACATGTAGATATGAATATCCCTGCACCACAGACCTTTTGGAGCAATGAAAGATTTGCATAATATTAAATAAAAATAAAATCATTTGAGTGGCATAGTAGAAGAAACAATGATTTCTGCATGTACTCAAAATGGAACTTTTCAAACTACCTTCTTTTGTGGAAAATTGTTCGATATATTTATTCAAAGTAAGACGAATTGACAATGTCAAACTTTGCTATTATGATTATATCATTTTGACAGTGTCTTTAGAAAAACATTTGCTTTCACTCCCACCCACCTCACAACACTAATGAGGCTAGGATAAAACTTGAGAAATACTAGTTTGTAAATAATTTTCAGATTTGGAATGCTTTCCTTGTGATATATTTGCATGCTATTTATATATATACTGGGGTAATTGGCATGTTAATTAGCCCTGATCTAAATGCAAGGATTTTTTGGTGGTGTTTGGTGAATAACAGGTAAACATAAAACATGCACCAGCTATTAGTTGTTCCCTGGTGATAAGCAAGTTTTGTTTTATACTTGAAATGATAGACAAGATCTGCACAAGCTTTCTGGAGATGCAATAGACTATGGTACAACTCCCAGTCTTTGATAATCTGTGGGTTTACTGGAAATGCAATAGGCCATGGTACAAGTGCTAGTCTTTGGGAATCTATACCTTTACATTAAACTCCCTGTTGGCACCTGCATACACACCAATAAACTACCAGAATGACAGATTTCTGGGCTTCAAATAAGTTCAACCTTTGCCAAATTAAAAGATAAATGAAGGAAAATTGCTGCAGTAATGCAGTAAATGAGGAGTATGATGATTGGTGCCAGCATCAATCCATTGTCACATGACACAATTGGTAATTAGATAATGAGCTGTCTGCCAAGTTAGACAAGTGCTTGTTTGTTATTGTGTATTATCAACATAGGTAGGCCAGAACTAGATTGGAGTTACAGCATGGATAAATAGCTCCAGTACTGAGCTAACTTTACCATATATACTGCAGCACATTGCTTTAGATACATCAATACTTCAAATTTAAGGGCTCTACCAGTGCACAATGCTGTGAATGAACTATATTTTTTAATTTCATATCTAAATCTTTCATGTAAATTACTTGAAACTGAAATGTGTGATTCAGTGTGCAACATATAACTCACTAATTTTAAATTTCAAATTTAATACATTTCTGTTTATGTGAAAACTGAGAATTGAGGTTCTCTTTCTGACTGCATTGTTATCTGCATAGTTGTGTGGATTTAATGACAAGTGGCTAGATAAACACTTTGGATCTGCCATCAAATGTTCATTTAATTTTACACAAAAAACATTAATGAATTTTAAAGATAAAGAAGGTTCCTGGATCTTGATGTAAATTTGCAAGAGCAGGTAGTTAATCATTCTACATCATTCACTGTGCAATGTTGGGAAAACCTGGAGAAAATTATGTTGCAGACCCTTCACATGTATGAAGTCCTGATGCTGGGATTTGATAAACTTATCTCAAAGGTAAGCTTTTATTTTTACTATAACATATTTTCTTCATTTACAAATCCAAGCTTGATGGCAAATAGGAAACACCAGATATATGTATGCATTGTGAAGAATTAGCATTTGGATGAATGCAGACAAAGTCACTGACAATGCAAAGCAAATACTGTGCAGGGTTCATTATCATTTTAATGATTTGCTGTTCTTTTTTTTGTTGTAATTACTAGAATTAATATTTAGACTAAGCTTAGTCCATTTAATTTGCCTGAAACTGTTCTTGTGAAAAATATGAGACAATTTACAAGATTACAGAATCAGGATCTTATGATTTTGAGGCATACATTTGAGTTCAAAATGCTTGGGGCCTGTGCATTTCTGAAGCCCATGGTTGAAGTTTAGGAATAGACTACAAAGCTCCCAACCTGGCATAAGTGATTTATTGCACAATTTTTACAGGGAGTGAAGTACCTACTTCATCCCTGTGTAAAATGAGTCACTTGTCTGAGGAAAAGATCAAGCCTACTTCTAAATTCAATTAAGTTGTTTCTACCCAATGTGTTAAGATAATGGTCAGAAACTCGGAGGATGGATTGGAACTGCATTTTCAGACTTGGAATGATTGTATCATGAGAGCTTCTATAAAATGCATCAGAAAAGAATTGTGAAATGTGTAATCTATGGGTAACGCATAGCTGCTTGCAGCACTGTATAATTGATGGCAGGTGTTTTTTTGGATCAGTTTTCTGCAAATTAGAATTATTAAATAAACACATTATATATCACATGAAAGATAGGGAGGAAATGATAATTCTAACCAAAAGTCAGATGCCTGTGTAAAGGCCTACAACTTGATAAATCTCACCAAATGTCAGATGCCTGTGTAAAGGCCTAAAACTTGATAAATCTAACCAAAGTCAGATGCCTGTGTAAAGGCCTACAACTTGATAAATCTAACCAAAAGTCAGATGCCTGTATAAAGGCCTACAACTTGATAAATCTAACCAAAAGTCAGATGCCTGTGTAAAGGTCTACAACTTGATAAATCTCACCAAAAGTCAGATGCCTGTGTAAAGGCCTACAACTTGATAAATCTAACCAAAAGTCAGATGCCTGTGTAAAGGTCTACAACTTGATAAATCTCACCAAAAGTCAGATGCCTGTGTAAAGGCCTACAACTTGATAAATCTAACCAGAAGTCGGATGCATGTCTGTAGGCCTACAAATCACCAAGCTGCTGATCAACAGATTCAAATATAATGATAGTAATCTAATCATTCAATGAAAGATAAAATCATCTTAATTAAGATAAACTTGATTTAAATTGAATTATTCATCTAAAGATTAAATTAAATATTTTTTCACTTACTATGATCAGAATTTGATTTCATGGTTAAGTCAATCATACTGGGGCTGCAACATAAAGTTTTTGAAGGCATGCTTCAATGTGATAACTAGAAGAGATTCATGTTAAGTTTTAAAGTTAAGAAAATTGTTCCAAAATGTTAGACTTAGAGAAAAGAGATAAAATATGTCACTGTCAAAAGCCTGGACTACTGATATGCACATCAATCAATCAGAAAAAAAAGTATTTATAATAATAAAAATAATATAATTAATAATAATAAAATATGTATTGATGTTAATTACAATAATTTTCCTACAGGTCTCCAAGGCAAAAATGGCAATTTAGAATGCAATAAAAAATATTAATGGTATATAAAAGATATGGCATGCATAATTTAAACAAATTAATGGTATATAGAATATATGACATGCATAATTTAAACAATTTAATGGTATATAAAAGATATGACATGCATAATTTAAACAATTTAATGGTATATAGAATATATGACATGCATAATTTAAACAATTTAATGGTATATAAAAGATATGACATGCATAATTTAAACAATTTAATGGTATATAGAATATATGACATGCATAATTTAAACAATTTAATGGTATATAAAAGATATGACATGCATAGTTTAAAGAAATTAATGGTATATAGAATATATGACATGCATAATTTAAACAATTTAATGGTATATAAAAGATATGGCATGCATAGTTTAAACAAATTAATGGTATATAAAAGATATATGCATAATTAAAAAACCAATAGTACATAAAAGGTGCAACATGCATAATTTAAAAAAATGGTATATAAAAGTTATTTCAAGCATATTTTAAATAATTAATAGTATATAAAAGTTAAGATATGCATAATTTTAAAATATGATATATAAATGATATGACATGCATAAAAGTAAAGGCAGCATACATGTAACAATAATTAATCTGGCCAGTGCATTTGCATGACTATTGCCTTTTTTTAAAAAAACAACTGAGAAAACAAATGAATGCACTATATTCATTCATTACTTACTTGCACCATCTGCACTCACTTATAAGTCAAGTCAAACTGCAAAACAAAGATTCTGAACTGCCATAACATAATACACCTGCAGATAAGAGTCTATGTTGTTTGTTCTACTTATTACTCACTACAATCTGCATAGACCCAGATCTGCCTGCACATTATGTGACAACAGCTCTTGATTTTTGCAGTTTGCAGCTGGATTCCTCCTATAAGTGAGTAGAGATGGTACTGTAGTTATCAAAGAATACCTTAATTATTGTTCCTAGAATCCAGAAATAATGCATAAAATTTTCCATTTATAATTTACCTACCTAATATTTTACTTTACTCAATGCCACATCAAAGCACTGTTGATTTTGGACTTCAACAAAAAATTGTCACCAAAACATAGCTTTTGATCTCGTGCAACTCTCACAAAAATCACCATTGCCTCTAAGAGGAAAGCTATGTGCATTTTCTTTACATGGCATCAGAGCAAATGAAACACATGTAATGAAATTCTGCATGAGACATTTTGCACACAGTCTGAACATATCCTTAGCTGAATTTATTTCTAAAATCAGCCCAGGTGTCTGTTATCAGTTTTGAAGTAGTCTTCATACATAATTCTTTACTTACAAATCAAAATCTGACAGCAAATAGCAAACACCCAGAAATGCATCTGTAGGATGAACAATTACTTTTGGATCCATGCAGATAATGTCACTGGGATAAATTATATTGGTTTGGAAGTGGTTTGGGTGATGGTTGTTTTCTTTTTGGGTGATAGTAGTTTTCATTCAGTGTATAACCAAAGTTAATATCACTGGGCTATGTTATACTGGTCTGGAAGAGGTCTGGGTGATGGTGGTTTTCATTCTGGGTGATGGTAGTTCTCATTCAGTGAATAGCCTGGGTTAATGACAATGGGCTGTCTGGGTGATGGTGGTTTTCATTCTGGGTGATGGTAGTTCTCATTCAGTGAATAGCCTGGGTTAATGACAATGGGCTGTCTGGGTGATGATGGTTTTCATTCTGGGTGATGGTAGTTCTCATTCAGTGAATAGCCTGGGTTAATGACAATGGGCTGTCTGGGTGATGGTGCTTTTCATTCTGGGTAATGGTAGTTCTCATTCAGTGAATAGCCTGGGTTAATGACAATGGGCTGTCTGGGTGATGGTGGTTTTCATTCTGGGTGATGGTAGTTCTCATTCAGTGAATAACCTGGGTTAATGACAATAGGCTGTCTTGGTGATTGTGGTTTTCATTCCGGGTGATTGTAGTTTTCATTCAGTGAATAGCCTGGGTTATTGTCACTAGGCTGTCTGGGTGATGGTGGTTTTCATTCTGGGTTATGGTGATTTTCATTTTGGGTGATGGCAGTTTTCATTCAGTGAATAGCCTGGGTTAATGTCACTGGGCTGTCTTAGTGATGGTGGTCTTCATTTTGGGTGATGGCAGTTTTCATTCAGTGAATAGCTCGCATTAATGTCACTATGCTGTCTGGGTGATGGTGGTTTTCATTCTGGGTGATGGTAGTTTTCATTCCGGGTGATGATAGTTTTTCTGGGTGATGGTAGTTTTTATTCTGGGTGATGGTAGTTTTCATTCTGGGTGATGATAGTTTTCATTCTGGGTGATGGTAGTTTTTCTGGGTGATGGTAGTTGTCATTCTGGGTGATGGTAGTTTTCATGATGGTGGTTTCATTTTGGGTGATGGTAATTTTCATTCTGGGTGATGGTGGTTTTCATTCTGGGTGATGGTAGTTTTCATTCTGGGTGATGGTGGTTTTCATTCTGGGTGATGGTAGTTTTCATTCTGGGTGATGGTAGTTTTCATTCAGCAAATAATCTCAGTTATCTAGTAATGATCTGACTGCTATGAAATAGAGCTCTAATCAATAATCAACCTTTCAAAATACTTATGAATATTCTAATAAATAATTGTTATTGAAATAATCATTTCTTTATCTAGCAAGTTTGACAACATTATGTAAAAGAAACAAACAAGGCAAAATGTAAACAATGCAGCATTAAATCAATGAACAACTTCAAACCTATTAAATACTTGAAACTTGAACTCAAACTCCCAAGGTAATGATAATTTAAAAAAGGTGAATAGTCAAAATGCTCACAACATTGCCACTTCTATTAATTGTTAGTCAGGCACATTTGAAAAGAACATGATATAAAATAGTGGTCATATCAAACTCAATAAGATCAATCAATCAATCAATCAACCAACCAACCAATCAATCAATCAATCAATCAATCTTTTGATCAATCAAAAAAATATTGGATTAGTTTTGGCTGGCATTTTGTTTCATAAGGATCAGTTGTAGTCAATCCAGCAAACCATTACCATTACCCCATCCCACAATCTTACCTCAGAAAGTTAATGCACATGCACATCCAGTAACAGTATGTCCCAAAGCATCTCCATGTACATGTCCAGACAGTATGTCCCAAAGCATCTCCATGTACATGTCCAGGCAGTATGTCCCGAAGCATCCCCATGTATATGTCCAGGCAGTATGTCCCAAAGCATCTCCATGTACATGTCCAGGCAGTATGTCCCAAAGCATCTCCATGTTAATGTCCAGGCAGTATGTCCCGAAGCATCTCCATGTACATGTCCAGGCAGTATGTCCTGAAGCATACCCATGTACATGTCTAGGCAGTATGTCCCAAAGCATCTCCATGTACATGTCCAGGCAGTATGTCCCAAAGCATCCCCATGTACATGTCCAGTAACAGTATGTCCCAAAGCATCTCCATGTACATGTCCAGGCAGTATGTCCCAAAGCATCTCCATGTACATGTCCAGGCAGTATGTCCCGAAGCATCCCCATGTATATGTCCAGGCAGTATGTCCCAAAGCATCTCCATGTACATGTCCAGGCAGTATGTCCCAAAGCATCCCCATGTACATGTCCAGGCAGTATGTCCCAAAGCATCTCCATGTACATGTCCAGGCAGTATGTCCCAAAGCATCCCCATGTACATGTCCAGGCAGAATGTCCCAAAGCATCTCCATGTACATGTCCAGGCAGTATGTCCTGAAGCATCCCCATGTACATGTCTAGGCAGTATGTCTCAAAGCATCCCTATGTACATGTCCAGGCAGTATATCCCAAAGCATCTCCATGTACATGTCCAGGCAGTATATCCCAAAGCATTTCTATGTATATGTCCATGCAGTATGTCCCAAAGCAACCCTATATATATGTCCAGGCATTATGTCCCAAAGCATCCCCATGTACATGTCCAGGCAGTATGTCCCAAAGCATCTCCATGTATATTTCCAGGCAGTATTTCCCAAAGCATCCTCATGTGCACCTGCGCATCCAGGCAGTATGTCCCAAAGCATCTCCATGTACATGTCCAGGCAGTATGTCCCAAAGCATTTCTGCATATATGTCCAGGCAGTATGTCCCAAAGCATCCCTATGTATATGACCCAGCATTATGTACCAAAGCATCCCCATGTGCATGTCCAGGCAGTATGACCAAAAGCTTATCCATGTGCACATGCACATCCATGCAGTTATGTCCCAAAGCATCCCAATGTATATGTCCAGGCAGTATGTCCCAAAGCATCCCCATGTGCATGTCCAGACAGTAGGACCCAATGCATCCCCATGTGCATGTCCAGGCAATATGTCTCAAAGCATCCCTATTTATATGTCCAGGCAGTATGTCTCAAAGCATTTCTGCGTATATGTCCAGGCGGTATGTCTCAAAGCATCCCTATTTATATATCCAGGCAGTATGTGCCAAAGCATCCCCATGTGCACATGCACATCCATGTAGTATTTCCCAAAGCATCATCATGTATATGTCTAAGCAGTATGTCTCAAAGCATCCCTATGTATATGTCCAGGCAGTATGACCCAAAGCATCTCCATGTTTATGTCCAGGCAGTATGTCCCAAAGCATCCCCATGTGCACATGCACATCCAGGCAGTATGTCTCAAAGCATCCCCATGTACAAGTCCAGGCAGAATGTCTCAAAGCATCCCTATGTATATGTCCAGGCAGTATGTCCCAAAGCATTTCTGCATATATGTCCAGGCAGTATGTCTCAAAGCATCCCTATTTATATGTCCAGGCAGTATGTGCCAAAGCATCCCAATGTGCACATGCACATCCAGGCATTATATCCCAAAGCATCCCCAAGTATATGTCCAGGCAGTATGTCCCAAATCATCCCCATGTGCTTGTCCAGACAGTAGGACCCAATGCATCCCCATGTGGATGTCATCCAGGAAATATGTCTCAAAACATCCCTTTGTATATGTCCCGGCAGTATGTACCAAAGCATCCCCATGTGCATGTCCAGGCAGTATGACCGAAAGCTTCCTCATGTGCACATGCACATCCAGGCAGTTATGTCCCAAAGCAACCCCAAGTATATGTCCAGGCAGTATGTCTTAAAGCATCCCCATGTGCACATGCACATCGAGGCAGTATGTCTCAAAGCATCCCCATGTATATGTCAGGCAGTATATCTCCAAGCATCCCTATGTATATGTCCAGGCAGTATGACCCAAAGTATCCCTATGTATATGTCCAGGCAGTATGTCCCAAAGCATCCCTATGTATATGTCCTGGCAGTATGTACCAAATCATCCCCATGTGCATGTCCAGGCAGTATGACCGAAAGCATCCCCATGTGCACATGCACATCCAATCATTTTGTCCCAAAGCATCCCCATGTATATGTCCAGGCAGTATGTCCCAAAGCATCCCCATGTACATGTCCAGACAGTAGGACCCAAAGCATCCCCATGTGCATGCCCAGGCAATATGTCTCAAAGCATTCCTATGTATATGTCCAGGCATTATGTCTCAAAGCATTTCTGCATATATGTCCAGGCAGTATGTCTCAAAGCATGCATATTTATATGTCCAGGCAGTATGTGCCAAAGCATCCCCATGTGCACATGCACATCCATGTAGTATTTCCCAAAGCATCATCATGTATATATCTAAGCAGTATGTCCCAAAGCATCCCCAAGTATATGTCCAGGCAGTATGTCTTAAAGCATCCCCATGTGCAAATGCACATCGAAGCAGTATGTCTCAAAGCATCCCCATGTATATGTCCAGGCAGTATGTCTCAAAGCATCCCTATGTATATGTCCAGGCAGTATGACCCAAAGTATCCCTATGTATATGTCCAGGCAGTATGTCCCAAAGCATCCCTATGTATATGTCCTGGCAGTATGTACCAAATCATCCCCCATGTGCATGTTCAGGCAGTATGACTGAAAGCATCCCCATGTGCACATGCACATCCATGTAGTATTTCCCAAAGCATCATCATGTATATGTCTAAGCAGTATGTCTCAAAGCATCCCCAAGTATATGTCCAGGCAGTATGTACCAAAGCATTCCTATGTGCATGTCCAGGCAGTATGACCAAAAGTATCCCCATGTGCACATGCACATCCAGATGGCATGTCCTAAACAATCCCCATGTACATGTCCAGGCAGTATGTCCCAAAGCATCCTCATGTACATGTCCAAGTAGCATGTCCCAAAGCATCCTCATGTACATGTCCAAGTAGTATGTCCAAAAGCATCCCCATGTGCATGTCCAGGCAGTTCATCTTGTTGCATTATTGATTTTTGTCATGTACATATAAGTAGATATTGTAAATAATTTCAAGACAATCCCAAGAATGTGTTACTGAAATTGTCAGATATATTAAATAAAGACATGTCTTACAAAATGAATCCTCTCAGATATATTAAATAAAGACATGTCTTACAAAATGAATCCTCTCAGATATATTTAACAAAGACATGTCTTACAAACTGAATTATGTGAAATTTACTGAGGAAAGACATGTTTTACAAACTGAATGTCAGATATACTCAGTAAAAACATGTCTTACAAATTGAATCCTCTCAGATATATTCATTGAATAACATGTCTTACAAACTGAATCCTGTCAGATATATTCATAGAATGACATGTCTTACAACTGAATCCATTCATATTTACTGAACAAAGGCAAGTCTTATAAACTAGATATTGAGATATATTCAAAGTCATGTCTTACAAACTGAATCCAGTCAGATTTATTCAACAAAGTCAAGTCATACAAACTGAATCCTGTCAGTTAAATTCATTTCATACAACTGAATCTGGTCAGATTTATTGAAGAAAAACTTATCTTACAAACTGAATATTGTTGGACATATTCAAAGAAAGACATTTCATACAACTGAATCCTGTCAGATTTGCTGGATAAAGATATGTCCTACAAACTGAATCCTAGCATAATTAGCAGCAATAGACATACTGCAAATTATGACTGATGTCATTAAATTAATGTTACCTTCCAAGGCAAATAATATACATATTTTAGGACTCACTGAATCCAAATCCAATTAAATGCTAACCACAATGATAATCTATGTAACTGTCAAGGCTGCAATAAACCATTACATGGGGACATAGAGACAGCAAGGGAGGTCTTGTTGTGTACATTAGGGAAGATATAAATGTAGAAAGACTGAATTTGGAGTCACATGAAATTGAGAGTATCTGGGTCAAAATTTCTCAAAATCATTCCTTGTTGGTTTCATTCATAGGCTATTTTCCTCCAAAGCAATTTGGAAGGGCAACTTTTTGAAACAAATAGAAAATGTTCTTGCACAGGAGAAAGAAGTATATATACTCAGCGATATCAATAAGGACCTTCTCAGTACTCAAATAAGGTACAAGTGGATGGAATTTATTGAATCATTAGGACTAGTCCAACTGGTAAATCAGCCCACAAGGGTAACAGAAAAATCAAGCACTCTTAATAATTACATTTATATCAACCTAACAGACAATGTGGTTTATGTTAATTTACCGAATGTTGGTCTTAGTAACCACTATCCTAATTTTTTTCACAGTTAAATAAAAGAGAAATAAGAAAAATGCACACAAAGCTATCACTTACAGATCATTCAAACATTTTAATCAGGAACAATTTCTCAATGACCTATATAAAGTTCCATGGAATATGATCCAAACTTTTGATGACATAGATGAAGTTCTGTGGGTGTGGAGTGACTTTTTATGGATGTAGTCTCTAAGCATGCACCACTGAAAGTACATCCAGTAAAGAATGAAATCCAACCTAATTGACATACAACTGAAATTCTTGATGCTATGAAAATGCAAGGCTATGGGAAACCATGAATAATATAAAGAATGAAGAAATAAAATAACAAGCATGAAAACAAAACTCTATTTGGAAAGTCTTCAAGGAACAAACAAAAAAATCAGACAAATAAAATTCACTCACTTCTGGTAAAATGACACAATAGTCACTGATGATGCTGACATTGCAAATGTTTTAAATGATATTTTCACCAACATTACCTAAAAGTTAAAGAAACCAGTCATAGAAAACAACTTTAATGAAGTGAAAAAGTTCAGCAACAGGCAAAATCTCTAAGGAGGTATGTTTCTTTATCCCACCAGTATACAAAAAATCTTTGTTAAAAAATGTCTCAGTGAACTTGATACTAAGAAAGCTACAGGACTTGGTCAGATTGGTCCACGAATCATTAAATCTTGTGCCTTTGCTATTGTAGATAGCATAACATTAATAATCAATTTAAGTATTGCATCCTCATCTGTTCCCAAAATATGGAAAACTGCAAAAGTAACTCCTATTCACAAATCTGGTCCTAAGGATGATGCTGACAACTACCGGCCAATCTCAACACATGTACTACCAAACTTGTCAAAATCGATTGAAAAACATATCCATGACTCATTCATGTCATATTATCCAAACACCCTAATCAATCAGTCTTTAGACAGAAACATTCATGTGAGACTGCCTTGAATTGAATTCCCTAACTAATAAAAGGCTTCAAGCACTTAATCAAAGTAGAATAATAGGATCTGTATTTGTAGATTTCAGGAAAGCTTTTGACCTGGTGGATCATGAAATCCTACCGAAAAAAACCTGAAAATCTACCAATGTAATGAAAGCACAATTATATGGTTTACTTCATACTTAAGTGTGAGAGCACAACATGTTTATATAAATATTGTTCTGTCTGAATCTAGAACAATTACATATGGAATACCACAAGGCTTAATTCTAGGTCCATTAATATTTATTTTATTTATTATTGACCTACCACTTTTACTAAGGGACTCAGTATCAACAGATTTTAATGCAGATGACACAACATTGTCAGACATTCAAAACACAAAACATAAACTTTAAATTTCTTTATAGAATGCCCTAAATAAACTGGCATGGTGGTAAATACTGATAAAACTAAAGTATTACTTATCTCAAAAAGGCAAAAAAACAGGCAAATCTTGAACTATGTCTGGCATGGATTGATAAATATTTTCAAATGATCGGTCATGACAGACTACTTGGTGTTTTGGTAGATAATAATCTATCAAAGACTGAACATATCAAACATCTGAGTAAAAAAGTCAATTCAAGTTTATGGATTCTCAGTAGGATAAGACACTTTCTCCCTGAAAGACACAGAAAACTTTTTTATAACAGTTACATACAACCCTATTTAAACTACTTTAATATAGTATGGCATAATTCAAATGATAAAAACATAGCAAAAAAGAGCATTTGGGCTAATATGAATCCAAAAAGAAGGCCAGGACAATTTAGCTAGTAAGTTAAAAATATTACCTATTAAAGATCAATTCTGTTTAAGAAAAGCCAAATTATTGTACAGGATATCCAATAATAGTACTCCTGAATATTTACAATCACTATTCCAGTATAGGCTACCTGTTAATACTCCCCACCTGTGATCCATATCTACCAAACAGCATAAAATTCCCAAACCAAATAAGAAATTATTTTAAAAAAGTTTCCAATAATCTGGAACTTTGCTCTAGAATAGTATTCCAGTTGAGATTAGAAATGCCCACTCTATTTCCTTCTTTCAAACCCAGTATATACAGTGGCTTCAGAGATGCAGCTAAAATAAATAAATTCCTTTGTAGGAGGACCTCAAGGTAGATTAGTTTTTAGCCAATTGTGTTACCCTCTTTAAATAAAGTCATTAGTATTATTATTATTATTATTATAACTGTACAATAAGTCTTACAGGAAGATGGGGAGAAAAATTAAGATTATAGTTGTTTTGATTAAATGGGATCATTTTGGTTTTTGTAAACCATGTACAAATTTATAAATTTGGGTAAACATTGCAGCCTTTGAAGTCATTCAGATATGGATAAAAATGTGCCTACAAACCCTCATTGGTCTATGTTGAGTTATTTTTGTGTCATCTGCAAAGAAGCTTTTTGAGACAGAATGATTAGTAACAAATGTATGGGACTTGAGAATATTTGGAAATGTATGGATTTTGAGAATAGTAGCAAATGTATGGAATTTGAGAATAGTGGTAAAATTTATGGAATTTGAGAATAGAAGCAAAATATTTGGAAGTGGTAAAATGTATGGAATTTGAGAATAGTAGCAAAATGTATGGAATAGTGGTAAAATATATGGAATTTGAGAATAGTGGTAACATCGATGGAATTTAAGAATAGTGGCAAAATGTATGGAATTTCAAAATAGTGGCAAAATGTATGGAATTTGAGAATAGTGTTAACATCAATGGAATTTAAGAATAGAAGTAAAATGTATGGATTTTAAGAATAGAAGTTAAATGTATGGAATTTAAGAATAGTGGTAAAATGTATGGAATTTGAGAATAGTGGCAAATTGTAAGGATTTTGAGAATAGTGGGAAAATGTATGGAATTTGAGAATAGTGGCAAAATGTATGGATTTTGAGAATAGTGACAAAATGTATGGAATTTGAGAATAGTGGCAAAATGTATGGAATTTGAGAATAGTGGCAAAATGTATGGAATTTGAGAATAGTGAGAAAATGTATAGAATTTGAGAATAGAGACAAAATGTATGGAATTTGAGAATAGTGGTAAAATGTATGGAATTTGAGAATAGTGACAAAATGTATGGAATTTGAGAATACAGGTAAAACCCATTATAACATGATGTTTGAGGTTCAAAGAATAACATTGTAATATAAGCAGTATAGTGTTAACAAATATTTTGAAAAATTTCAACATAGAAAATGTGCATTGAAATTTCAGTGTCATCAGTTTTAACAAACCTCTTGATCTTATATTGTTTGTTTTGTTTGCCAGGTTTACTTCCTCCAAACATTAAACAGTGCCAACTGTATTCAAAAATCTTTTAACTTGTCTAAACTTGATAGCTTTTCTTACTTTTCGTTAACAAATATAGAACTGCAATATGTTTTAGAAAATTTTGGAAGTTAAGGCAACTTTAAACGCAGTGCTGTGATTAAAAATCTGCCTGGAATATAAAAAAATCATCTTTTCCGAGAGCATGTATTTACGATGTTAAAAAGAAGGTCACCTTATATTTAAAAATGGGAGCCATGCTGCCATCATATTAGAAGTGGAATCACATTATAACGAGTTTTCCCTCTAGTGAGAAAATGTATGGAATTTGAAAAAAATTGCAAAATGTATAGAATTTGAGAATAGTGATAAAATGTATGGAATTTGAAAATAGTGGCAAATCAATGGAATTTGAAAATACAACAGTACCCCTCTTGAAAGACACCCCTGACAAGCAGCCACCTGCTTCTTATGGCCAAAATCCCTGAACACCGCTGAGTTTGTGTTCAAAAGTACACATCAAGAATGGCCATCCCTCTAAGAAAGACATAATTTTATAGAAGAAAGCTGGTTATTCTTTTCGATAATATTGGGTGAGGTATGAAGGGGGGACTTACTGAATAATTTTATGTAGAAAACACTTGAATAAAACAATTTTATGTTGAAATTACTCAAATAAACAATGTCATAACTGATAAGGAGGTTATTCAGCGTCAGTGGGAAAATGGAGCAAATGGAAAGAGAATTGTGTATGTACAAAGATTTAAATGACATTTGTGAATGGTTTTGCAATGTGCATGACAATAATACCCACCCGCATATCACACTTACATGAAGAATAAGAACTTCTTATTAACGTATATTCAGTTGAAATAAGTCTGTTGTTATACCAAGAAGAACCTTATAATGATTAATGTTACTTTTAAATGAAGATATTAAATGAAGATATTAAATGCTTTGTTACCATGTGCATTACATATACTTCTCATAAAACATTTAGTCACCCTCTGGAAAGGCCACCCATCTTGTAAGGCCACTTTCACGGTGCAGAAAATTAGTTGAATAAGAGGGGGACCACTGTAGTGGAAAATGGAGTTTGACAATAATAGCAAATTTATGGAATCTGAGAATAGTGGAAAATATATGGAGTTTGAGAATAGTTTGAAATGTATGGAACTGGAGAATAGTGGCAAAATGTATGGAATTTGAGAATTGTGGGAAATGTACAGACTTTGAGAATAGTAGCAAATGTATGGAATTTGAGAATAGTGGCAAAATGTATGGAATTTGAGAATTGTGGGAAATGTACAGACTTTGAGAATAGTGGCAAATGTATGAATTTTGAAAATAGTAGCAAATGTATGGAATTTGAGAACAGTGGGAAATGTATGGAAATTGAGAATTGTGGACAATTATATGGAATTTGAGATTAGTTTGAAATGTATGGAATTTGAGAATAGTGGCAAAATGTATGAAATTTGAAAATAGTAACAAAATGTATAGATTTTGAGAATAATGGGAAATGTATGGAATTTGAGAATAGTAGCAAATGTATGGAATTTGAGAACAGTGGGAAATGTATGGAATTTGAGAATAGTAGCAAAATGGAGATATATTTTATCAAGACACTCAAGTTTCTTTATAAAATGTAACAAAGTTTAAATAACTTAAAACAGATCAGTCATCCATTTCAACAATATCTTGAAATTACAACACTTTGAATTATGCTGTTTTATGAATCAATTTCAGTCATATCTACATCATTTCAGGTCAGACAGAAATGGCTATACATAATGAATCCAAGCTAAAATTACCCCATGCAGTTTTTAGTTCATGTAATCTTTCTTATCACACAAGCATATCTCCCCTACCCAAACAATCATACTTGCTTTTTTCATCACTATCTCCTGTCTAGCTAAAATAATCACCAGGAGCTACTTATTTTTCAAAATAATCAGTAGGTTGTGTCAATTATGAGAGGATATTTCAACACAATCTAGCTAAAATGATGCTTTGCACTTAAATGGATCCAGTTAACCTTGTATTGCAAACATGATGTTAGAACTCTGATGGATTTCCAACCCATTTGTTGATTAGCTATCTTGAAAGAAAAATTTCTTGATAATTGTTATAATAATGCAATAAAATCTTCAAATTCTTGTGTGGATAATTTCTCCCAATTTTGCAACACCTAAAAGCTTACTTTGAACTTTACCTCTATAATCTCAAAACATACTATCTTATGCACAAACTAAAAGTACACTCACAAATTATTATAAAAGATACTGTTCATACAAGCTTTAAGGAGATGAATAATAACTATAAAAGAAAACATAAATTGATATTTGCTCTTAAATACTTTTTTTAAAAATTTATTGCTAATTCATTATTAACTTTATTACCAGTAATCAATCTAAATTGTTCCCAAACTAAAATTATATAACATGAAAACCACCTGCTGACACCATTCAAACATCATTCAACTCATACAACATGTGAACACTCAATACTGAAGAAATATGTGATGTTTCTTCACTATTACCTGTAATACTGTTGGAATCCAAAAATATATATAGTTCATACAAGGTCTGCTGTGTTCAAACACTTGTTTGAGTATGATGGAAGAGTTTGAATATAAGAATTCAAAACCTGTCTTGTGTTTCAGACCAAAGCCCTGTGCTCGGTCAATATATAAAAATTCTAGTGTTTGAGTGCAGCTGACATCACAGAATAGAACAAGTCAAAACATCAAAACCGGATCTGATAATGTATGAATATATATACAAAACTAGTGAAAATCATAAGGGTAATTAAAACTGAATATCATAGCTATGGACATGGGGATTTCTCTCGCATGGGCTTGTATATATATATATATATATATATATATATATATATATATATATATATATATATATATATATATATATATATGGACCTGTGGATTTCTATGGAATGGGCCAGTACCAAGTTACAAGAAAATAGCAGATAAAGTTACATATACATTTCATCAAAACATCTGAGCTTTTTTCAACAACAAAAATTTCATTTTTAAGCATTATAATTATCTGTGTACAAATTTTATGCATTACAATTATCAATGTAAATATTTTCCACATTTGAATTATATGAGTACAAACTTTAAAATGTTATAATTATATGTGTACAAACATTATAATTATCTGAATACAAATTTGAGAATTCTAATTATGGTATGTTGAAGCTACAACATTTCATAATATAGTACAGTAAAACCTATCTTGAAAGAACACCTATGATCCTACAAAACAGGACCTATTGTGATAGGTCATGACACAATATGAATAAGTACCTTTCTTTGATAATAGTCTCTCAGACAAGTGGTCTCTTATAGCAGTTGTTCTTCTGAGACAGATTTTGCTCCATTTCTTAATTGAATATGAACTCCAAAACATTTTATTTTTGCCTAGGCATCAAATCGTAGATCAAGGGAATTTAATCTAGATCAGTCTGAGAGTTAGCAGTCATATTTGCCAGAGTACATTAGTTTGGGAGTTAGCAGTCATATTTGCCAGAATACATTAGTTTGGGAGTTAGCAGTCCAATGTCATAGTTTTAAACTTTTTGATATATTATAATTTGATTCTTTCTGATATTTTATGCTTTTCACTCTTGCTATGAGACTTCAAAGGAATTTTACTCTCATTGATCTTGCTGAGGTTATTTTAGTTGTAAAAGTCCCCAATTGTACTCACTGTAGGGACATGAGCTAAAAAAATCCCAAATTATACTAACTGTTGGGACCTTATTCTACAAACTCATCATTACACTCATTGTGGGACATTAGATCTGTAAATCACCAGTCATACTAATTGTGGGACATTATCTCTGTAAGTCCCCAGTTATACTCTTTGTGAGGACTTTAGCTGTAAGTCACCAGTCATACTAATTGTGGGACATTAGCTCTATAAGTCCCCATTTATGCCCATTGTGAGGACTGAAGAGCTAAAAATGTCATATGCATGGACAATTTTAGCAGAGTTGCTAGATCCTGACAAGTCTGCATTTGGCACTGTGGTATTTTTCATTGGTTTTTACTAAATATAAATAATATTGTATTCTATAAGCAATTTTCTACTTGTTTCAAACAATTGTAGGGACATGCCATTTTGGGGATTTTATTTTCAATTATTGTTATCTGTTTGTCAATGGTAATGTTCCCACCATCAATATGATTGATAGTCACATACAAGGGATCCAAAATCTTCAGACACAGATATCACACACCTTTTCTTAACCATCTAGTTTTATGTATATATACAGCCTGTATAGTGCTTTATGGAAATCTTGTCTGACAATATGCTTCCCATTGCAGAGCACTTGACTGATGGTTTGTCAGCATTAATGATCAAATCAATGCATTCATTTATGTTAAAATCCCAATGAATGCTTAGTGCATAAAGTACTTAAGAGACAAAACTGAAAGACATTCTCACTATGTAACCAATCCAACATGAAATTAAAATTCCAAGATGATTGGGTTTTAATGAAATACAGTGTTTCAAAATTCAAGCACTTTTCAATAACTACTGAGGGTTTTTCTAGCACTTTAACAGTACTTTTTGGAACTGACCTCAAATTCAAGAGCTTTCAAAGTAACAACCAAAATTAATGTATGTTTCAAGTTTGTGTGAATCCTGGAATTCATTTTTGAATGGGTCACTATATGGCCAACTAAAATATACCATTTATGATCAGGCCACTAAATGATTGCATTCATTTTGCTCCAAAAGAAATATCAAGACAGGCTTTATATATTTATAACTTAAAAATGGCACATTGCTTTTCTCAATTTTCCATTATTTTATAAGAAAAGTAGACCATTTGCCACTGAAATGGAATGCTGCTTTATATAGAAAGTAGGCCATTAGCCAATCAAATGGCATATTGCTTTTTTAATTGTCCATTGCTTTGTGTAGGAAAGTAAGCCATTTTCTAATCATATGGTACTTTGCTTTATACAGCAAAGTTTGCCATTAGCTGATAACAAGGGTCCAACCAGCTTTCTTTGCTCAAAATATCCCTGTGAACCTCATGGGAGTGATAACCCAAGGCACAATCACTTTACAGAAAATTACCAAAGGAAACGTTCAAAGTAAAACAAATTTTTTTCTTCTAAGGACATAATTTAGTTCATACTACCATACAGACAGAAAAGATCAGGTTTTAAAACTTAGAAAAACCATATAATTTACTTTAAAATATCTAGTCTGAGTTATGAACCATATAATTTACTTTAAAATATCCAGTCAGAGTTATGAACCATATAATTTACTTTAAAATATCCAGTCTTAGTTATGAACCATATAATTTACTTTCAAATATCCAATCTGATGTATGAACCATATAATTTACTTTTAATATTCAAGTCTGAGTTATGAACCATATAATTTAATTTTAAAATTTTCAGTTACATATCTATGCAATTCTTATGAGCAAAAACTATAATTAATCTGTAAGACTTCTAATTTTGACCAAGCACTAGATGCAACATAATAAAACTATTATTTCCCTGCATAAGACAGACTAATTTGGTGTTTTTTATTGATATAATCCATTACTGTGCAAAAATGTCATCTAGTTAAAACACGCTATTCTTTATTGTGTAAAAATGTCATATCTAGTTAGAACACACAATTCTTTTTTGTGCATTTAGTTAGATCATGCTTTACTTTACTGTGCAAAAATGTCATATAATAGAATATGCAATTTTTTACTGTGCATTCACATTTAGTTAGAATACAAAATTCTTTTCTGTGCAAAAAATGTCATATTTAGTTAGAACATGCAATTCTTTACTGCACAAAAATGTCATAATTAGTTAGAACACAGAATTCTTTACTGTGCACAAATGTCATATCTAACTAGAACATTCAAATTTTTTTTAAAAAAATGTCACATATATGTAGAATGTGCAAGTCTATATTATGCAAAACTGTCACATATTGTTATAATATGTTTACCTGACACATGCTACCAAAACTGTTTCTCTGTAGAAGACCTCACACAACAATCATTAAACTTGACTTAAACAATTGAATTGTGGATCAGAATCAACTGATACTTTTGAAATGCTTTTTGAAATCTTGTAATGTTTGATGTTTTTGATGTAGCCTTCTATAAAGAAAGTTTCACAATATCAGTCTGTTCAGATTGCCACATAGAAAGCTAATTACAGTTGGTCTATGCAGTGGAAAGCTAAGTACGGTTGGTCTATGCAGCAGAAAGCTAAGTATGGTTGGTCTATGCAGTAGAAAGCTAAGTACGGTTGGTCTATGCAGTGGAAAGCTAAGTACAGTTGGTCTATGCAGTGGAAAGCTTTGTATGGTTGGTCTATGCAATGGAAAGCTTTGTATGGTTGGTCTCTGTAGTGGAAAGCTAAGTACGGTTGGTCTATGCAGTAAAAAGCTAAGTATGGTTGGTGTATGCAGTGGAAAGCTAAGTATGGTCAGTCTATGTGGTAGAAAGCTAAGTACGGTTGGTCTATGCAGTAGAAAGCTAAGTATAGTTGGTCTATGCAGTGGAATACTAAGTACAGTTTGTCTATGCAGTGGAAGGGCTTGCCATGATGTAACCTCACTGCAATGCACCAAAACAAAAAATGCCATGTTTTAAACTAACAATTTCTGACAAATGAACAATTGTGCATACCTAGTATAAAGAAAATAGGTGCCTGCTAAATGAATGCACACTGCACCTGCATGCAGAGTTCATTAGGTCCATCACTGCCTAAAATGATTCCAAATTTGTATACATCATTTATTCTAATGCAAACTTTTTTATTTGTGCCCATCAGATTTGCAAATGGGTAATTTGCTTAAGAAATTAATTATAGCAAGGTTTATTTTAACAACAAGCTTCTGTACCTGTATGCACTTTGCAAAACATAGCAGTAAGCCTATGTACCTGTATGCATAACATAGCAGTAAGCCTCATTACTTGTAAACACTATGCATAATATATAATGCATAATAATATAGCTCTTAGCCCCCGTACCTGTATGCATAATGTGTAATCAGCATATATAAAGAATACAAATTATATGGCAAATAACAACCCTTTCAAGCACACTCGATCCAGCAAGAGATCATGTGTGTCAGGGATTAATTAAGATAGATTCAATAAACTGATAACGAACAGTGTGAAACAAGTAACTAACTAGTCTGAGCTTTTTCAACTCTTAATGAGTCTTTTTTCAAAAGCATGTACAAAACATATACAAAACAAACAAATAAACATAAAAAATGTTGTGTTTATAAAACTACATGGCTGTCTCTACATGAGTTAAACCTATAGATACATTGTCTCAACCAGCCTGTATAGACTTGTTGCAAATATTGAAAAATGTTTATAATTTCCTAAAAGTTTATGAGCCAAAGCAACATCCATTACCTAATGTACATTTATGTAATGCAAATTATATCCTGGATATTTGATATCAAATATCCAGGATATAATCTGTGTTACATAAATGTTATGTTGTTATGAAAGTAAACAGAAATAATGAATAAGAGTATTAAGATGACCACAAGTAAAATGTTCTTTTCCATGGACATATATTCCAAATATAGTCCATACTTCACATTCCATACTTCACAGGAGACTGTCATTGACTGCATTCTTGTTCAAATTATATACCATACTTCACAGGACACTGTCATTGACTGCATTCATGTTCAAATTATATTTCATACTTCACAGGAGACTGTCATTGACTGCATTCATGTTCAAATTATATTTCATACTTCACAGGAGACTGTCACTGACTGCATTCATGTTTGAATTATAGTTCATACTTCACAGAAGACTGTCACTGACTGCATTCATATTCAAATTATAGTTCATACTTCACAGGAGACTGTCATTGACTGTATTGATATTTAAATATATACCATGCTTTAACCTAATTAGATTCCATGATATACCAGGATATAAGGATACCAGGATTATGAGCACTACAAAAACTCATAAATAATCTAATATTTTACTGTCAGAAAGTCAGTCAAGACATTTTTTCTTGCACAACCTTGATCTTCTTCAAATCTGCAAAAAGAAATACATACTGTGGTCGCTTGGTACTAAAGATGATATATCCAACAAAAATATGCAGCATTCCACAAAACATGGAATGCAGCATTCCACAGCATTATTAATCTACATAGAGTCTGCCTCTTTACTGTTGTTGTTATTCATTTTATTTGAAGACAAAAAGCATAACAATATCAATGTCATATTCAGTGTATTTATAATGAAATTACAGAAATAATTCTTCTAGTATGCTAATTATTTTTCAGAGATACAATTTCTAATTAATTTAAATACAAAGGGCATTTAAGGGTGTCCATTTTTTAAAGTCAACACTTACTTAACAGCTTGAAATTATGTAATCATTACACTATGATGCTATTGACATTATTGTGTATGTGTATCATATTGCTATGCATTCTGGGATACATTGGATGTAAAATTCCTGTGATTGTGACTTGATTCTCTTATTAAATAAGTATAGTTCTTATTCAGTTTTAATAATTACAACAAGTCCTGCAAACAAAATTAATCAAAATGGTCATTCCCTTACTTTTCAATATAAATTTATCAAACACATATTAATCTTAGATCTCATATTTGATTCAGGCAAGGATAATATAAACTCCAGTAAGGTACCATTTCATTTTTGTGTGGTGTAGGGGATATTTGATTTTTGTGAAATCAAATTTCTAGCTCTCAAAAATTGTTTGAACATAGTATTCTTTATTGATGTTTTAAAACAAAATATCTATTATATCAATTGAACTAAAAGTAATTATCTTGAAGTAAAAGACCAAAAATTATCCAAGCTTAAAACAACTCTGCCAAAACCAAACAAGTTAAATGCTTGGCTTCTACATTTAAAATTACTTGAAACATGGCTTCTCCACACAAATTACTATACTGAGTTATCAGTGAGGTCATCCTTCAATAAGGGGATAAAATCCTTTGTCCTACAGAGAATTTATCTGATTGCATCAGTCCTAAAAAAAAGTCCAGATGCTTGCTGACATACAGAACTTAAACAAGATTAACTTCGCTATTTTCCCATGGGTTTGAAATTACTTAAGCAGTATAAAGAAGTGCATGTTTCATAATGTCTAAAAATAGAAGTTAGATTGTAATCTGCAGACTGTCATTGTATACCATTCACTTTGGAAGTTTTCAGGTGCAGAATCTAGCTGTGTAAAATGTATTCCATTCCTACTCAATCCTTTGAATTCCAGAACTAGAACTCAACTCCCAGATGTGCATCTTTCAGATTATGAAAAGGACTCCAAGAGGAAAACAATGAAACAATGAAACTTGGCCAGATGGTGTACTGCCAATATGTTTGCATATTGGGATCAGTTATTATGTTACTAATATGCTTGCATATCAGGGTCAGCTATAGTATTACCAGCTTGCTTGCATATCAGGGTTAGAGGCCTTAGATAAAATATTTCCAATGTTCTTGCGTATCAGGGTTAGAGGCCCCAGATACAATATTACCAATATGCTTGAATATTCAGATTAGAGGCCCTATATTCAATATTACCAATATGCATGCATATCAGGGTTAGAGGCCCCATGTACAATATTACTAATATGCTTGCATATCAGGTTTTATGGCACAAGATATGATGTAACCAAAATGATATTACTAATATGCCTGCATATTAGGGTTGCAGGCCCCAGATATGATATTACTAATATGCCTGCATATTAGGGTTGCAGGCCCCAGATATGATATTACTAATATGCCTGCATATTAGGGTTGCAGGCCCCAGATATATTACTAATATGCCTGCATATTAGGGTTGCAGGCCCCAGATATGATATTACTAATATGTTTGCATATCAGGGTTGCAGGCCCTAGCTTTCAGAAGGCAGTTGATTTATCCATGTGCTCTCCCACACAACATAAGAGGTGAACAACAAAGACAGAAGCAACAGTCATATGCATAACAGACTTTTGTCAAAATGGGCTCAGGTTCAAATCTCACCAATGGATGTACCCAGTCTGGATACCATGGTGCATCTAGGCAAGGCACTTTATTCCAACTGCCGCTGCACTAATAACCTATCTTTGCATTTCTGTGCCATAAAACACCAAATCAATGAGACATTAATGTAACATAACTGTCAATATAACTCAGTAGTATATTTTGCTGTAATTCTTCAGAAGATATCCTGGCACAAAAAGTGTTCATCTCTACAGGAAAGCAGAACATACAAAATCCAATTTCCTACTATTTCAGTAACATAAAGATATCCAACTTGAAAGAGAGAGAGAGAGAGAGAGAGAGAGAGAGAGAGAGAGAGAGAGAGAGAGAGAGAGAGAGAGAGAGAGAGAGAGAGAGAGAGAGACTATTATGTTTTCTGTATTTCATGGGTAGATCATACTTGAGTGTGGATTAGCATGGACATTCTTAATCTGACAAAGGTGATGCTATGTGAATCTTGTAGCAGATAGGTGATGAGTGAGTCGCCACATTTAAGGCTGCAACATTTACAGTCACAAATGCCTTAGTTTACTTTATTGCCTGTAAACATTTGCATAATTGGTAAGTGGTAATTACTAATTCTTTTTGTATAACCTGAATGACCTTCACATCAAATGTGTTATTTCTAAGAATAAGACACCCTGACAAGAATACAGCACATTGCACATTATGCTTATATGCTTAAAGTATCTTTAAACTACATTATATACCTTTTGAAAAATATTTTTATTAACAAAATCTTAGATGAGGTACATTTTAAAGAAACACTATTTCAAGTCTGTGAACCATTGCATAGTTTCTTAGTTATTGTAGATCTGGCACAAGAATCATATGTGTGTGTTTATGTGTATGTGTACGTCCATGAGGTATATCCAATTCAGATTATGTCCAGGAAGTATGTCCTGTTCAATATAAGTCCAGGAAGTGTGACCAGTTCAAGTACCAATATTTCTATCATGTGCAAACAAACATTATGAGAAACAATATCATAACAATCCTTTGTTTTTACATACATTGTTTGACATTCAACAAAGACATGGGGTGAATCCAATCAAAATAAGTGGTAAAAGATGCAATTAAAAATAAACAAACACAAGTGGTGTGAGGTTACATTGTCAATGGCTTACAAATAAATAGAGATGTCAGCAGCCTAATGAGTAGTTTGGAGGAATCATTGAGTTTCTATACTTTTGATTAAACAGCATCATTGTAGATTGTGTTTATAAATTTTTGGTATTATTTGTAGCTAACTTAGGAAACTAGTTGATATAATTTTTTTAAAATACAATTTTCAATGGTCACTGCCTGGACAAGAATTATACTTTAAGATTTTTTTTTACCTGTGTGACCAATTAAATTGTCTTAACTATAGTCTAAAATTAAAAATTTGTATTGATTGCTATTTTTAGACCTCCAAGTGATATAAACAAAAACATGATGTCACTAGCAATATGCTCATCAACAGACAAGAATGTGTTCAGCCAAGAAACATTGGTAGAATATTATATGAATTTGTTTCTCTACCATTTATATTTTTGAAAAGATTTTACAAGTTTGGGAGATTCCATAGAAGACAAAAAGAAAGTGGGGTGACAATAAATGACAAGTGAAAGAGATGAACATTTACATTTCCCTTATTGGAATAATATAAATCTTTACAGAATGTACCTGTTAATAATAATAATAATAATAATAATAATAATAATAATAATAATAATAATAATAATAATAATAATAATCTTTACAGGACCTACCTGCACCTACCTGTACCTTTGAGTTTGCTCTTCTAAAGGATAAAAAGAACATTCTATAAATAAAACTTATCAAAGGTCTCACTATAAAACTGCATGCCAAATTTTGATGAAATGCAACAAGCTTAGTAAGTTATGCAGTGAAAACCAAAATCAGGTGGAATGAAGTTCTGCTAATAAAGTTGCTGAACAGTGAAATCAAATGCATTTAAGATGCCAATAATCTGAGACCGCACTCCAAATCTTTAATAGAACAAATTTTGGATATTAGCTATCTTGCAGAAACCAGTCAAGAGAGCAATAAGTGGGGCATAACTCTTAAAAACAAAATTAAATCCATATAAGCATGCATGTCCATAACGGTGTTCATACCAAACTGCTTCAGAATGTGAGCTATGTCAGTCACAAGCAAGCTGGTACATGAAGAAGCCATGAACTTGCAAGTTGAGTCACACAGCAAACAACAAAGGCTTGATCTGCCATAGCATAATGCACCTGCAAATTAGGGTTTATCTTCTTTGTTCTGTTGATTATTATAACAAACTGCACAGATCCAGATCTGCTGGTGCATTATGTGATGGCAGATCTAGGTCTGTGCATTTTGCAGTTGGACTCGATTTATAACCCACTTTATATGGTTACTTGATGTGACAATTAAACTTTTTTTAATATTTAGCTATTTTTCCTATTTTCAACATTAACATACAGCTAATCAAAATATGAGCCAAAATTGTTAGCTCTGCCCTGGTACCAGGATATGAATGAATTAACTCCCTTTCTCTTCTAGTGACATCACTCCATCACATCTCACTACTAATATGACTGCAAATTACAAGTGCTTCTATATTTAGTAATTTGTAATGTTTATGTATATTATATTTATTACATTGGATATTTATTACAATGAAAATGTATGCACATGAATTCGACATATTTTTAAGCCATTAATAAATATTACTTAAAATATTACTAAAAAAATCAACAACAAATACACTTTTCTGAGTCATAATCATATAACTGTCACTAATAGATCTTGTAAAAAATATTTATTTGTAGACAAGTTCACTTATACATGAAAAATCTACAAAATCTATTATTAAGACTGTGATTCTCTTAGTTGTTTTATTACTGATAATAGGAATCAATTAGGGATGTTGAATAACATTTCACAAAAGGACAGAATGTGTCATTTCACAATGCTAACTTTTCTTACAATACATACTTACTAGCACATGACAGACTTTGCATTTGATGATAGAAGGCATTGTCAATTGTATGAAATTTGTAGACAGCAGTTATTGTTTCTTTGTATTACATTCATTTTAATAAACCAAATATATGATAATTTGCAACTATAAAATGCACTGAGCTTACCCAATGCTATCATAAGGGCAGGTGATATGGGCAACTGCCCCAAAGGCCAAGCTCTAAAGGGGTGGTCCATTCCATGAGCAAGAGTACTGCATACACTACTTTTCAAGACAATTGGCTGTCAGCTGTGTTTGGAATGAGATTAAACAGTATCCTGGTCTGCCTTGATCTCAGGTATATATACTAGCATGGATGGACCATGGAAGTCCAGGGTCATAGTCTGTGATCTAACTATTGACTCTGTGTTTGACCATAGATACTAATTGTACTTCAAGCAGATTTGAAATGCAAATATCCAATAAAGTATACTGCTCTTTGTTTTCCAGTTTCAAGCATTTGTGACTATTCTACATTATGCCCTGCTGTAAATCTTTAAAGTGCAAAAAGGTGCCTAACCTGACTGCAATAAATCCTAAATTAAAAAGGGTGCTGTACCAGAGAGAGAGAGAGAGAGAGAGAGAGAGAGAGAGAGAGAGAGAGGGGGGGGAGAGAGAGAGAGACTATTATGTTTTCTGTATTTCATGGGTAGATCATACTTGAGTGTGGATTAGCATGGACATTCTTAATCTGACAAAGGTGATGCTATGTGAATCTTCTAGGGATAGGTGATGAGTGAGTAGCCACATTTAAGGCTGCAACATTTACAGTCACAAATGCCTTAGTTTACTTTATTGCCTGTAAACATTTGCATAATTGGTAAGTGGTAATTACTAATTCTTTTTGTATAACCTGAATGACCTTCACATCAAATGTGTTATTTCTAAGAATAAGACACCCTGACAAGAATACAGCACATTGCACATTATGCTTATATGCTTAAAGTATCTTTAAACTACATTATATACCTTTTGAAAAATATTTTTATTAACAAAATCTTAGATGAGGTACATTTTAAAGAAACACTGTTTCAAGTCTGTGAACCATTGCATAGTTTCTTAGTTATTGTAGATCTGGCACAAGAATCATATGTGTGTGTTTATGTGTTTGTGTAAATCACAGTAAATCACAGACTCATATCACAAACAGAAAAGGGTGCTGTACCAGATTACAGTAAGTCACAGACTCATATCACAAACAGAAAAGGGTGCTGTACCAGATTACAGTAAATCACAGACTCATATCACAACTACAAAAGGTGCTGAACCAGGCTACAGTAAATCAAAGACTCATATCACAACCAGAGAAGGGTGCTGTACCAGACTACAGTAAATCACAGACTCATATCACAACTACAAAAGGTGCTGTACCAGACTACAGTAAATCACAGACTCATATCACAAACATAAATTGCTGTACCAGACTACAGTAAATCACAGACTCATATCACAACTACAAAAGGTGCTGTACCAGACTATAGTAAATCACAGACTCATATCACAAACAGAAAAGGGTGCTGTACCAGACTATAGCAAATCACAGACTCATATCACAAACAGAAAAGGTGCTATACCAGACTACAGTAAATCCCAGATGTATTACAAATAGAAAAGGTGCTGAACCAGACCACAGTAAATTACAGACAAATATCAGAACCATAAAAGGTACTGTACCAGACTACAGTAAACCACAGACTAATATCACAACTACAAAAGGTGCTGAATCAGACTACAGTCAATCACAGTCTAATATCACAGCTACAAAAGGTGCTGAAACCAGACTACAGTAAATCCCACTTAGATCACAACCAGAAAAGGTGATGTATCAGACTACAGTAAATCATAGACTAATATCACAACTACAAAAGGTGTAGAACCAGGCTACAGTAAATCAAAGACTAATATCACAACCAGAAAAGGTGCTGAACCAGACTACATTCAATCACAGACTAATATCACAACCAGAAAAAGTGCTGAACCAGACTACAATAAATGACAAACTAATATCACAACTACAAAAGGTGATAAACTAGACTACAGTAAACACAGATAAGTAACAAGTTATAATCTAACATTGGATGTTTGTCAGCACATTCTTCCATAGTGCTACCCTTAATTTTAAGTTTAACCTTTTGACAAATGAAAAAAAATACCAATA
Source organism: Potamilus streckersoni (assembly GCA_016746295.1). NCBI lineage: Eukaryota > Metazoa > Mollusca > Bivalvia > Unionida > Unionidae > Potamilus > Potamilus streckersoni. The sequence continues at coordinate 288,001 of JAEAOA010000584.1, forward strand.
ACATCTGTTAAAACTGTTTATATCTTGGAAAAGATGGAGTGCAAAAAGTCTGATACCATACATACTTGCTTATAAGGTGAATCCAACCACAAACTATGCAAACCCAGATCTGCCATTGCATATTGTATTGTTGTTAGATCTGCTATTGCATATTGTATTGTTGATACCACAAACTATGCAAACCCATATCTGTCATTGCATATTGTATTGTTGTTAGGATTAATCATTAAAACAAACATAGACCATGGTCTCTAGGCCTATTATTCTATGACAGATCAAGATCATTGTTGTTTGCAGTTTGACTCAACTTGAAAGCAAGAACATTCAGTACAAAATGAGATGACAATGTGGGGAATAAAACACAAAGTATTTTTACAACATTTAAGTCAAATTTGTTCATTCTTAATATCTTGAAGGTAAATTCAGTTAAACTTTCAAAATTTAAAATCCTAACTGGACTAATTTAAATATCAGTTTTGAGGCTATTTTAAAAAAAAATGAATTCCATCTTCTCTGTTATTCCTAAGATACTGTATCTAATATTAATGTCAGCATGAATACTTACATCATCTAGTGTGTTTCTATTTAAATTTATATTGTGCATGTGAGTTCAATGCAATCACTAAATTACTAAAATATTAATTTTGCAGCATTAAGTGCACCAAACAAGAAAAAACAAGTATTCATCATACTTTGTTACCAAAAATAATTCTGGGCATTGCTAATTTTAAACAACTGCCACATATTCTGCTTAAGCTCCTGTGTTATTGGGATTATGAAGCATCCAAATGATGCTTAGGAATATATATTTATTCTGGTTTTCAGAGTTACAGGTTTCATATTGGTGCTGTTATTTGATTTAAAATTAAAGAAGGAAACATTTTGGACCAGACAAATAGTTTAGGAGATTTTGGTTTAAGTTTTCAGGCATGTGAGGTTTTGTTGCATTGCTACAAAGAAATATATGGATAAGATTTACCAGTGGTGTTGAGGTCTTATGTTTCTCAAATTCCCTGCAGGATCAAGGTTATGGAATATATTCAATGTGTCAGTGGCAGAGTTAGTCATTTTGAGGCCTAAGGCAAACTCGGGCATGGGCCCTCCACAACCCTTGTTTTCATTGTATATAAAGGCACAATTTTTACAAGATAAGATATTTTTAGACAACAAATGCTGTTAAAAACTCTAAAATTGATCTATTACTACTATAAAATATGTACAAGGCTTCGAGGATGAGTACATACAGAATTCATGCCAATAGCAGTAGTGAAAATGTGTAAAACATGCTTTAAAAGAAGAAGTACTGAATTATACAAAATTGTACAAATGATTATTTCTGTAGATGTTGAGTAAGAGGCTTTTAAAAAGCTTGGCATGATTCATGTGATGTTATATAAGATGGTATAGAATTCCATAGTTTGGCTCCAGGAAAAGGAATATGCTTCTTTTAAAGCTCTGATTCTCATTTAGGTAAATATAACTTATTGTTTGAGATGGATCTTAGTTCATACATATGTACATTTTAAACAAATTTAAAATTACATTTAAGATAATCAGGAGCCAAACCATTTAAGGATTTATAGACTAGTAAACCCTTGTAAAATTGAGTTCTCTGCTGAAATGGAAGAATTTTTGACTGCGTCTAAGTCGGCATCAAGAATAACTCTAGCTGCTCTCTTTTGAAATTTCAATAATCTTTCCTGATTTTCTATACCACTATTACCCCAGATAGAACAACAATATTCTAGATGTGGCATGATAAATGCATTGTGGAATATATTTCTGTTCTACAGGGAGATCAGATTTTATTCTGTTCAAGAGATAAAGCAGTGAATTAACTTTTATAATGACCTTATCAACTTTTATTTTCCAGCACAAGATCTGGTCTATCATAATGCCAAGTAGTTTTTCATTTTCAGACCATTCCTTTTAATATTGCTTTGAAATAGTTTTTCAAAGCTTTTGCTCTTGCTAAACTACCTATGATAATGCTTTTGATTGGGATGAATTTATCTTCATACCACTAATTTCACACCATTTATTTACTTTTACCACATTTTTATTTGATTTAGTGCTAATTTCATGGCCCGTTGGTCCAATGTATATAATGTTGTATCATCTGCAACAAGTTGGTGGTAGATATCTCAATGTGGTATGGTAAATCATTGATGTACAGCAGAAAGAGTAATGGTTCAAGAACTGATCCTTGTGGAATACCCGACTTTATTAATTTATTATCTGAAAGTTTATTTAAAATAGAAACTTTTGTAGTCTTCCTTCAAGATAGGATTGTAACCAAATTAAGCTTTCATGATTAACTTGGTATATGCTGAGCTTTTCCAGCAGGATTTTGTGATTTACAAGTTCAAAAGCCTTTGAAAGGTCAAGAAACACTGAGCCTACAAGGTTATCTTGATCTATTGTTGTTAACCAATTATTTACCATTCTAGTTAGTGTAGTCTGGCATGAACCTCATTCACAGAACCGATTGTCATGAATGTAGAAAGTTAAATGATTCCAGATAGTTTCTAAATTCATTACAAACATGTCTCTCTAATATCTTTGAAAGTGATGATAAAACTGACATAGGTTTATAGCTATTCATACCAGGAAGATCTCCTTTCTAATGTATTGGAGTTACTTTTGCCAGTTTTTCAGCCTGTTTGGAAAAATACCTGTGGAAATTCTTAGACTGAAAATATAAGTAGTGAAGATGAAATCACTTGAAATTTTTAGGAATTTAGCAATTACATTATCTATACCTGTTGCTATTATGACATCAAGTTGGTCTAATTCATTTCAAATGAATTCAAGGCTTATTCTAGGGATTTTGATGACTCTTCTTTGCTAAGTTTTGAAGAAATATGTTTATTTAATTCATCACTGGAGAATCTTCAAGGAGTTGTGAAATCCAAAAGTTTTTCATTTATATTCACAAATTAATCATTGAGTGCATTTGCAATTTCAAAAGATTCCTGCTTAGTATCCCATCTGCATCACTAATACATGTAAATAGCAGGTTATTGACATTTTCCTCTCAAGTCATTGAAGGTTTTCCAGAGGAGTTGGGTTTATCAGTATTCAGTAGGAATCAGTATTAACAACTGTCAAAGGAAAGTGAAACTAAGGCCAGGGCAAGTTAAATTACTTTGCTAGTTAAAATGGCACTTTGAATGCATTAATGGCTAATGGACATAGAGAGATTATAATAATTTCATCACTGAATCCTTCAAGAATATTTATGTTTTGGTCTATTTTGTTATATTTAATACTACTACTACTAATGATAATAATAATGATGATGATGATAATGATTATTATTATTATTATTATTATTATTATTATTATTATTATTATTATTATTATTATTATTATTATTATTATTAAAAGAGTATAATAATTTCATCACTGAATCCTTCAAGCATATTTTCTTTTTGTTATATTTTTGTGATATAATGGTACATTTTTTTTATTATTCAAGTACTTTTTTCATTTACAATTTTTTTATACTTTGAAGTTTATGTTGATTAAGATAAAAAAAATTCTGAATGATCTCAGCTTGCTGTATTCTAGTTTTACTAACTTTACATTTAAATGTGATTGTAGTTAATTAAATGTGACTATTCATAATTTATTCATTTAAGCATGTACATTTTGCTCTTATTTCTTTCCTTTCATCTAACCATATTTCTGCAAGTGTACTGAACTGGTAGGATCTGTGAAAACCTGACAATGGATCTGAAAAATTAATGTCATGTCTTTCCAAAATGTAGTTTGCATTGAAAATAAAAAGTGACTTTTCAGGTTTCCTCTAGATTCATGTCAAAATGGACAATAACTTTAGAAGCAAAAACACACAATGATGGCCAGTGTCCATCAGATGAACATGGTTGACACCAAGTGTCAAGGATTTCCATTAACAACTTTTAGACTAATTACAGTTAACAAGATTTGGCATATATTGTTACCATCTGTAATCAAAAAGAGCAATAACTCTTACCAAAATAGATGGTGAGAGTCATATCATGACATATCCCATCCCAGGACATTTTCCCCCTTCAAATAGAATTCCCCCACCCTCACAGTCATTTCCACTACCCCATTATCTTTATACTACCTTATTTATATATAGTAACATTAACTTTGATGTATACTCGCTTTATTTATTCATTGTATCATTGAGCTTCGATGATATTTGGAACAGAACATACACTAAATTTGATTAAAGATTTGCAGCACTGATTCATGGATGGAACATTCAAGGTTCGAAACACTTCAGGAATTGTAGTCAGAGGAGTTTGCTACTTTCATGGATTATTTTGAGGACCTTGTAATCGCTATGTAGTAGCAGTGTTCAATATAAGCATTTGGAGTGTGCATTCAGGTGCTGCCAACAGTTTGCCCTAAACAAACAATGCTGTGGGAGTTTGGAATAGAAAGATCCAGTCCACGGTTTCCTGTCATCATCCAAATATCTGGAGCTTCCTTCAGATTATTAAACAAGAACAGAGTTTAAATAATGTCAACCTAAATCAGATCTTCAGTGGACATTTTCCTCAACAGCCAAAAGAAAGTACAAAGATGGTTCTTCAAGAATTACAAACACAGTTGTCGACTTCAACAATAGTGACATCAGAGAATACTTAAGAGCAAATACTTACAACATTAACTTTTAAAGAATAACTTTTCTTAATATGTGAAAATGTTAACTTTATTTAATATTTACTACTGAAATTCATTTCAAATAACCTTATTCTTTTAACATAATATGTTTTTATACTTTATTGGGAAAATGTCATATTAAATGAATTAAGTTTAATTTCTTCCCCAATAAAAGATAATGGGGCTGGGGAAATGACTAAGGGGATCCTATTTGATGGGGGGGGTCTAGGGGGGAAATGTTGGGGGGTATCTGTCAGAGGGTGAATGGAGATAGATCAATATGCATGTCTTCAGATAATCATAATATATATCATGTATCATAGAAATCTATCTATATTTCTAAGACTAGTTGAATTTACAAGATATTGTCACATATTGTATCCAGATGTCACTTAAGTAAAACAAGAACATTAACTTTTCTAAGATTTGTGTAAATATAAAAACTGGTCAACATAAACATCTTTCACACATGACCATGCACTTCAAAAGATGATGAGAACAGTAAATACAAAGTTTCGCAAAAATCTATAAGATACTGTGAAACAACAACATTCTGTCATATGCTACATTCAGCTGCACAACAAAATGGAAAATAATTTTAATAACAGACCCCACATGGGCCTGACATCACCCCACCTCCATCTTTGTATATAACCAGACTAAGTTAATATTGTAAGAACAAAACTCTAAACTATCTCCAAAATTGAAATTTGTATCAGTTTGATTCTCCTATTTTACTATAGATTAATAAATATTCTTTTGAAAAGATAAAATAGGAATTAATATGCACATATATTCATCACAAATCCACTCATCCAAGATCACATTGGTATAAACCTACCTGCCAAGTATGATCGAAACTGGATAAGAAAAAGCTTAGCCATTGAGATACAAGATCAATTAATTACAATGCATAGATTTCACTGTTATTAAAGAACCTGTCAAAGACCATAATGATATAAGTTTATTTACTGAACTGAATCAAAATTTAAATTTCAGGTCATTTCCAACTATAAGTTGATGGAACACTCTTATTTTTGTTCCTGGTTGGCAGCAAGCCAGATGCAAAATTAATATGCATTGATCTCCCTCAAAATTTTACTTATCTATTGATGATAAAATCCTATTTAGCAAGTTTTACCTAAATCCTATAAAAAAGACACCAGTTGTGGAGTTATCGATGCAAGATTACCTTATTAATAAAAACATAATAAAACACAAATATCTGATCTGATTTAGATGCTAAGTATTAACAAGCTCAGTAAATCATATGCGTGATCACTTCATTAATTTATCTAACTGTACTTTTTGAAATTTTGAATCCAATTTACCATTATCACAAATCTTTAGTCTTAAGTAATCAGAAAAGGGTGAGAAGAAACAAGCTTTGTAAAATTCAACAAATAATTGATTTCCTTAGGATAAAAAGTGAAATGTCAAAAATGAACTGATAGTATCGCAAATTAAATCCAATATAATACTATAATTATTAATGTAAGTCCTAATGAATAAAGTTCTGAATAAATTTGAGTGATATTCCAAGTAATATCTAATACTGAGGGTCTTGATTTGCCTGTAGCAGCTAGAAGTCTCTAATGTACTAATGTACCAATGGCCTAAATTGTATTGCTGTGCCAAAGAGACTTTTGTTAAATCACAGTAATAAAATTTTTATAAAGTTTTCATTAGTGTGATTATTATGTGATTATGATTTTTAACGTAGCTTTAACAATTTTCCAGTCATATCGCTATGATATCTGCATTGTGGCAGTTTATAGTGATGTCTAGCACTGAAGCATCATGCCGCAGACATGTGACATGATGTCCCTCCCAGTCTCATTATCCTGACACCAGGCCGACCAGTCCTAACACTAACCTCTAATGCTGAGTGTCAAGTGAGGTAGCTGTTAGTACCATTTTTGTAAATCTTTGGAATGACTCGACCGGGGAACAAACCCATGACCTCCCACATACAAGGCAGACACTCTAGTTTTCATTGTTTGAATTCACAATAGTTCCCAGCTGAGGTATCTTTCCAATAATATTAGGGTATTTTAGAGCACATTGTATTTCCAATGAATAAGAAATAATTTCACCCAAATTAAAAATATGAATACAATAAATTAAATGATTTTTTAAAAGATTTTGTCAGAGGAATACAAAAAAAAAGATTATGTTAGAAACTATGATACAAAAGAAGAGTCAGGATGTATAACAAAAGTTCATTTCCAGTACAATCCAAGCTATAATTAGAAAATGTCTATTACTAAAATTATAATAAAGAATGTGGTAAACATCAAGTAGACCAGTCACTTCGTGGGGAATTTCTAATGTTCTGGACTCAGATTGAGATAAATATATTCTTTAAAAAAAAAAAATCACTGATTCTGGTCAAATAGAGAATGAACTTGATTTTGGACAAGGCCAGCTACAAAATGCTGTTTTACATAACCCATAACATACAATAAATAAAAAACACTAACAGACAATGAAAATTAAAATACATAGATTACTAACAAGCTCAGCCAATCAGATAAAAAAAATCACTTTATTAATATACATGAATCTCATTCATTATTAAAGGTGTCCAAGATCTATTAAGTCTAATCAAAATTGGATCTGAATTATGGCCACTGGACTGGTACTGCAAAGCAGACAATAGATACAGGGCCATAGTATAGCTCACTTGTCCTTGTGGTCACAATGATTTATTGATAAGCACATCTTTAGATGACCATGATATATGTATGTATCAAGTTCACAACAATCCATAAAAACTAAAACAAATACATTCACAAGTTTCTGTCAAACACTGCATTAAGCTGCATAGCAAACAGAGCAATAAATCTTGTAAAATATCACAAAAGTACAGTGACATGTCAATATGCACATCTTCAGAATTAAGATGTAACATGTACAAAAAGATTTGCTGTAACAATTGTACTAAAAGCTTCACTGTAACATGTACAAAAAGATTCATTGTAACACATACAAAAAGATTCACTTTAACATGAATAAAAAGATTTACTGTAACATGTATCACAAGATTCACTGTAACATGTACAAAGATTCACTGTAATAGGTACAAAGAGTCATTTGTAGTACATACAAACACATTCTGTGACACTTGAAAAAGATTTGCAACATCATGTACAAAAAGATTTGCTATAACATGTACAAAAGGATTCACTGTAACATGTACAAAAAGATTCACTGCAACATGTACAAAAAGATTCACTGCAACATGTACCAAAAGATTCACTGTAACATGTATAAAAAGATTCACTGCAACATGTACAGAAAGATTCACTGCAACATGTACAAAAAGATTCACTGCAACATGTACAGAAAGATTCACTGCAACATGTACAAAAAATTCACTGCAACATGTACCAAAATATTCACTGTAACATGTACAAAAAGATTCACTGCAACATGTACAGAAAGATTCACTGCAACATGTACAAAAAGATTCACTGCAACATGTACCAAAATATTCAAAGTAATAAGTATGAAAAGATTCACTGTAATGTGACATAAAAAAGAAACTGATAACTACCCAGACATGACTGTATTCCGGAACTGGGCCATTTTTCTTCAAACCAGAGAATCTATTATACACAAGTTAATTGAGGCTACAATAGTGGCCTTCTTCCAACTTATATTTTTCCTACTGATGAGAAGGACAGAGATAGACATCTCACATAGATCTTTTGATTAGGCAAGATTTCAACAATTGTCTATTCCTATGTAAGATGCTCAAAAAAGAAAACATCTTTCAAAGTGAATTAGTTGCTTTCCTTTTCTCTATGCAGTATAAGAAAAGAAGCATGTTAGAATATTTCATCCCTTGATGCTGCCAAGTTATGCCTGGTAATCAAGCTCGACAGCCTGGCATGATAGCAATGGTATAAATATGTTATAAAAAGACCTGGAAGCAACCTAATTTTCTTAACAGATCATCCACCAGATAATCCTTTACATGTATATTGCCTGCAGTGATTATATAATTCCAACAAAGAAAAAGAAGACTATGGCAAATATGTACAATGATAAATGTGGCAGCAGAGAACAGCCTGACTTTTTAAATAAGCTAATCCATATCATAATGTTTATAAATATCTATGACTGGCAATCACAAAGACATTTGAAAAACTATGACAAGACATAAAGAATATTTTCCCTCATTAATTTTTCATATTTAACAAACAAAGTTTTCTCAGTTTAGATGTTTGATCCTTTTTAAAATCTTGTACTTTCTTTTGTTACTAGCTGAATTAATGTGTTCACCACCACCACAATGACAAGTATAATTTCTTAACTGGAATTGTTTTTTACAGACTATTAAGCTGTTTTATACAATGGTAAAGGAAATGACACAGGATACCCACTAGCATCAGCTTAGTTGTTTCTACATATTTTCTGCAGCACAAAGGAGAATATATGTACTGCCATAGTTTCAACAGTACACTTAGGTCATCTTCATCCATTTCAGATTTGCTTCTGGCCTAAATTTCCTAAGACAAGTTTTTCTGTACACACATTAATAGAAGACATAATCATTAAGTAAAAATATGCAACCTACTTCTTTTGTCTGATTTGGTTGGGTTTTTTTCATGGCAAAGCAACATAATTAACTAGTGCCAAGGTAAGCAACATAATTAACTAGTGCCAAGGTAAGCAACATAATAGTGTCAAGGAAAGTAAAGGTGATAACAGTGAAGCTGATCCAGGCCGATACAATAATAGGATTCAAACCCACAACTTTTCAATTGCATGTCTGGCATGTTAATAGGATTCAAAACCACACTCTTTCAATTGCATGTCTTTCATGTTAATAGGACTCAAAACCACACCCATTTAATTGCATGTCTGACATGTTAAAAGGATTCAAACCCACAACCATTAAATTGCATGTCTGGCATGTTAATAGGATTCAAACCAACAACCATTCAATTGCATGTCTGGCATGTTAAAAGGATTCAAACCCATGCCCTTTCAATTGTATGTCTGGCACGTTAATATGATTCAAACCTACAACATTTCAAATGCATGTCTAGCATGTTAATAGGATTCAAACCCATGCCCTTTCAATTGCAAGTCTGGCATGTTAATAGGATTCAAACCCACACCCATTCATTTGCATGTCTGACATGTTAATAGGATTCAAACCCACACCAATTCAATTGCATGTCTGGCATATTAATAGGATTCAAACCCATGCCATTTCAATTGTATGTCTTGCATGTTAATAGAATTCAAACCCACACCCTTTCAATTGCATGTCTGGCATGTTAATAAGATTCAAAGCCACACCCATTCAATTCTATGTCTGGCATGTTAATAGTATTCAAACCCATGCCCTTTCAATTGCATGTCTGGCAGGTTAATAGGATTCAAACCCACACTCATTTAATTCTATGTCTGGCATGTTAATAGGATTCAAAACCATGCCCTTCAATTGCAAGTCCATCACAGCTCAGTTTCCATTATTCATATGACATACAGGAAGGGAGTACATGAGGCCTATTCTCCATCCCTAAACCAACAGGGGAATACTCGGAATGAAAGGATAACAAAAAGCGTTTTCACCTTGCAGACACACATCTAACAAATCCATTGGGGTCTTTCTTAGACAGATAGATGTACTAAGGTGATGTCCAAAAAATTAATTGCATAGGCACAATCAAATTTGAGATAGAGTAACCCTAACCTTATAACTGCTGAGTCCAAAATTTATTTGGACAAGAACTTAAGTTATTATCCAGATATGAAATTCAAAAAGTATTATATTGTTTTAGCAACAGCAACCATGACCTCAAAAAGCTGTTGACCTAACATTTATAGCATTCTTTCTTGGTTTAGTTAAACACAAGGACCAAGCTGGATTCAAATCTGTTCACAAGAACTTCAGATACCATGGAAATTAAATGCATTCGTAACATTATGTTTTAGCAATAGAAAGAACCAGTCAAACCAAGATTGATTTATTTGTAAAAGAAACACACCATGATATTTATTAGAACTCTGTCAAAGTCTAAAACAGGTGGCAGATATTTATTTTCAGTAACCTTCCATGGTTACCTGTAAGTACTAACATAAATGATAAAACCTTGACTGTAAACATAAACCCCAAAAAGAAGACATGAAGATACATCTCTGTCCCCATACCACCCATATATAAGTTCATCATTGGAAATATTCCTTAACTGATTTCTATACTTAATGATTATTTGATGAAACCATAAGTTTATCTAGAAATTTTCTTGCTACAACAAACTGTAATGTTGTTAGTAGAGTTCTGCTAACCTAAAAACTCAAACTTTTCCAAAAAATTTGAAGAATTCCTACAATGGCTGAAAAGTCTTCTCATATAATCTGCTGATGCATACAAACATGCATACCAAATTTCCTCTGCCTATGTCAAGTTGGTTTTGATTAATCACGCTAACTTGGTTTTCATAAAAATGTCTTTTAAAAATGAGTTTAAAAATTTATAAAAAATTTAAGCAAGCAAATTCAGTGAATTTTTGTCTCCACCTAGCATGATAAGGTTGTCATCCCTTGATCTCAATAGGCTATAAATTATTAAAGTGACAGTAAAAGTCAGATGGGAAAATTAAATAATTGTGTCATCACCTTGCCTTTGAAGATACTATGGTACCTCCCATGTGGTTTGTAACACTTTATAGTGGTGATGTTTAACTATACCAAGTTTCATGCCATAATATGAAGTGGCTGGAAAGTTATGGAACAGAAGGGAAAATGGGAAAATGTAAAAAATATTGAGCCATAAACAGGACCCTGAGGCTATGGTCCTTAGTGTGGAACATTGTCTGCATACATGTGACTGAACACAGGGGTTGGCTCAGGTGATTAATCATCATGTAAATAGCCTAAAATAATAACTGAGCAAATTTCCAGTTTTGAAATAATCACATCAGGTTTTTTTTTTCAAAGGAACTTGGTGGCTTTCATTCTGTTCTTATATGCCCCACACACAATCATTTTTAGTCATTCTTACTAGATTTCTGACTGTGTATATTTGTGACAGTCCTCATCACTGATGATCTCAACAATTAGGGGATGATTCTTATAAATGGATTCAAGTTTCCTCTGGTGTCAGCCTTCAGCTTGAATTTACCAAAGGAATGGAAGATGTCATTTTTATTGACTACATTTGAATATAGCAATATCCACCAAGAAGTTTAAATTGTTTCCTGTCAGTGGGTATATTCAAGTTGTTGACTGCTTATTTTAACTGTTCAAGAATGGTGCCTATCTGGGTTGAAGTTCTTCCACCAAAGTCTGTATGTAGTTCTGGATTTCATTTACCAGTGCCATTCTACAGTCTAGATTTCATTTACCAGTGCCATTCCACATTCTGGATTTCATTTACCAGTGCCATTCCACATTCTGTGATAGTGTCATGAACCTCTCAAGCACCACTGTAATCCAAAACATAAAAAACTTTTAGATTTATTTGCCATGGAGTTATAATTGCATACCATTATATATATATATATATATATATATATATATATATATATATATATATATATATATATATATATATATATATATATATACAGAGAGAGATTCATTGAAACACATGAATGAGTGAACTGTAACACAAGATTTATAAAAATGAATGTTAATATAATTAACTGAATATGAAGTAAAATAACAAACATGTACAAAAATTCTGAAAATAATTTATCATAACTGTTAAATAGAGCTTTAAAATGCATTATATCAATCTATAGTTACTACTCTTTGCTGCCTTTGTGTGTCCAATGCAGTATACCTAAGGGAGATGTCTATCACTTGCATATCCAATGTAATTGACCCAAGGTAAATGTCTGTCACTTGCTTATCCAGTGTTATTTGGTGTTATTGGCCCAAGGTAGATATGTCACTTGCATATCCAATGTTATTGGCCCAATGAAGATGTCTATCATTTGTATATCCAATGCAACTGGCCCATGGTAGATATTTATCACTTGCATATCCAATGTAATTGGCTTAAGGTAGATGTCTGTCATTTGCATATTCAATACAATGGACACAAAATAAGTATCTGCCACTTACATACCCAATACAATTGGTCCAAGTGAGATGCTGTCTCTTTCATGTTATAGAATATACTGAAGTGGTTACATTAAGGCTTAAATCTAGAAATTACAATAAAAAATGAACTGAAATGTTTCTAAAATGACACCCATCAATGCTTAGACTTTCCAGTTTGTGGTGCAGACCTGTAACACTTAATTGATTGTTCTTCCATCACTAGCAGCTAAGTATGACTATTGAGGACTGGAGTTAAGACAACCTACCCAATTGCCAACTGGATTCTCCATATGAAGCACTGATGCACAGGTAAAACTATTACACACTTTGTGACTTTAAGCCCCATTTGCTGACACTGTAATTAGGTCAGGCTACATCTGTTACTGTCAATACACCTGACTCCCTATGGAGAGTCCTTTCATCGGAATCAGGTGGCTGAGCTGATATGATCATCTGCCAGATGTGAAGGCAGATGGCAAAAGCTGTGTAGATAGTGCAGGGTATCAGCTAAGTAGGGGTAGAAACTGATGGTCATCCTCTGCAGCCTGCCTCATCAACAGATGTTTCCTCTTTGTTGTGCCACTGGATTCAGAAAGGCCGGGACAAGAGTGAGGGTAACTACACATAAGTCATGAAATTATTCCCATCCCCCACCAGACATCTTCAAGTCCTTTGGCAATGAGAAAGCAGCAAAGCAGCTGGTGTGGATACAGTGGGAGCTGTAGCTGTAGCTCAAAATTCCAGGAAGAAAAATGTGACAGCTTCCTATTAGTGCCTGGAACATAAACTTACTAATGGACAGAAAAGATAGACCCAAGATAAATACATCATTAATTGGAAGAGAACTGGCCAGATTCAACATCCAGATAGCAGCCCTGAGTGAAACTCACATAGCAGGGTTAGAACAACTCAACAAAGTCAGCATTGCCTGGAATGGCTAAAGTAAAGAAGAGAGAAGTGAATGACAAACTAATGAAATAAGACTCCCACTATCTGGAAAATAACATGTAACTATCATCTGAGCCTATGCATCCACTATAACCAACTAAGATGAAATCAAGGACAAATTTTATGAAGACCTGGATTTTTGTATCACAGAAATAACAAAGGCAAACAAGCTCATTGTCATTGATGACTTCAGTACTAGAGTTGACACAGATCCTCAGACATGGTCAGGTGTGCAACAACAAAGGACTCCTCCTACTGAGGAAATGCACTGAACTCAACCTTCTCCTCACCAATCAGTCTTCCTTCTTCCAAACTCCAACAAGGCATCTTGACTGCAGCTTTGCTCCAAGCACTGGCATCTCAAGGATTACATTGTCATTCTGGTATCTCATGTCCATCCCATCATCATAATCACAGATGGCACCATTTAGCATGGCAGAGAACATCATACTGAGGAGAGACGAAGTTACTGGAAATGACTATATGTAATCTCCTATTTCCTGATGACTACTTCCTGAATACCAAATCTGAGACTCACATGCAACAGAGTACAGACTATTGCTCTTTAAGCTTGTGACAATTTCAGTCTCACAATCAGTTTCAAGATAACAGATGTAAGGCATCAACCTGTACCATAAAAGCCTTATGTAGAGCCAACCCATCACCAGTCATTGGTCAAACCTTATCACATGTCTTTGGACAGATTCACCAATCATTGGCCAAACCCTGTCATGTGGCTTTAAACAGATTCACCTATCTTGGCAGCACACTGTCTCATGTAGCCCACACTGATGATGAAAACCAGTGCCAGAAATGCTAAAGCAAGTGTTGCCTTTGGTAGACTAGGTACAAATGTGTGGAATTCTGATTTCAATTTCTTATAAACAATCAAATAGTTAAACTTTAGTAATACTTAAATGAGTATTCTATACAAAGATGAGTTCTGCTGATCCAATGTAAAAGGAAATTATTCTAAAGAATATTGTGGACATCCTGTTGAAATCCTTGTCAAAAATAGGAACTAAGATGGTCAGCATTTTATTGTACTACTGATCATCAGACTCATCCATGAGAAGGGCAAATATTTATTGTGGCACATATTTTTTACTTATACTGTTGAGATCCCAAAATAACTTTTGTCCATTTACACAAGCACTTATTAATTTCCATGGCAAGGAATATCATCTTGACTAAATCTGAAAATTTATTAGCTTCCAAAAATGGTAAACATTGTCTTGTCACATTAAATTCTGATTCAGATTCCATGAACATTAGTTAAAGTGAAGGCATATTCATTGTCGAGTTCAAAATACTCTTATGAGATGGGCTTACTGTGTATGTAAAATCATTCTTGCCACTGTAGCAGATTTTAAAATCAACTTCACAGGAATGGCATAATGCATACGCATAATGAACTTTAAACTTGATTCTAACCAATGAGATTCCTGTTTCCATTCATTATTGATTTCATGTGATACTTTGGTTGCTTATGGTTTGATAATTTAGCATTGTAAGGTAACTTATGCCAAGATATCTCAACAAACTGGCTACATGATGTGGAAGGCTGACTATTGGACTCAGCTGGTCTCATCAATAATAAGTTGCATATCAAATTTAGGAAGGATTTAATAAATATAGGAATTTCTGTGTAAAAATGAAAGTGGGTATGACAATCAAGGGGTATAACTCTAAATAATGCTGAAGAAGGCTGACTACTGAACTCGACTGAGGTTTAATTAATATTGAACTGCATACCAAATTTGCATACCATACCAAATTTGCATGCCAAATTTGCATATCAAAACAATTAATAATGGAGACATTGTGCAGAGATGAAAGTGGGTGGATCTGACATTCATGAACTGTAATTGAACAATGATGCTGAACTCTAACATTCAAACTCTGCCAAGTTTCATCTTTAACAAGCAGCATACAAAATTAAAATCAAATTCATGAAGTCTCTGAACAGCAACAAAAGTGGGATGGAAAAACAGTTAAAAGGATGAATAAATGGAAAGACAAATTGATGGATTGACAGGAGCAATTTAGCTTCCCCTTTTTCAAACAAAAAAATCTTTTCAGATCTCTAGTATTTTTGTTCAGTTTCTAGTATTTATTTCAATTTAGCTCCCATGAAGGAATGTGGATGAGAAGAAAATCTAAAAAATTTCTACTGTAATTAATTATTGCATTGTTATGAACTGCCTAAATATTCAAGTCGGCATCTTCAAGGAATAAGACATATTTTTTATTAAAATTCCACTACTGAAAAAAAAGACTCAAACTATAGCTGTTTCAGCAGGTGATTTTAAGAAGAAAATGGTTTATAATGGTGCATACAAAAAGTACAAATACCTACCAAATTCTTGGAAAAATGCCAACATCTGCACCTCAGGCTGCATGCTGCTTTTCATTCTGTGGGCATAACTTTTTTCCTCTTTCATTGCAATACTTTGCTTGCTGCTCATAACTTTCTCATATAATTTCTGCAATTATAAAGAAGCAAAGAGTACACTCATTGCAATCCTTAAGACTGCAATAAGAACCAATTATATTGTGATTCAAAGTGCAGTGAAATTATGCAGAAGGAGTTTTCTGAATTCAAATCTTGTAATTACTATGTAGGAATAAGTACAAGTGATGGAGAAGGCAATGATTTGAAGGAGTACACACAAACTTGCACACATTATAATTTTTTGTGCCAATAAAATACTGCACTCAACTATAAAAGAACAAAGAATGCTTCATTTTTAAAATACATGACAGATCACCATATGTATACAGCTACAAATCTGTCTGCATGTGTTCAATGCAATGCTAAGATTCGGCGAATGTGGATATGTGAAAACGTGTTACAGGGGGTGGGGTGTTTAGTTATAACCTTGAGTGTTACAAGGTTTAATTAATTATTTTTATACCCGTGCATGGTTTTGGTTATATGAAAATGGGGTGGGGTGTTTCCAATATTTATTTAGGTATGGCACCCACCCAGGCTCAATTATGGTTCAGAAGTTAAGTAGGTGAATATGGTTCTGAGCCCCCAGTCAGCATTAAATCCAAAAGTACTACAGGGTAAAATTAAACGGTTAAATACAAAAGTACAAAGGGGTGGAATTAAATAAAACAATTTAATTAATAATAAAATTTCAACATGCGAGCTTTCCAATCGCTCGACCCTTTTGTGCCTATTTCATCATCTGAATCAGTGTGAGAATTTTGCCCTGTCCTTGGTTCTACTCATCTGTCTCTCTAAATATCTCCTGCACTCCTCCTTTACTCCTTCAACTTTCCTCTCCACTTCTACTCTTCCTTTGTTCCTTTGAATTTCCTCTCCACCTCCACTTCCCTTTCCGTCAACTCCAATCCGTCGACCCTGACTGTACCGACAGTCTTACTTCAGTCTTCTCTCTCAGACTCCCGGAACTCTCCTTCTAACTAAAGTTATCCCACCCGGAAAGCTTCCTGTAAAACAAAAGGAGGGTGTACTATTTTGCTTGGCACATACACTCACACTACCCAGATCACTTACCATCAGATAAGGCTATCAAATTTCATGGGTCATGCATCCATTCCCACCGAAATACTTATACATTCATGAATGGTAAACACAATGTAAAATCAAAACATAATAACACATCATAAAGCACGATATCAATTACTCGTATACAGGCAACAATAATTGATTCACACCAATACATAATAACCAACACATCTATTTTGCATCACAAATCATACAAATATCTAAATATGCAACTATCTATGCTCTGAACATATTCAAACATACATTCATAATCTTGCATACATCAATCATTTCCTAACTCCAATGCAAATCTCAAATAAGTACACAAATGGAACTCTACAAAGTAATTCTTCATTTCAACAATATTATTAGTAATTGCGTAAACATAATATTAGTACTTACTGTTATGGCATTGCAATGTGTGAGTAAAAAATCAAACAAATATCTACCTTCTTGAAGCTTTCTTTGTTCAAAATCTTTTCCCTGTGATTCATGACAAATTTACAAGTGCGTATCTCCAGTATCTCCGAGTAGCCTTAATCATGCAATCACCTAGTAATCTGCCTAGGTCTATTAATAATTCTGGGATGGAGTCAGTTTGATATCCTTGAAACTTAGAGGTATGCCCACCCACTAACTTAATTCTGATTGGATGCGGTGGACTAACCATTCCCAAGTTGTAAATCAGCAGAACTGTCAATATAAGTTGCCTACCATTTTATTACAAATGGCTCTTTTGATGTCCTACTAAAGGATTAGCACCCAGGTGTAATATAGAATGCCCTATTCTGCACAAAGAACCTTTTGGTGACTATGTCTGGATTGGCTTCTTGCTCCCAGTGTTTTGTCCACAGATCAAACACCGGGTTAGTGTCAGCTGGATAAACATCTTGCCAGTAGTTTCTGGTGGGTTGGTGGTTCTTTCCACAGATTTCCCTGTTCTTTTTCCTCCACCATTAATACTGGCCGCCATATATAGCCTAATGTGTGCTGAAAAATGGTGTTAAACCCCAGAATAACAACAAATACAGCTACAACTACATGTGAAGCTTATACTCCAAATAACAGTTTTTGATTGGTTGGCTTGGTCCTACTCTATATAAAAGTTGTTGGTTGGTTGGTTTAACGTTTTAATGCACAGCATCAGAAGTATGTTATTTAGTGCTCAGGCATCATGATAGCAGACTAATTTGACAATAGGATTCAAACCAGCATCCTTTTTGATAGCTTGTCCAACATGCTGATCCTTGACCCACTGTGGCTTTGATGTGGCATGTAAGATATTCTTTAAGAATTACAGCTTTAGAATATGGTCATCAAATGTTTCGTGTTCTTGAAAATAATATTTAAAAGAAACAAGAGGCCTAAGATCGCAATTTCTAAAGAATTATTGTTCATAGAATTATAGCAATAATAATAATAATAATAATAATAATAATAATAATAATAATAATAATAATAATAATAATACTTTTTGTAGAGAAGTTAACAGTTAGTTACAAAACTAATTTATCTTGAGGCCATTTAGCTGTTATGTGCAATATATAGAGTATATACAATGTGACAGATTGGCGGCGTGCAAAACATACCAACCTTTTTCACTACGGTTCGTTGCTAGGGAATGACCTCCGCGGTGTAGTTTTTACCCAGTGTGGATAGATAGAAAGAAGAATGCAGATCACTGGACGAGTATATTGAAGAAATAACAAAACGAGCCCCCTTTCAATGAACAAATATAAAATTTAATCAGTTTATCAACAGAATTTAAAATGAAAAGAAATCAATGACTTAGTTACAAAAGAAGGAAAAATGGTACTAACATGTACTCAAATAAAAAAGACAATACAGATTTCTTTAAATGTAAAATTACTTTCAACGTTAAATTGCTATCCTCATTGCCAATGAGATGTGACCTTTGAGTGTAACGATGAGAGACTTCATCACCTAATTTATGCAGACATCAAGACTTCCGTTCGTCCCTGCTCTGTCGATCTTTGTCTAGCTTTTTCGTCTTGGACTCTTGTCCGTCGAACTCTGACTTAACAATCGTCTCTGGACTTATATTTCTGCGTAGAATTTGTTCTCGTCCTGTGATTGTTCAGGGATTCCTCATGTGAATCCAGGAAAGCTGTTTCCTTTTGCCGTTTCTTTATTCGTTTCCACGAACCTCACGTATAGGCCGTCTCCTAACTGAGAGAACTATCCGGCCCCTTACTCAATAACGAAAACGTACTTTCTACGAATTTGGAGTCGTACTAACTTTCCTTGCGAAAGATCGAAGAAGACTAAAGAATTTTCCTAAAGTAAAACCTTTAATTTCTTACAGAGTTACGCCCATAAATCCATATTAACCAATCGGAATAGACTGTTTCCTAAACCTGTTCGTAGAATGTTTGGATTGACAAGAAAACAAAACAACTAATCATGTCGTAATTAATCATTTACTTTGAACTATCACCTATATCCAGCTGCTGCTTTTAACCCTGCCGATTTTGGGGAAAGGTCTTATGTCATTCTCTTGTACCATAGCATCTGACTCGGTCATGTTACGTCGGCTAGAACGAATTCCCTTTTGACCTTCAGAGATGAAATGAAAATAATCATCTATCTCTAGCCCTTTCTACTTTAATTAAGTTGACTTTGATACAATTCCTTTAAACAAAGCTTCTAAGAGTTTTCAAAATTCAACACATCACATAGGCCCTCTTACAGAGTAAAATCTGGGATTTTGCTCATCGAATTTTGAAGTTACAGTTTAATTTAATGTTTACATGTCCTGAAGTGACCCCTTCACCTCAGACTCAAGCAATCGACTCATGCAATCTGCCCCCACATTTGAGTTTCCACGAATGTAACGTAGCTGGACTTGATATTGTTGTAGAAACAATGACCACCTCATTAAACGCCCATTAGTCAATTTAGCCTGTGCAAGATACGCTAAAGGTTGATGATCGGTTTCTAGAATAAACTTTCGCTCATACAGATAACGCTGAAACTTATGAATCCTAAAGACAATCGCTAGGCATTCCGTCTCAGTGACTGAATAATTACGCTCTGCGGTATTAAGTTTCCTACTCGCGTATGCAACAGGAAATAAGTCCCCGTCATGTTCTTGCAGTAAAACTGCACCAAGACCTCTGTCAGAAGCGTCTGTACGTAACACAAAGTCCTTTGTCACGTCTGGTAGCTTAACAATGGCGTCTGACGTCAGTCTATCTTTCAACGTTTGAAAGGCCCTCTCACAAGCGTCTGTCCAAACAACTTTAGTCGGAGATTTCTTTCTCGTCAAGTCGGTCAACGGGCTAGCAATAGCACTGAAATTGGCAACATATTTTCGATAATACCCTGCAAGACCTAGAAATGAACGAACTTCCGTCTTTGTAATTGGACGTGCGGCATTCCGAAGCTGCTCGACCTTCGTACTGTCTGGGGTTAATGTATCTTCACTAAGGGTGTGTCCTATATACGTCAATTTACGAAATCCAATATGGCATTTGGAGGGTCGGGCGGTGAGCCCTGCCTGTTTGAGTCGTTCCAAAACCTTTCTCAACAGAATTACGTGTTCCTCCCAAGTAGCAGTCGCTAACAATAAATCGTCCATAAAATTAGAGACTCCGCTCCATCTTAGAGGTTCTAAAAGTTTCCTCATTATTCGGGTGAAGACACTGGGTGCGTTCTGGACCCCGAACGGCATAACTACCCATTGGTATGTTCCATCTGGTGTCGCGAAAGCAAGTTTCGGACGGTCTTCTTTTCGTACAGGAATTTGCCAATACCCTTTTGACAGGTCTATTTTCGAGAAGTATTTTGCGTTCGTCACTCCGGCAAATATATTTTCAGGATCTGGTAACATTTCTACTTGAAATTCGGTGATCCTATTCAACTTCCTGTAATCAATACAAAAACGGTGATCGCCATCCTTTTTCTGTACCAAAACAACCGGTGAACTATACGCCGATTCCGCTAGTTCAATGACCCCTAATTGCAGCATAGTTCGAATTTCTTTCCTCACGGTTTCTACCTTCGCATGCGGAAGTGGATAGGGTCTCAGTTTTACTGGTGTTTCATCTAATAGCTTCAGACTGAACTCCTCCAAATCCGTCATACCTGGTTTCTCCGTCAGAGTGTCTTCGTAATCGTTAAGTATCTCCTCCACCTCACCACGTTGGTCTGACGTTAACGTTACGTCAAGGACGACGTTTACGTAAGTTTCGTTCCCCGTCAACGGACAACTAGGAAGTACTTCCGCCACTCCTCCATTGTCGTCGAGTTCTTCTGTCACAACTGTAGCAACCACGAACTCAGTAGGTGACTCTCTTTCTCGGTAGCGTTTAAGTAGGTTAAAGTGGTACAGCTTCTCTTTATCGCCCACCCTGATGCGATAATTCTGTCCACCCTTCTTCTCCGTTACAACGAACGGTCCTCTCCAAGACACTTGGAGTTTGTTATGTTCTAATGGCAACAACAACAACACCTTGTCGCCTACCTCAAACTTACGTTCTTTCGCCTTCTTGTTGTAGTACTTGGCCTGACGTCCCCTTGCATCACAGAGATTTTTCTGGGCCAAGTTACAAACTTCCTCCAGTTTATTACGGAGGTCAACAACGTACTGATATGTTGTTCTTACCTCTTCGGATGCTTTCTCATCCGTTCACAACTGCTTCAATACAGCCATGGGTCCTTTCACTGTCCTCCCATAAACTAGCTCGAACGGCGAAAATCCAAGACTAGCTTGGGGTACTTCGCGAAACGCAAATAATATAGCGGGAAGGTATCAATCCCGATCCCTAGGTCGATTCTCGCATAACTATTTTAGATCTTGTTTCAATGTCCCATTGAAACGCTCCACAAGACCGTTACACTTTGGGTGGTAAGGGGTAGTAGTCAGGTGCCTGATAGAAAGTAACCGGTTTACTTCCTCCATCACCTGGCTAACAAACTGCGTCCCTTGGTCAGTTAATATTTCGTCTGGTACACCAATTCTAGACCAGACCCCTAACAACGCTTCAGCTACCGTAACTGAATCGATGTTCCTTAAAGCAACGGCCTCCGGGTATCGGGTAGCATAATCGACAATCGTTAGCACATAACGATTGCCACTTTCCGCTGCGGGCTTTATCGGACCTATCAAATCCATAGCCACCCGTGAGAAAGGTTCATCAATCAGAGGGGTAGTTCCTAACGGCACTGGGCGATGTGAGGTCTTAGGTGCCACTCGCTGACACTTGTCACACGACAGACAAAACCTCCTTACATCACCATACACACCTGGCCAATAGAACTCCCTAACTAACCTATCTCGCGTCTTAACCACACCCATGTGACTACCAAGTAAACCTTCATGTGCAAGCCTAAGTACTTCATCCCGCTTAGACCGTGGTACCTGCTTATACCTCTCGGTCCCCTTTCGAGCGTATCGGTACAAGATACCTCGCTTCAGTGCGAACTCTACCTCACCGTCGGGTAAGTTCCGCACTGACTTGTCCTTTGCATACCCGCGTATGTTATTAAGGGTAGAATCTTCCTCTTTTATTAAGGGTAGAATCTTCCTCTTGAAGTCTCCTTAATTCGCCAGGTAGCAAATTATCTATGGGCGAAGTCGAGAGTTTCAACGGTTTCGGCCCTGACCTTCGTCTCATAGACCTAGTCTCTACAGACTCCACCTGTACCGGTGTACACGTCATAGGATTAGGTTGTGGCAATATATACCTACATCCTAAAATAACATCGTGCGACAACCCTGACAAGCACGCTGCTTGAATTCGTCCTTTCACATAGGGCGAATCAAGATTGATATAAACAACTGGAAGGGAATCTCTACTCTTATTTGCAAATTGTACCTCTACAGTCTCACCTGTATAATCAGTAGGTTTAACAAACTTGCTGTCCACCAAAGCTGGATAACTACAACCGGTGTCGTAAAACACAGTAACCTCTACGCCATTTACCGTAGCTGTTGCTGTATTGGACCACTCCAATAGATTACTCTGTTTACTAGTATCTGGGGTCACTACATTTACAGTGGGACGGTATCTTCTACAGTTTTTAAGAATATGGCCGGGTTTGTTGCAGCCATAACACACAACTTCCTCTTTCTTACCAGAGGTTATCTTGTCCATCCCTTGGGACTTACCTGAGCACCGGAACTGATCACGGCTGGGATTGTCAGCCCCTGGCTTCCCACCATTTTGACCATTCCGCCTGATAGGTGTTAAACCATTACCTCTCCTAAAATCTGGGACGCTGGTTCGATCCCTGCCACTCCATGTGGTTGGACGAGAGTGTGCAGCTTCATATCGCTCGGCCATTACACTAATATCTTCTAAGGTCGCGAAATCACGCTCCGCCAAAAATACTATTAGGTCTTTACCGTATGTACTGAGGACATGTTCCTTTAGAATTTCTTCCCGTATGCCTTCGTATGAAAGTTCGGCTCCGGACATTTTAATCCACTTATCGAAAAGTACGCGTACTTATGAAATTGCGCGTGAGACTCTGTGGCTTTCTTAGATGACTCCCTGAAAAGTTTACGGAAACTTTCAGTTGTCAGCTCGTAGTGCCGTAGTAATGCTTTCTTGAGAGCTTCAAAATCATCTATTTCAGCGGGTGCCAAATTATGATAAACCTCCTTGGCAGCGCCTTGCAAAAATGCTGAAATATTAATAGCCCACTGTTCTTTGGATATTTGATGTATTAAAGCTAACTTTTCAAACTGGGTTAAAAAGTTGTCAATAATTTCCTCCTTGTCGTTGAACATAGGCATAGTTATCTGGACGGTACGTCTATCCTCAGTTCTTCTGCTCGAGGGTTCTAACTGTACATTCAGTTCTTCGCCCCTCCTAGACTCCACTTCGATCCTTAGTCTTTCCATGGCTAACGTATGCTCTCTCTCTCTCTCTCTCTCTCTCTCTTTATTCCTTTCCTCGGCTTGCAATCTAGCTAACTCAAGTTCTTTTTCTCTTTCAGCCTGCAGTCTGGCTACCTCAAATTCTTTTTCTCTTTCAGCCTGCAGTCTGGCTACCTCAAATTCTTTTTCTCTTTCAGCCTGCAGTCTGGCTACCTCTCTTTCCCTCTCTCTCTCTCTCGGCTGCTTCTCTTTCCTTGTACTCTTTGAGACTACGTTCTACAAATTCCGTTAACTGTGTCCCTTCATAACCTAATTCTTCGGATCCAAGAACTTTGAATTCTCGCGCAAGTTGCCGTAATGTTGCCATTCTTGTCTGTCTTGTTGCTAACTCACCTAGATTAATATCACTAACCTGTTTTCTGCCTTCAAGAAAACAACTTCCCTATGAAAATCAACGAATATTCTAGCTAAGTCAAGTCTTACCTACAGACTTACTTAAAAATTACACAAGTAATTTAAACGGCTTTAAGGCAGTACCAAACTATAAATTCTCCCTAAATTCGTATTGTCTGCAACACATGTGCAAATTACCCTGGGAATACTTCCTTAATGATCTCTTCTCGCAAGAGTACTAGGGCAAAATATTTATGGTTTACTTAGATACAGACAACCAACCACGCTTCAGCAATTTCAGGTACGGAATCTTAATTTCTTACAATATCATGCAACATTTAAGAAATTCACAAATCATGCATAATTTCAAACATATAAGAATAGGTGTTGACTCAATTCACACTCGTGGCTTCTTGTTTTTTTAAAATATACAAATCTATCAATGATACTGTGCTGTATTTCTTTCAATATATGTTCAGATCTGCTTTTTTCCACTGTTCAAATATCCCGGACGAGCTCCCACTTATGTGACAGATTGGCGGCGTGCAAAACACACCGACCTTTTTCACTACGGTTCGTTGCTAGGGAATGACCTCCGTGGTGTTGTTTACCCAATATAGATAGAAAGAAGAATGCAGATCACTGAACGAGTATATTGAAGAAATAACAAAACGAGCCCCTTTTCAATGAACAAATATAAAATTTAATCAGTTTATCAACAGAATTTAAAATGAAAAGAAATCAATGACTTAGTTACAAAAGAAGGAAAAATGGTACTAACATGTACTCAAATAAAAAAAGACTACAAATTTCTTTAAATGTAAAATTACTTTCAACGTTAAATTGCTATTCTCACTGCCAATGAGATGTGACCTTTGAGTGTAACGATGAGAGACTTCATCACCTAATTTATGCAGACATCAAGACTTCCGTTCGTCCCTGCTCTGTCGATCTTTGTCTAGCTTTTTCGTCTTGGACTCTTGTCCGTCGAACTCTGACTTAACAATCGTCTCTGGACTTATATTTCTGCGTAGAATTTGTTCTCGTCCTGTGATTGTTCAGGGATTCCTCATGTGAATCCAGGAAAGCTGTTTCCTTTTGCCGTTTCTTTATTCGTTTCCACGAACCTCACGTATAGGCCGTCTCCTAACTGAGAGAACTATCCGGCCCCTTACTCAATAACGAAAACGTACTTTCTACAAATTCGGAATCGTACTAACATTCCTTGCGAAAGATCGAAGAAGACTAAAGAATTTTCCTAAAGTAAAACCTTTAATTTCTTACAGAGTTACGCCCATAAATCCATATTAACCAATCGGAATAGACTGTTTCCTAAACCTGTTCGTAGAATGTTTGGATTGACAAGAAAACTAAACAACTAATTATGCCGTAATTAATCATTTACTTTGAACTATCATCTATATCCAGCTGCTGCTTTTAACCCTGCCGATTTTGGGGAAAGGTCTTATGTCATTCTCTTGTACCATAGCATCTGACTTAGTCATGTTACGTCGGCTAGAACGAATTCCCTTTTGACCTTCAGAGATGAAATGAAAATAATCATCCAACTATCTCTAGCCCTTTCTACTTTAATTAAGTTGACTTTGATACAATTCCTTTAAACAAAGCTTCTAAGAGTTTTCAAAATTCGACACATCACATACAACATATGTGATGAATCTGGCTTGACACTAAATAATTAAGGGATTTTAAAAGTTAGAGTATCAAGCCTGGAACACATGCACAGACATCTGTGAACACATGAACATATATAAAAAATAAAACACTACCCTGAATAGAAAACTGAAAATGATGCAAAATTACAGAAAAGCAGTCTGTATTTATTGTACTAGAACTGTTAAATTTTCTGAAGATTTCATCCATTTGAGATATTGATTAAGAAAAAAAAAATGCTAGGAGTTTGTCTTATGTCATTTGGAATGTTGTTCCATACCAGTGGACCAGTTAACTGAACACTTTTTAAACAATTCATTTTTTCGTCTAGGTATAATGTAATCTTTACTTCTTATGGACCTTAAATTTGGAGTACCATCAGCATCTCTTTGGTCCAAGATATTGCTTAGATTGACAGGAATAGCTTTTCTGGATACTTTATACATCACTATGGCCTTTCTAAGAAATATTCTTTCATGTATTGTTAAAACCTTTATATTATTCATGCATTCTGAACAGTGTCTAAACATTGATCTAGAATTAAATGGCAAGCCCTCTGATGAAGTCTTAAAAGTGTTATGTTTGAATTAGAGGTATTACCCAAAACTATATTACTGTAGTCTAGATATGGCTGAATACAATTTTTATTTAAAAAAAGACCCTATACTGAAGAGGTATGTATGTTTTGATTTTCCTTAGTAGTCAAAGACAAGAATTAACCTCTTTTGAAATGTGTTTATAGTGAATGGACCAAGTAAGATTATTATCTGTGAATACACCAAGAATTGTATTCTGATGGGTCATATTAAGGCTCACATTGTCAAATGGAACCTGGAGTTTGTTGCTGTCTAACCTTGCTCATTTTTGTTGCATTTTGTAACTAATAGGATGTTTATTTTTTTCTATTTATGATCTCACTGTTTCCTTGCACCATACTTGAAGTCTGTTGACAGCATCCTGTAAGTTTTTTAAGTACCGTTTTGGTTTTACCCATCTTAGACAGTGTATTATCATCTGCATAGAGGTCAGTGGAAGAAACTGAAGAATTAATCATAAGAGGTAAATTGTTGATAAACAGAATGAATAATAGATGTCCAAAGATAGAGTTCTGTAGTATTCTACAATTAATATTTTTACTCTCAGAAAGTTGATCATATAAAGATACTTTTTGCACTCTATCGGTTATGTAAGAAGTAAACTAGTTTAGGAAGTTTTCACTGCATTAATAGATATTTAGTTTTTCAATCAAAATTTCATTGTCTACAAGAGAGCTTTACGAAAATCAACTATAATAGTGCCTACCATTTCTCCTTATCTAATGCTTTCAGCCATTTATCAATCAAAGATACAAGTGCAGTTTCACTGGAGTGGTTATGTCAAAAGGCAGACTAATTATCATGAACAAGAACCTAAGTATTCAAATAGCATATCAGCATGGGGTTTATTATAAATGAAACTGGTGCTGATCTGATTTCTAATATGACTGCCTTAACAGCCATCTTGACATTCTTTGTTGTCACTGTTTGATGGCTGGTGATAATGACACTGCTTTCACCAAAAACTTCCAATAATATATTGTTGGTATTAAATAGAAATGGTGCCAATCTAATACTGAATATGGCCACCAAATAGTGTCTATAGTTCTGATAGCAAATTTGTACAAATCTGAAAACCCTTCATGAAGGATCTTCTATGCTGCATTTAGTTCAAATTTGTATAGCAGTCTTTCACAGCTAACAATAACAACTATTGATGATACATGGCATAACCAGGTCAGAGCCATACCATAAGAGCATTTGGTCTGCTGGCTATGCAGCCTAGTGTCATATATACTCACTTATAAGCTCAACCTCTAAGCAACATAGTTCTTCATGTGCAGTAGCATAATACACTTACAGATCAGGGTCTATATTAATTACTCCTAGCAAACTGCAAAAAGACCCAGATCTGCCATCGCATTTTGCAATTACCGATCTCAGTCAGTCCAGTTAGCCTCAACTTTTTAGCAAGCATATGTGGTAGTAGTAGTAGTGGTAGTAGTTGTAACAGATACTGCTGTAATGTAAAATTACTTCTGTGTACTTTTTACTGGTTAGCTGGAAGTAACATTTGGAATAACCTCTGATATTACCATTCTGCAAAGCTTTCCAGACAATATCTTTGATTTACAAAATATTAATCTAAACTGGCGTTGGCAACTTCTGAATGGGTTTCTAAATTAAAGTGTTTTTCAAAATATTTATTGCTAAAATTCATTAGGTTTTTGTGTTATCCTTTCAGAGAAGAATTTGCTCTTCATTGTAGATCACTAAATCCAAGAGGTGCACTTTGTAAGAATTTAACACTTTGTAAGAATTTAACACCCTAATTTGATAATGACTTGTGGTCAGGCATGTTTAGTATTGTTTGACTTTACTTTTGTTCTTATTACTGCATATTTAAGTGTGCCATCCAAACTTAATGACAACTGAGTAGGGCCACATAGCTTACACATGGCAATAGGAATATTTATCTAGTTCTTGCCAACTCATGGCAAAGTTTTGCACCAAAATGCAACTTTATCATGCTAGTGACCACCTAAAATCCGTACCTTCATGCCAAAAGATGCCTTGTAAAATTTGGAAAAAAATATGTGCAGTAGCTAAAAGCTTTTCAAGGTTTTTCTATTATTAGTATCAGCAGCAATAATTGATGATGGATCAGCATTATTTGGATAAATTTGTACAGCATTTAAATACATATATTTTCATTAAAATTAGGTTAAAATCAGTACAGTGGTTCTTGAGAAGTCATATAAAGATTCTTTTTTTTCATAATAGTTGTTATATCTGAAGTCATATGTGCATCATTTAAACAAAGTAAGATTGCTCTTATCCAAAAATCTTTCTTAATTCATGTACTATCCTGGAACAAAGTTGGGTCCAGGTCAATGAACAAAGTTGGGTCCAGGTCCATGAACAAAGTTGGGTCCAGGTCCGTCAAGCAGAACTAATATTAATGTGAAGAAATGATTTTTCTTCTTTCAGACCATTGAAAGATCATTCACCTTTTGATCTCAAAATCAATAGGCTTCTTTCCTTGCACCAATATTCAAGCTGTTTATGAAGTTTATTAATTGTAGATATTGGAGAACTAGAGTTATTCTTTAGAATAAACATGGGAACAGGCAGCTGGAATTATGGATGGCTGCAGATACAGATGATAGTACCATATCATAATCATTCTGTATAATGGCATGTATTTCTAGACAATACATAAATTATCTAAAAAGATGGATGAAATATGCACATATACATACACAATAATTTTATCGATTAGTGTCAGAACAAAAAAGAAACTGTTTATGAATTAGAACCTGCCATAAATAAAATGATGGTGAAATAAGTGACCTGTTAATGACAAATTAAAATTATATACATGCCCCATAAAAGTAGTTCAATTTTGGTAATGGCACATTTTTTGTGCAGAAACCATTTTTACTCAGAATAACCTTGACCTCAGATCTTTTAGCCTGAAAATCAAGTCTTTTTCTTAGAGCATGTGTGTGTGTGTGTGTGTGTGTGTGTGTGTGTGTGTGTGTGTGTGTGTGTGTGTGCAATTTGGATTTTTAACATTGCTATAACAGTTTGAGTCACATCCCAACACTTTCTGAAGTATGGCACTATATCATGATGTCTAGTACTGGGGCATCATCATGCTGCCACAGACATGTGGCATCATCATGCTGCCACAGACATGTGGCATCATGTCCCACCCAGTCCATTATCCTAACACCAGGATGACCAGTCCTAACACTGACCTCTTAATGCTGAACACCAAGAGAGGCAGCTGTTTGTAACATTTTAAAAAGTCTTTGTAGGACTCGGATGGGGTCTGAACCTATGACCTCCCACATCCAAGACAGAAGATTCTCTAACCACTTTGGCCAGCCAAGCTGTTTCTTACAGGAAATACAAGCCATCCAAATAGCTCTGTAAAAGTAGGTGGTGTAAAAGTAAAACTGTTGTGTGGAAACAATAAAGGAACAGACATACATACATAAACAAACATACATACAAACATACATAGACAAACATACATACATACATGCATGCATGCATGCATGCATGCATGCATGCATGCATGCATACATACATACATACATACATACATACATACATACATACATACATACATACATACATACATACATACATACATACATACATACATACATACATACATACATACATACATACATACATACCATTACCTGGTCAACTTCATATCTAAATGTTTATTGTTTGTATAATATAAAACAGTACATTTTCATAACCTGGATTAATACATTGCAATACAAATAAACTTTAAATTAGTCAATCTGTAAGTCACAGAATACAGAATTAGTATGACCAAAAACCAAAGACACTGATGTCCAAAGTGATACCCCTATAATAAAAGTACATGATGTACATGTTGTACTTGTATGAATGCAGTTTATGTTGATACATGTTCTATGCTATGAGCTATTGGCATTTGTGTGAAAAAAAGACTTTATTATTATTATTATTATTATTATTATTATTATTATTATTATTATTATTATTATTATTATTATTATTATTATTATTACCTTTGACATTCATCTACACACATACAATGGGATGAATGTACTATCGTGAATCTATGAAGGTAAACAGCTGAATACTATCTAAATGTGAGGCCTCTAGGCAGGGAATGGTCTTGTGTTAAGTAAGACTGTAATTATGAGAGTTTTACTGTTAGATAATGAAAACACTCATCATCAGACATTGTTTATCATGAAGCATACATTTTCAGTCTAAATTATGATTCTAAGAATCAGAACCAGTCATTTTACTGAATGATAAGATCTGCATGCCAGTCTGTAAAAAAAAGTGTAGGAATCATACCAAAATAATTCCACTGTATACAATATTCTTAGATTTTCTGTATATCTATACTTTTATAAAATCTCAGTGCCAGTCAGATGCTTGAAGAACTGGCATCAAAGTAAAAAAAAAAAAATACCCCACAAGCTCACTAAAGTCTTGAAATATAAATTCAATTATGAATGTAAAATTACAAATGCAAGAGTACTGCTATCTACATTATGAACAAGATTACCACAGACAACACGATAGATCAATATGACAATCTTTCCACACTAGCAGGTAATGGCCAATTCTTGAACTCAGAATGGAAGTGGGGGTTACCTATCAGTTGGAAAATTGGGGCAGGGTAAATATGGGTAGATGTAGGTAATTTTTTTTTTTAAATATTGGAGCAGGTTAAAAAGTAACAGCCTGGAGAAGAAAACTGTCCTCGACCTGCATGTTATAACCTTGACATTGAGGTAAAGGGTATGACTGTGAATAGAAGAGACACTGTTGAGATATATAAAAGACAACTTTCTTTAAAATATTACTGGTTTAAAACTTATTCTCCTATACATGGTTATAAGGTTGCTAATTTGTTTCCCTTGCTGTTACACTGACCATAAGACAGGTTGCATAGCCATGATATGTTGTTGTTGTTGTTGTTCTTGTGGGGCTTAATGCCATTTTTCAGCACAGGATAGACTATACATGGCGTCCAGTATTAATGGTGGAGGAAGAAACCGGGAAATCACTGGAAAGAACCACCGACCCATGAGAATGTACTGGCAATCTTTCTCACATATTCACATTCGCTGAATCCTAGACTTGAACATACACAGAAAGAGGTGAGATGGCAGTGCTCTGTAAGTTACAGCGCTTTAGAACACGGCCACTTGGGGCCCCCTGCCATGATAAGTGATGGTACACTAACATTAAGACAGGTGGTTGCATAGCCATGATATGTGATGTTACACTGACCTTAAGACAGGCTGCATAGCCATGATATGTGATGTTACACTGACATTAAGACAGGTTGCATAGCCATGATATGTGATGTTACACTGACCTTAAGACATGATGTATAGCCATGATATGTGATGTTACACTGTCTAATCATGATATACAACAGGTTAAAGTATATTTCAAGTGCCTTCACTGATTCCAATATTTTACTCAAGTCAATTATAGTTTCCCACACCATGGGGCAATGTAGCTTGGTATGCTACACACCTTTACATAACGATAGACAATTTGCTCAAGTTTTATTGAAAAAAAATATCTTGTGTGGTTTAATA
The DNA here is from genome assembly GCA_016746295.1 of Potamilus streckersoni. Taxonomy (NCBI): domain Eukaryota; kingdom Metazoa; phylum Mollusca; class Bivalvia; order Unionida; family Unionidae; genus Potamilus; species Potamilus streckersoni. Next base: position 320,287 of record JAEAOA010000584.1, read on the forward strand.
GTTTTAATCCATACAAGGAAAAAAATCACATAATTACATTTTACCTTGCTGTGACCTTGATCTTGAGGCACAGGCATGGATATATTATCTGACACACTGGTTATGCATGATATCTAACCTTCATTAAAGTATATTCCATGGTTCAAAAATTAAACTCCAGACAAAGTCAAAATATTTTTCCTCACAATGACTCTGACCTTGTGGTCAGGATCTTGACTCTAATATGCACCACACTTTCTAGTCATCATATAGAGCTGGTTAATAGTATATTCAAATATCCTAAGTGGTTAAAAAGTTACATTCTAGACAACAATACAAGTCAGAATTGCATTTCCTTGCTTTAACCTTGAACATTAGGCAAGGGCATGTATTTGGTATGCAACATATTTTCTATACCTGACATAATTATCATTATAAAATTTTCATTCAAGTTATAACATGGACATGAATAGAAGTAACAAACCTAAATTATTTCTTGCCATATCTTGACTCTGAAGCTGGGTGCATGGCTAAGGTATGAACCACACAATCTAAAACTGATATCAAATTAAATAAAGTTTCTTAACTGTCTTCAGTGGTTTAAAGTTTTACTCCAGACAAGTACACAAGTCATTATATATACTTGGACCAAGTTTCCTGAAAATATCTCCAACCATTAAAAATTTATTGGCCAGAGAATCAAATAACAGATGGATAGATCGCTGTACATTGCTATTACATAATATACTGGACTTAAGACAGGCATGGTCAGATAACTGGCTGACACACTCTCTCTCTCTCTCTCTCTCTCTCTCTCTCTCTCTCTCTCTCTCTCTCTCTCTCTCTCTCTCTCTTAGGGAAGGTAGCTAAGTTAGCAGAGTTTCAGACCAGTTAACAATGGATTGTGGGTACAATATCCTCCCACTATAAATTGTGGGTACAATATCCTCCCACTAACCATGGATTGTGTGTACAATATCCTCCCACTAACCATGGATTGTGTGTACAATATCCTCCCACTAACCATGGATTGTGGGTACAATATCCTCCCACTAACCATGGATTGTGTGTACAATATCCTCCCACTAACCATGGATTGTGGGTACAATATCCTCCCACTAACCATGGATTGTGGGTACAATATCCTCCCACTAACCATGGATTGTGGGTACAATATCCTCCCACTAACCATGGATTGTGTGTAAAATATCCTCCCACTATGGATTGTGGGTAAAATATCCTCCCACTAACCATGGATTGTGTGTACAATATCCTCCCACTAACCATGGATTGTGTGTACAATATTCTCCCATTAACCATGGATTGTGTGTACAATATCCTCCCACTAACCATGGATTGTGGGTACAATATCCTCCCACTATGGACTGTGGGTACAATATCCTCCCACTAACCATGGATTGTGGGCACAATATCCTCCCACTAACCATGGATTGTGGGTACAATATCCTCCCACTAACCATGGATTGTGGGTACAATATCCTCCCACTAACCATGGATTGTGGGTACAATATCCTCCCACTATGGATTGTGGGTACAATATCCTCCCACTAACCATGGATTGTGGGTACAATATCCTCCCATGTTCTTATGTCCCTTTTCCTTAGCATGATATACCCAATAATGCTGCAGTAAAAACAAAAAGTAAGCTCTTCTACTTTACTGAAGTATTGAATCTATATGTAGAATGAACCAATACTTGATAAGCCCAGACAATCTCCCAGTCCGACTACATTTTACATAAATAAGGCCAAACAAAAAAATCAAAGGCTATGGTTATCTGATAAAGCCCATCTTCTACTTTTTTCACTTTGTGAGTAGTTTTTTTGAGAAGTCATCCTCTATAGATGTTTTTATTTTCAATAATTGGCAGTCACATCTGATATAAGATTTGGCAAACAAGCTAAATGTACTGGCAGATACAAATTGGGGTGACACTTGTTCATTTTTGAGTAGGTCTCATTACCAAAAGCCATTAAAATTGTAACCAACAGCACACTGTAGCCTAATCATCATCATCATCATCATCATCATCTTTCTGTATTTATTGACTGTAGCTCAGTTAGAGTACCAATGTTTTCACTGAGGCCCTCAGCTAAGCCTTATATCAATCTGTTCTAATTACTTTAGGAACTGATATTTTCAGAGAGTGGATTTTGGTGAAAATTTTTATTTAAACAGTAATTCTGAAAATATGAATTACCTTATTAAAAGTTTTATAAAATTCATGTGTAAAAAAAGAAAGGATGATAATTTTGAATATGTTAAATATGATTAATATTACAGTTGTAGCCAGGGTATACAAAGTGCTTAGATCTGTATTCCAAATACTGGCAAAGAGTTATAGACATTTCATGCAATGAAAGCAGTGCCAGATGACTAAGGCATCATATGTGTGCCATATTTCTTAAAGAGCTTTTGGCCTGTGGTAAGTGCAGGGATTTTGACAGGCAGAAAGTCCAATATTTCAGATGGTAAATTAAGTGGCCAGGATATACAAACCATAGTGATTTAAGTCCCCATCTTGTGAGGCTACCTGTAGTAATCACTCTACTAATTCAATTTCCATAGTAAACCTGTGCAAATACCATGATATTAAAAATTCAATAGCATAACATTTTTGATTGCTCATGACCAAACCTATAGTTATTTGTATAGATGAACCCTGGAAGTCAGCTTCTGTGTAGAGGAAAGTATATGAGCCGCAGCATTTTCTGGACCTGCATATGTTTGAAACATGTGCTGTCAATTCTGCAACAAAAAGTCAGGTGCTAATTTTAGTAATGAGTGTTCCAAACCCTAAACTATTAAAAGACTGAAATTTCATCAATAAAACAAATAAAACAATGTCTCTATTTGTATTCACTTTCAACTAGGATAAGGTCTCAAAAGATTCTTTTTACTAAAACATAACTTACATTATAAACCAATCCTTGTCAGCCAAACTCATATATACTCTATTTAATGTTAACTAATTTCTAGGCTGATTCCCATTTTTCGATACAATTAGTACTGTGTGTCCTGTAGAGTTTGAAGACAGTAGGGGACAAATGGAATTCTTAGGAAGCAATTTAACTCCTTCTTCAACTCTAATTATAGCCAGAGTTCTAAGCTATCAATAAGTTAATTAATTTGAATGAAGTTAGATCCAAGTCACAGGGGAAAGGCTCAAGTCCATTAATTAAGTTAGTTGGTTGGTCCATTAGATAGATGTATTCATTTAGTCAGTCAGTTTTGCTGTCAGTGACTCCAGTTTTGGGATGAGCTGTAGCAGTCAATTAAGTCGTTATGAAGTCTTTATACAGCAGTTCATATGAAAAATTTTAATATCAAGGTGACACTCTGCACAAATATAATGCATTCACTGAGAGATCTATATTTGAATTTGTTATGGAAATTACAAGATTGACAGATAAAGCATTATTATAATTATACAATATCTGTCAAATAAATGTAATGAATTAGAATTTTTTAAGCCAATTCTGCAGCCCACCAATTCCCTCAATTGTTTTGTGATAATGCACTTTTTACATGCAAATTGGTGAAGCATATGCCAATAATGAAAGAAATGTAACAACTCTTCAGTATAGCAAAACATGTCAATGTCCACGATATTTAAAATATGTACTAAGGTTTCCAGTAGGCCTACTGGGTTGTGTAAAGCTTAAATAACTTCAGGTTCATCATAAAGATATTTTATGTATTCTGACATATCACAATGTACACATATGTAAACAATGTTAATTATGAAATTATAAACCATTATCATCACAAACATATTGGTTATAATAAAAAATACAATGATTTCAACTAATCTTATATGTCACACTGATTATGTCTTCTGCTCAATTACAACACAGCAAACAATTTTTCATAGTTTGGAAATTATAACAGTACTCATACTCTTGCCAAGTTCATAAAATTCTATTTTAAGAAAACGTATCAAATTACTTATAAATCTTGTTGTTATGAACTTATGTATGTCCAGTTTTGTAACATCAACTCTTACTGTGAAACTCAAAATGATCATTACCTTATGATGTCATCTGCACTAGGTGCAATGTGGTGCTATGAACTCTGGAGGAAATTGGATTTAAAATGACTAGGTTAAAACTTACATCTTTTATTATTCTGGATAAGAAAATAACTAAGCAATAAACAGTATATAATTCTTTTGGAAATTGGTATTAATTTTCAACCTGCAATAAATTGGTCATGCAGCTTTCTGCTATGGAAAAACCAATGACCTCAGTATCTGTGTCATACAGGACAAATGTGCTCAACAACCTTGACTTTTTGTGTATTTGAGATGAATATAAACATAAAGTCACTGGACAAAAAAGACAAAATTTGGATTCTCACTATTATGAGAGACATGTAGAACAAGTCACTGGACATAAAATCACACATTGAATTTGAAATATTGCAGCATTTCATATGACACAATTCAATTCCAACTTCTTCATTGAGATGTTAACACAATAAACAAAATATTGGCTGTATTATTTATAATAACATTTCTAACATATTGGTCTCTATGCTATATGTTTATTTTACAATATTTCTGTAAATCGGAAGCCCTAAATAAACCTCAATGTCATATGTTTGTTTTACAATTTACACCTAGAACTTAATAATCTAAACAAAATTTACATTTTTCTGTGAAGCCATCAATTTACTACAGTCATTAATAGTAATAATTATAGAATGTAACTTTATAACCTTTGAACTTTGTTCTACAGGTTCACCATTATTTTGTCCTATGATTTTAAGTTCTTTTAACATTTGATAATAGGGTTTTATGATCTTTAATCTACAGAAATTTGATGAATTTTTAAAAATTATGGATCTAATTTATTATGGACTGTGATAAGTTACCTATTCCCATATGTTTGATGTAATAACCCTTACTTGGTTATAGATTTTCAACTATGAAATGCATACCAACCTATATATTTCTAAGTGATATTAGATTCACTAGACTCTGGCTATCAATTGTACTCTATTACAAATTGAGTCCAACTGTAAACTGCAGACCCAGATCTGCCATCACATAATACACTGGCATATCTGGGTCTCTACAATTAATTTTGGAATAATCATTACAACAACCCTGATTTGCATGTGCATTATGCTACATCAAACCAGAATCTTTGTTGTTTGCAGTTTAATTTGACTTATAAGCAAGTATATATGGTATGTAAATATATCAGATTTACAACAGTTTAATTCTCCAACTTGTACAATTAAGCAATTACAGAGCACAACACTAAGGCAAGTTATAATGCATCTTAAGACTGCTTTTCATTCTGTTTTGAAAGTCAGCAGTAGCAAATTGGGTGAATGTTTCAACTTTCTCCCCAAATTCCCCCTAAATGATTGCCTAGTGTGAGATTGTGGAGTATGTAACCTTGGATTGTGTTATTCTTGTTATCACATTACCACCACACCTGGTTTTCAATCCAGAAGCAGACTGTGAATCACTTCAGTTATCTCCCTAATGAACTTTCCAAAAATCAACTGAGTACCAACTTTTATGGGATTTCTGTCCAGAACTACCTATACACTTCAACCAAGACTTTCTGATCTGCCAATATTAGATTTAAGCAATCAAACTTCCTAAGATGGAGGGGGGGAATACATATAGTTGACTGGTAACTGAATTATATATAACCTAGGTAGGGGACCCAGATTTAAAAAATACATCTATGTTGTCATATTCCAAAATATTTACAGTGGAAACAGATACATGGACAACAAAATGCTGCAATTAAAAAACAAGAGACCAAATTGGGCCTGATACTGCTTATATGGCTTACATAATCTTAACAGCTTACCATTTCACTAAGGATGTTTTAATGCAGTAATGAAAGAATATATGCTGAATAAGCAAACTTTACATCATGTTGATTTTATGTATTTATCAAATGCAAATAGATCACAAATATGGCTTTAAGAGTGGTAAGAAGCCAAGTTCAACAGATGCGTGATCATCGCATTAAAATGCATTGACCTTGCACATTACTGAACTTATATGAGATCTTAATGATATAAGTATATATTCCAAGGTTGATAAAATAAAATTCAGATAAAAAAATATGGACTCCACAGTTATCCATTCAGCTGCTACATCATATTATCAATATACTTGAATCTTGCTCATTACTGAACTGATTCAAAATTTTATAATATAAACTCATATTTCAAATTTGAGCCAAATTAAGTCAGAAATTGTGAACTCTAGATTAGTAACAAAAACAACTGTTTATGGATGGACAGATGAAGCTTGATCTATGACAGATTAAGCATGATGTATGACAGATGATGCATGGTCATAACATAATCTCCCTTAGACTTATAAAGTGGTGAGCTAAAAGCTAATTCTACTTAAAAAATACACTGATGTAATTTGTAAAATTTAGTACAAAAGATCAAAGTGGGTCTAAAATTATGCTATTATAATTGCAGTAACATAATACAGCCATCAGTAAAAATCTTTGAAAAATGATAGTACTGTAAATTGTACATTATATTCTAGTCATATTTCTTTTTGTTAAAGCTTCTATTACTGGTTGAATACTTGACATTATGAATCTGAAATCAATAGGTATCTTCTTTATCTTAAATAAAAGCCATCCACAAAATTTGATCAAGGTATAAACACACACACAGTACTTTGACCTTTGGCCCCAAAAATCAACAGGCCTCTTTCTTACCCAAAGCTATTGATAAAGTTTAGTAACAGATGGTGTAGAACTGTATTTACTGTGGGGAAAACAAAGTGGGAACAGATGGACAGATGGATAAATAAACATCATAATGCACTCAACCTTACAGTACCTGCATAAAAGAAATTGCATTAATATGGTAAAGCTGTCCCTTTACAATGCCATAGTCAGGATCCATCATTGCTGACCATGTTATGTAGTGAGTCACCTTGTACTGATGACCATGTTATACTGAGAACAGCAATATAATGGAATAGTGCAATATATTAAGAGCCATGGTAAAGCTGGCACTATCAAACATTTTTAAATAATTTGTTAAATGATAGTGAAAGGAAATGAAGATATAAAACTGTTTCTTCTTTCAATCCATGACTGTTGAAGATTGGTGTAATTTTTGTCACAAGGTCCACATTACATGATATCCATAACCACACTAAAATGAGGCAAGTTACAATGGGGCAAGCTGTATATGTCATTTGCAATGAAAAGGTTTAAGACTTTCATAATATAAAAATGCATAGCAAGTTGATCCACATGTGTCTGATGATATAATTTCAATGATGTTAACAAGTACAACCAATCACTAAGTCTCTCATCAATAGGCTGAAATGTCACTCACACCTGATTGGGATCTTGATGCAAGAAGCAGAAAACTTTGATTATATATATATCTTTCAGAAATATAAACTTTTGGGTTCCTGACAGTGAGCAAGAGTAATGTGACCAATACTTTTTATGCCTGTCCTGTTGTCAAGTCTCCACTTAATAGTGTTGGTACCATTCAGAACCAGTTCCTTTTCTGATGGAGTGTACGATCATGACCTTTGATTTCTAGCTAACTCTCTTCCTCCCTGTGTAAACTTTTAATGAAGATGAATTCCAAGTTGAACTCTCACCAACCTTGACCATGACCTTTTAACCTCAAAGCAAGTGTAATTTCTTGCAAGAACAAACAATTTTTCCTATGTATATAGACTCAGGTCAGTTCACTACTAATCATATGGTATCTTAACACTTTTTTAAAGTTAAAAAAAATAAAAGATAAAGGAATGAAATGTAAATCCTTAAAATATACATTACAAATTTGTTTGATAACACATACCCTCATGACAATGCATTCCCTATGACAAAGTAATATGAGATTAATGTCATTTATATGGAAATACTACTAAAACAAATATGTGATTAAGGTCAGTTATATGGATGTGATTATGATTTTTAATGTAGCTTTAACAATTTTTCAGTCATATCACTATGATGTCTGCAGTGTGGCAGTTTATAGTGATGTCTAGCACTGGGGCATCATGCTGCAGACATGTAGCATGATATCCTACCCAGTCACATTATCCTGACACCAGGCTTGCCAGTCCTTACACTAACCTCTTAATGCTAATCATCAAGCAAGGCAGTTGTTAGTACCATTTTTGTAAGTCTTTGGTATGACTTGACTGTGGATCAAACCCATGACTTCCCACATTCTAGGTGAATGCTCTAACCACTAGGCCACCATACAGTTCCCAGTTACATGGAATTACTAGCAAAAAATATGGGATTGTCAATTACATGGAAATACTAAAGACAAAATATGGGATTAATGTCAGTTACATGGAAATACTAGTGACAAAATATGGGATTATTGTCAGTTACAAGGAGATACTAATGACATAATATGGGATTAATGTCAGTTTCATGGAAACTAGTAAAAATGTAGGAGATTAATGTCAGTGACATGGAAACACTAGTAAAACAATATAGGATTAAGGTCAGTTTCATGGAAACTGTAGTAAAAATGTAGGAGATTAATGTCAGTGACATAGAAACACTAGTAAAACAATAACTGGAAATACTAGCAAAAAAAACAAATTTCCATCTACAGACTGTATGGAAACTAAATTTTTAAATGAAATTTCAATAAAAAGGCAGTTTAAAATTCTCTGGAAAAGAATTGATAGAGTATTATTAACTTTTATGAAACAAAACACAACACAATTGACTGTAGACATAGATATTCTTACACTGTGGTGGCTTTTGTAAGCTCAATTACCAGGCAGCAATTAAGCATCATAATATACAATATGTATGGCAATCATATAATAAAGACTGGTCAGTTACATACATACAACATGTATGGTAATAGTTTATATATTTTAATTATATACTAAACACTGGTCAGTTACCTACATTCAATATGTACAGTAATCATATAATAAAGACTGGTCAGTTACATACATAAAATTTGTATGGTAATTACATAATAATGACTGGTTAGTTACCTACATAAAATATGCATGGTAATCATATAATTAAGACTGGTTAGTTACCTACATAAAATATGTATGGTAATCAATAATAAAGACTGGTCAGTTACCTACATACAATATGTATGGTAATCATATAACAAAGACTGATCAGTTACCTACATACAATATGTATGATAATTATATAATAATGACTGGTTAGTTACTTACATACAATATGTATGCTAATCATATAATAAAGACTGGTCAGTTACCTACATACAATATGGATGGTAATCAATAATAAAGACTGGTCAGTTACACTATAATATGTATGGTAATCATATATAAAAAGATTGGTCAGTTACCTACATACAATATGTATGGTAATCAAGAATAAAGACTGGTCAGTTACCTATATATAATATGTATGGTAATTATATAATAAAGACTGATCAGTTCCCTACATCAATAAAACTAGCTAAATTGATGTTTCTTTGTAAAATTGAAATTAAATCTGCACAGAACAACTACAGACCCATTTCAATCCTTACTTCCATGCCAAAATTATAGAAACGTGCATGATTCTGTAATGTTATTTTTACAAACAAACAAAACAACACTTAATGAAAACCAGTTTGATTTCCAACAAAACCACTCTTGTGAAATGTTGTTATTATCAATGGTAGATAATTGGTTAAAGGCATTAGTTGATGGCAAATTGGTTGGAACAGTAATAGTTGACTTCAGAAAGGCTTTTGATCTAGTGGACCATCAAATTCCTATTAAGATAATTCAAAATCTATTGCTATGGTAAAAACACTATTACCTGTTTTGAATCACTCAACTGGTCTCAAAAGGTATCATTAAATGGTCATCTTTCTGAAAAAAAAACTCTCAAAGTTGTGGAGTGCAACAAGGGTCAATTTTAGTTCAACTTCTCTTCCCAATTTTTACCTCTACTGATTACATTTCAGAACAGCTTATGGAATGATCTGTTGTCCATCATTCCTCCATTATATGTTTGTCCATTAGCACACGTTTGTTATTACTACTACTCCTGAACATCTTGGATGATTGTCCTGAAGCTTTACATGCTCAAATTCACACCATGGTCTAGTTGGTCCTAAATGAAAATGTTGCTGCTTGGACAATCCATATGGCCACCACAACAATCCTCTTGAAAATCTTGTTATTGCTAACCCTCTTGAATGGATGGTCATATCAACACTAAAACACTTCTGATAATGTCTAGTTCATTCTAAATAAAAATGCTGTTGATCTGACATCCACTATTACCGTCATATCAGACATATTGAAAACTTTGTACTCCTACCCCTCCTGAATGGATGCTAATATCAACATGGGGTTTTCACTAAAGGACTTGTTCATCCTAATGAAAATGATGCTGATATGAGATCCAATATGGCCACCATGGTAGCCATCTTGAAAAAAATGTTACTGTTATTCCTCTTTCATGGATTGTCATATCATCATAGGGTTTTCACTCAAAGACTTTTAGCTGGTTCTAAATGCAAATAATGCCAATCTGACAACCAATACAGTATCCACAGCTGTCATCTAAAACATTTTGCTATGACAATTCTACCTGAAAAGAAAGTCATACCGACATGGTGTTTTAATGACAAGACCTTTTATGCTGTCTATTTGGTCTGAAATAAAAATGGTGCCAATCTGATATCCAGCATGGCCACCAAGGTAGCCATCTTGATAATCCTGATTTCGCTACTCTTCCTGAATCAACATGACATTTTCACCGTTATATGGTGGCATATCAGAGTACAGGTGGAGAGAGCTGGTGCAAACCTCCAACAACAACAGTGAGCACAAAACCAGAATATTTCTACATTATGTTCATTTTCTTCAAGTTAGATTATTAAAATGCTGCCCTTGAAATGCTTAAAATAGACCATGCACCTACTTGCTTATGCCTGCCACTCCCTCCACAAACAATATTTCTGGGTCTGCCATGGTTATATTCAATACACTCACATTTGTGCAAACTAAGGAGTACTGCCCACTCCTATGATTGGGTGACTGCAAATGTCAACTCTTTAACATGAGGAAGTAACAATATATTTTTACAAGGACAACAGCAACATATATTTCTAGAATATATTTAATAAGAAATAAAAAGAAAACTAATCATGAATGCTAAATAAAACACTACAATTATCTTTTGTTAAGACTAATTCAAGTCTACACTATGCTATGCCCTTAAAAGTTGATTATGTGCCCTAAACAATCTAAACTCTGATACTTCAATCCAAGATTTTAAATAAAAATTCACAGTCCATTACCATCTACATTTACTTTTGTTTTCACTGGTAGTAATTTCAAAATTGATTCTACTGAAGACTGGTAAAATAAACATGGTGATAACACTACAAGAAATCAAATTTTAGCTTTAAAGTCTGAAGATTTCACAACAACTGTAATTCTTCAAGAAGCATTGAATGAGTGACTGAAGAATAATACTATATTAAATCAATTAAACTGAATGTTAACCTATGCAGATGGCATATGCATCCTTAAGGAACTTTGCTACATGAATCAAAGAGTGTACAGTGAATGAACACACAATAAATCATACAAGCTTTGAACAAGTTTGTACTTGGCACATGTCCTTAAAATACCCAGAGTGAAGTTTTGTTCTCAGCACATTTCCTAATTTATCCCAAGTTAAGTTTTGTACTCAACACAAGTTTTAAATTACCCTGAGTGAACTTTTGTACTTGGCAAATGTCCTAACTTATCCAAACTACTTTTGTACTCAACACAAGTCCTAAATTACCCTGAGTGAAGTTTTGTACTCAGCAAATGACCTAAATTAAGCAAATTACTTGGTGAAATTCAAGCTTTAAGGCACACTAGTTTGATTTTTCAGTTTATTTAATTCAATAAGTGGACTGGAAAACATGACTGAAGGCTACTGTCTTGGATAAATTGAATGTACTGTTATGTATATGTAATTTAATTGCTTGTGTGTTAGTTTTACATTCTTTTTTATTTATTTTTATTTCATTTATTTACATGTTATTGTCATGATAACTTTATTCACTGGATTTGACATTTTTTTTGGAAAATTTAGTTCAGTTCTGTTTTGCTACATCAAAGTTTTAGCTTTGTTCCTGACCTTGATTTAGAAATAGTAAACAACTTTTTCAAAATTTCTATCCCAGTGTGAAAATCAATGGACACAATCAAGGTCAAATTTGGCTTGCATGCCACTCTGTTTTAAACATTTTTACCTTTATTATTATTGAATTTTACAGTACAATTTCTTAGGTAGAATCAAATTCATCCATGGCGTATCAATTGGCCTATGATCTTACTGTGCCATTCGAATTAAGTGGCCATGTAATCCCACAACATGATCTAAAATTTCATTTAAAACTAATGTTTTCTAGTGATTCAATTCAGTTGTAAATTAATACCTTCAGAGCTTAAAGATATTTTGTGTTGTGACCAATTTGAGTTGAATTTTTCTAGTTTTCTGAATTGGAAATTAATTTCTCTGGAAAACATACTACATCAAAATTCTTGGACAAAGACATTTATTGGAAGTTATTCATAGTTTCTAAAGCTGGAATACTATTCTTGATTCATAATATTCAACTAGGAACTTTTGACACAACAGCAGAAAATGGGATCTAGAAGACGTCACTGCCTTCCATCTTGGAACTTCATTGCGATTCAGCCTTTGATTCATTTAAAACTTTTAGTGACAGGACTTATATTATTCATTCTAGGATTAATTTTGGATTAGATTTACAAACCATAATTCCCATTTCTATATTTTTCTTTTCTTTGTTACTTTTGAACAAGCTAAAAAGTAACAGTATGATCTTGTGTTGTCTACTTTATCTACCATATAAAGTGTGGCCATACTCTGAATAGTAGGTCACACTTCAAACAGTAATTCCGTTCTGATATAATCCTGCTGTGAAATTTGTAGAAGAATTAAATAATTAATAAATAAAATTAAATAATAAATAATTCCTCAGTTGACAAGATCCATGAATCAATTGCTTTGCTACTTTCCTAAGAATCCAATGAGAAAATCTCAAATTTATTGGTTAGGGACGTTACATGATTCCCACTCAATAATGTATAAAAATATAAGTAACTTATTACATGGGAGTGGAGGTGGTATCAATATTACCAATAAATTTTCTCATGTCCTTGTGTAATAACTATACTGCCAATGGTTTTCCAATGCACAAGATCTTTGTAAAAATGATAATTGGGTCAAAATTTTAAAAATTTACACCAACAACATCAATTTACGTGATAATAAAACACTATTTCTCTGAGATATGGAAACACGCTATTGTAATACATAGCAATCTGATTAAAATCAGATCTCCACTGTATTACATGAAGATCTGTCAGTGTCCACTTATGGGTCTTGTGGAGGTCTGATTTTAATCAGATTGCAAGTCATATCTGTGTTAATTTAAAGCAAGTCTGTTAGTTTAACTCTACTGAAAACAAGAACCCCCTGAAGGGCAATGATGCTATCCTGGCAAAAAAGATTTTACAGGAAGACTATTTCATCATTTGAATATGTTGAGTGTTGAGACCATCTCTGATATTCTTCAAGCAATAACAAGATTTTGAAGATGACCACAATGGTTGGTGTTATTAGCACCATTTTCATTTAGAACTAACTAGACATCATAAAAAGTTGGTTGTGAAAACTCTATGACTTTACATTTACAAAGAACATCAATAATAAGATTTTCAAGATGGCCATCATAGCAGCCAAGATGATGTCAGATTACAACAATTTTCAATTAGAAGCAACCAAACACTATAACAAGTCTTCTGTGGGGAAAAAAAACATGTTTACATCACTTTCCATTTAGGAGGAGTAGTGAAAAAATAATTTTAAAGATGGTTTCCATATTGATAGAAATATTGGACATCAGATCAGTACCATTTTCATTTAGGACTAACTAAACATAATAAAATGTATAGCGGTGAAAACTCAGTGTTGATATGGCCATCCAATCAGCAGAAGTAATGATAATGATTTTCAGAATGGCCAACATGGCTTCCTTATTAGATGTCTGAGCCTCAACATTGAGATGTTCTGCTTTGAGTTTCAAGGCAATTCTCCCAGTAGTTTATGAGGACTATTTATAACAGACTGACAGACAACAGGCAGGCCTGTCCCATAAATTATTCTGGTCAATGACCAGTTGAGTTATAAACAAGATTCCTTACCTGTTTCTTCTACACATAATCACTGAAATCAGTATTTATCTTTTCAATTTATGAAAACAAGGTAATTAATGTTGTTAATGATAAGCAGGGTAATTAATGTTGCTAATGATAAGCAAGGTAATTAATGTTGTTAAAGAAGTTGTAAAGTACAAATTTATTTTTCTGAAGCATCAAGTTCTAGTCAGATACATGTACACATACATGTACACATACAAGAACACACTGTATGGAAACAGTGAATTCTTAAAACAGAATAATCACTTTACAGAAGTTCTGAGTAATAATAATAATAATAATAATAATAATAATAATAATAATAATAATAATAATAATAATAATAATAATAAAGATATTTGATTGCAAAGAAAATGAAATACCGGTGGTACTCACAAGTCCAACTGCAAACTGCACAGACCCAGATCTGCTGTTGCACAATGTGCCTGAATATCTGGGTCAGTGCAGTATGTTAGGTGTCATACATACAATATAGGCCCTGATCTGCAAGTACAGTATACTATAAGCAAGTATATAAGATACATTAAATACAAATGTAAGCATATAAATTTGTCTATATTTCAGTGGGGTATGGGCATTTGGCCAAATGCCATATGGCATTAGATACCTTCTCCTTGGTCCTGAAGTAGATATGAGCTCTATTTGTAATTAACATGTCAAAAAAAAAATTTCCAACTAATACTAATAATTAAATACAAGGACTCTTACAAGATATAACAATCAAATTATCAGTTGTTCAAATAATATATTAGTCTACAAGCATATATCTTTTCTAAAAACTTGCATACCAGTACTACACAATGTAACATTAGCAGAAATATGTCAATGCTTTGAAAAGACATGTCTTTAATTACCATGCAAATTTTATGCTCAAACCATTTCCCTGAAGATTTTAAAACAATGTCATCCTAGTCCTAGTATAATAAAGACAAAAAAGTAGAAAACAGTTTAACCATTGCACCACAAGGATTTAGCAAATCATAAGTATTAATCCAAGTTGCTTTTTTAATTACACAAATGAAATCTTGATAAAGAGTTTTTCTGGTATCCATGTAAACATTATTCTATTTTATTTTGAAAGATTTCTTAAAACTATTCTGTGAAGTAAGTTTAAGAACCTCATCTTTTGATATATTCATTGCTTAAGTGTAGATTGGAAAAAGCAATCATGATATGACACATTGGGATAGGATAAATCAAGTAACTGTGTCATGTATTTAATGAATTACACTATTATAACCAGCTATCAGTTGCAATAAATATTCAAGTAATTTATTATGTAGAATGAAAATTCCTTTTGCATAAGGCATCACCAAGTATTATGCTAATTTCAACTTTTCAGACAAGGTAATTTTTGGAAATATAGGAATTTACAAGAATTTGAACAAACACTAGGAAAAGTAAAGGACATTTATAGGAATTTATAGAATAATGACTCCTCTAGGTATTAATGTGGATTAAATGAGAAATATAAGAAAATATCCACATGTAAACATTTATGCTGACACAAGATGGCTTAGTCTTAAGTCTAATGACTAGACATCAAGACTGTCAGGAGATCAAAAGGATAAAAAACAACAAGCTGTTGAAACAACTCTACTTATCATGTTATACTGGCTATTTTTAAATCTGGTGACAGCTTAATTGTCCTTTGACATAATGAGACAATCTCATCATCAGAAAAATTAGTCCCAACCCCTTTGTGATACATGAAAGAAGCCAACAGCACAGCAGTGTCCAAGTGTGGGGGGAAATGCAGATATCCTACTCAAATAACACAATGTCATCAACTCCTCAGTTTTTGTTTATTGTTTATCTGCAACGGTTCTTCAAAAACTGCAGCTGTATCTTTAGTTTAAAAATTTTGAGCTTTAATTAAATGCACATCTGCCTTTCTCTTTTTCTTTTTATTCCTCATTGAGATGTAGTGTTCCACAACCATGCAAATTGCATAAGTCTACTGTGTTCATTAGCAAAAACAAATGTCCTCATTCATTTGCCTTGCAATGTTGATAAAGTAGTTTATCCTGCTATTTAACATTACTGTCTTTAGGAAGAAAGCCAGAGCAATGTATAAATGAACTGGCATTTAACAATAATATATCTTGTGGAATTAGCCAGACCCAAAGTATTGATGAGTTGGCATTTAAAATTACTATCTTTTTGGAATAAGCCATATCCAATATATTGAGGAATTTACATTTAATATTATTCTATTGAGGAATTATCCATAGCCAATGTCTTGAGGAGTTGGCATTTACCATTATATCTCGAAAAATGAGCCAAAGCCAATGTATTGAAGAATTTACATTTAACATTACTATTTTAAGGAACAAGCCATATACAAGGTATTGATGAGTTGGCATTTAACATTACTAGCTTGAGGAATTAGTCAGATACAATGTATTGATGAGTTGGCATTTAACATTAGTAGCCTGAGGAATTAGACAGATACAATGTATTGGCGAGTTGGCATTTAACATTACTAGCTTGAGCAATTAGACAGATACAAGGTATTGATGAGTTGGCATTTAACATTACTAGCCTGAGGAATTAGACAGATACAATGTATTGATGAGTTGGCATTTAACATTACTAGCTTGAGGAATTAGACAGATACAAGGTATTGATGAGTTGGCATTTAACATTACTAGCTGGAGGAATTAGACAGATACAAGGTATTGATGAGTTGGCATTTAACATTACTAGCTTGAGGAATTAGACAGATACAAGGTATTGGTGAGTTGGCATTTAACATTACTAGCTTGAGGAATTAGACAGATACAAGGTATTGATGAGTTGGCATTTAAGATTACTAGCTTGAGGAATTAGACAGATACAAGGTATTGATGAGTTGGCATTTAACATTACTAGCTTGAGGAATTAGACAGATACAAGGTATTGATGACTTGGCATTTAACATTACTAGCTTGAGGAATTAGATACAATGTATTGATTAGTTGGCATTTAACATTACTAGCTTGAGGAATTAGACAAATACAATGTATTGATGAGTTGGCATTTAACATTACTAGCTTGAGGAATTAGACAGATACAAATTATTGATGAGTTGGCATTTAACATTACTAGGGTGGCAATTACCAGTTATTATGTACTTTTGAGAGAGTGGTGTATGTAAGGTGAAGTTGTATGCATTTTAAACATGCATAGTGGAGAGAATGTTGGCATACTTATATACTACTTTCATGTAATGTGGCTGAAATTTCTTTGGATATTGTACTTTTGGAAATTTTAAATGATCTTAGGACACTGCTAACTAAAATGACTGCTCCTTTGTTCTCCAAAAATCTACCTGAATTTGTCTAAAGTACACTATTCTTGGCAGCTATTAAAATATGGAAAATGAATTTTGCCAAACTAGATAATACCAGCTTCTAAAAGTGCAATGACTGAATTACCAAATACATAAAATGTACAAAGAAGTTATCAGCTCTATTTTTCATAATTTACCTTTGAAGTTCTAGAAGTGAAAAGGAGCAAGTAGAGCTAGCACTTTTTTGAAAGGTGCACATCTGGAGTAAGGCCAAGCTGTATACTCTCTAACCCATATTACACCCATCAATCATGCATCAAAAAAAAGGGAATTAAAGGTTCTTTGAACAATACCTAAAATATACAAAGTCTTTTCTAAAAAGCCAGTATAACTAGTGAGGAAACCCAGGAAAACTCTTTTTTTTAAAAAAAAAATTCTAACCCTATGCTAAATATGAAACTGTAGATCGCCACCTAGCTTGAGGATTTAGACAGATACAAGGTATTGATGAGTTGGCATTTAACATTACTAGCTTGAGGAATTAGATACAAGGTATTGATGAGTTGGCATTTAACATTACTAGCTTGAGGAATTAGACAGATACAAGGTATTGATGAGTTGGCATTTAACATTACTAGCTTGAGGAATTAGACAGATACAAGGTATTGATGAGTTGGCATTTAACATTACTAGCTGGAGGAATTAGACAGATACAAGGTATTGATGAGTTGGCATTTTACATTACTAGCTTGAGGAATTAGACAGATACAAGGTATTGATGAGTTGGCATTTAACATTACTAGCTGGAGGAATTAGACAGATACAAGGTATTGATGAGTTGGCATTTTACATTACTAGCTTGAGGAATTAGACAGATACAAGGTATTGATGAGTTGGCATTTTACATTACTATCTTGAGGAATTAGACAGATACAATGTATTGATGAGTTGGCATTTAACATTGCTAGCTTGAGGAATTAGACAGATACAAGGTATTGATGAGTTGGCATTTAACATTACTAGCTTGAGGAATTAGACAGATACAAGGTATTGATGAGTTGGCATTTTACATTACTAGCTTGAGGAATTAGACAGATACAAGGTATTGATGAGTTGGCATTTTACATTACTATCTTGAGGAATTAGACAGATACAATGTATTGATGAGTTGGCATTTAACATTACTAGCTTGAGGAATTAGACAGATACAAGGTATTGATGAGTTGGCATTTAACATTACTAGCTTGAGGAATTAGACAGATACAAGGTATTGATGAGTTGGCATTTAACATTGCTACCTTGAGGAATTAGACAGATACAAGGTATTGATGAGTTGGCATTTAACATTACTATCTTGAGGAATTAGACAGATACAATGTATTGATGAGTTGGCATTTAACATTGCTAGCTTGAGGAATTAGACAGATACAAGGTATTGATGAGTTGGCATTTAACATTACTAGCTTGAGGAATTAGACAGATACAAGGTATTGATGAGTTGGCATTTTACATTACTATCTTGAGGAATTAGACAGATACAATGTATTGATGAGTTGGCATTTAACATTGCTAGCTTGAGGAATTAGACAGATACAAGGTATTGATGAGTTGGCATTTAACATTACTAGCTTGAGGAATTAGACAGATACAAGGTATTGATGAGTTGGCATTTAACATTGCTACCTTGAGGAATTAGACAGATACAAGGTATTGATGAGTTGGCATTTAACATTACTATCTTGAGGAATTAGACAGATACAATGTATTGATGAGTTGGCATTTAACATTGCTAGCTTGAGGAATTAGACAGATACAAGGTATTGATGAGTTGGCATTTAACATTACTAGCTTGAGGAATTAGACAGATACAAGGTATTGATGAGTTGGCATTTAACATTGCTACCTTGAGGAATTAGACAGATACAAGGTATTGAGGTATTGATGAGTTGGCATTTAACATTACTAGCTTGAGGAATTAGACAGATACAAGGTATTGATGAGTTCAGGTGGAATATATATATATATATATATATATATATATATATATATATATATATATATATATATATATATATATAAGTATAATTCATGTTATGACACATTCGCTGACTGCATATGATCTATACACACACTTTCATACTGAACTGGAGGCAGCTTCAACTTTACTGACTCACCACTACATTGTATAATGAATACTGTATTTCAACTTAATGTATATTCATAGATTGTCATTATGGAGTTTAAATTACTTCCTTAGAAATTGTATCCATATTAAAATCCATTTGATTCATAGGTGTGTGGGCCAATAAAAATGAAGACAGACAGACACACACACATAGAGTTAACTATAAGTCTCCTTTCTTATGCCATAAATAATGTTAAAGGAACTCACGGCCTGCAAGGTATCAAGGAAGTATTTTCACAAACTACTTTCCTTATTGGTGTCATCATAATAACCTTGACCTTTGAACTCCAAAATAAATGAGTTTCTTGTTCTTGCTGCATTTGATGAAAAGATTGATGGACACGAAAAGATGTATGGACCAAGAAAGATGGATGGACAAGGAAAGATGGATGGACAAACATTGTCATAAGATGAAACTATTTGCGCATTACAGCTAACTTATAAATACAATGATCCCTAGATACCATTGTTTTAAAACACAATTTCATAAATAGCTAACAATATCCAACACCCTGACCATCTTCACAAAATAATGAACTTAAGAATAAAATTTAATACAGATCTTGGGTATAATAACCTATTTAACAAACTCTGTGGTGAAATATGCATCAGTGACCAATCTGGTTAGGTCTGTTGCTGGAGGATATGACAGCTATTTTGGCATGGAGTGTGGGGTGGTCTTCAACAGATGTTGTAAACCACTCCCTCATAGCTGAGCCATCTGTCAGTCCTCCTGATTTCAACCTTCCATGTCATCTGTGGACCATTCTAAACTGCTTTCTGATAGGACAGGGTAGTTGTTCAGTTAACCTTGTCCAATGGGACCAGGCCACATATTCTTCCTGTTGCTGTGGAACCCTTTGGACTATGTTACACATTGTGAACAACTGTCCACTGACAAAGTTCCCTGGTAGACTGCAGGCTCTGCACCTTGTTGATGATAATGCTGATAAATAGTTGAGCATGAACTGCACACAATAATAACTTCAACAACAACAACAACAATAATAATAATAATAATAATAATAATAATAATAATAATAATAATAATAATAATAATAATAATAAAATTAACCAAAATCTGTGGTGAAATTATGCAATCATACACACTAGTGAAGTAAGGTTATGTGGTGAAATTGCACAATCATGCACCATATAGTGAGGTAAGTTTATGTATAATCTGTGAGGAAATATACCATCTAGTAATGTAAGTTTAATAAAAACATGTGAAGAAATACACCCAAATGATGTAAGTTTGATCAAAATCTGTGGTGCAATATACCTTAGTGGTATAATTTTAACCAAATTCTGTTGTGAAATGCAACTTCTAATGAGGTAATGATCAATAGTTAATGAACATAAAACAAAAAATAATGCAAGACATATGACAGATGACAGACACATGAGAAATGACAGACATAGGACAATACCATAAGACCTAGGACAGACCAGACATAGGATAATACCATAAGACATATGACAGATGACAGACACATGAGAAATGACAGACACAGGACAATACCATAAGACATATGACAGATGACAGACACATGAGAAATGACAGACACAGGACAATACCATAAGACATATGACAGACATAGTATAATACCTTGAGACAGATGACACAGGACACTACTATAAAACATATAACAGATGACAGACACAGGACAATACCATAAGCTTGCATGATCTAGATCAGAAGAACAATACAAAATGTACTTCTGAATTAAACAAATACTAGAAATGTGTCAAGCTGACTTAGGTGCCATCATGTACATTAGGTACAAGATGTAAATGAAACCTTTCAAGTAAATGTAAAGGCTTTCAGTTTTTCATAGAACTAAATCTGCATTTACAAGACATGTGTTACCATCTTCTTTTGCAGCTGAATCAAATTTCAAATAACCAAATTCCAAAAGTTTATATAAAAACAATGGAATATATGTTTTAATGAAATGACCACCAGCTCATTTATTTATCCCCTCTAACATGACCATCCTGTGTCAAGTGCTTTCTTTGCAGGTCATTAGCAATATAATGTAGTAAGTATTAGGGTCAACACAATAATGAATACATGGTGTGAATTAAAATTAAAGTTCTACTAAAATATGAAGAACTGCCAGAAAAACTTCCTTCACCAAAGAATGCATAAAATAAAAAAAATAAACTAATGTTTTAATTAAAAACAAAATATACCTTCATTTGTAGCATTAAAATCTATAGAGGTCATATACATATGCATACAAACATAACCACCAAATTTCATCAAAAAGTCTGAAAAGTTCATTAATTTAAAATAAATGGAAAAATCAGAATAGAATTAAAATCTAACCAGGTCATATTTAACCATGGCTACTAAATTTCATTTGTCTAAGTAAGTTTTGCACAAACAGTCTCTAAGGATTAATAGATGTACATATGTATGGATGGACTGTAAGGCACAGCAAAATCAAGAAGTTCCAACTGTAAGCAAGGTGGTGTGTGTACAATGATGAAGGACAATGATTAAGGTCTCTATGATAGTAAAACCTATACCATGTTTGGTACAACTGTAAGCATGCAGTCTGTAACTTACAGTAGCCTGCATTTACATATCAAACATGGTTTCAATTTATTAAGTTTTACAAACACTAGCATGCAAATCAAAATTTCTGATTTAAACACACACTCCCATGTCAATGACAGGTCATAATGCAGTTCAACTGGGACAGAAAAAGGTGACAACACATAGATTTTTATAATAGTATGCCATCAACCAAACTGGGTCACAATCTATCAAGTTCTTTAAAAGTTAGTAAGTGGAAACAAATTCAATGTGGCAAAGAAAAATTAGAAGTTAAGGAAAGAACATAATTTATGACAAAAAAATATGATAATCGAACCTAACTTAGATCATTTTCATTTAAAACCCTTTACCAATCTGGAGTTCTTCTCATCAAGTCCTTCATAAGTAACCGATCAGAAACAATTTATATTGGATGAAAATACATAGGCAAAAATGTACCTTCCCATCAAATGAAAAAAGTCAAGAGCAAAACTTTGGTACATGATTTGGAGATCAGCTCAAGTCATTAGTGCAGGATACATAGCAATGAGGTTATTAGTGACAAGTGCACTGCAAAGGGTTATTAGTGATGGGTACATTGCAATGGGGGTTATTAGTGATGAGTGCATTGCAAGGGGATTATTAGTGATGGGTGCATTGCAAGGGGGTTATTAGTGATGGGTGCATTGCAAGGGGGTTATTAGTGATGGGTGCATTGCAAGGGGGTTATTAGTGATGTGTGCATTGCAAGGGGGTTATTAGTGATGTGTGCATTGCAAGGGGGTTATTAGTGATGGGTGCATTGCAAAGAGGTTATTAGTGATGGGTGCATGGCAAGGGGGTTATTAGTGATGAGTGCATTGCAAAGGGGTTATTAGTGATGGGTACAGTGCAATGGGGTTATTAGTGATGGGTGCACTGCAAAGGGGTTATTAGTGATGGGTGCATTGCAAGGGGGTTATTAGTGATGGGTGCATTGCAAAGAGGTTATTACTGATGGGTGCATGGCAAGGGGGTTATTAGTGATGAGTGCATTGCAAAGAGGTTATTAGTGATGGGTACATTGCAATGGGGTTATTAGTGATGGGTGCATTGCAAAGAGGTTATTAGTGATGGGTGCATTGCAAGGGGGTTATTAGTGATGGGTGCATGGCAAGGGCTTTATTAGTGATGGGTGCATTGCAAGGGGGTTATTAGTGATGTGTGCATTGCAAGGGTTTTATTAGTGATGGGTGCATTGCAAAGAGGTTATTAGTGATGAGTGCATTGCAAGGGGGTTATTAGTGATGAGTGCATTGCAAGGGGATCATTAGTGATGGGTGCATTGCAAGGGGTTTTTTAGTGATGTGTGCATTGCAAGGGGGTTATTAGTGATGGGTGCACTGCAAAGGGGTTATTAGTGATGGGTGCATTGCAAGGGGGTTATTAGTGATGGGTGCATTGCAAAGAGGTTATTAGTAATGGATGCATGGCAAGGGGGTTATTAGTGATGGGTGCATTGCAAGGGGGTTATTAGTGATGGGTGCATTGCAAGGGAGTTATTAGTTATGGGTGCATTGCAAAGATGTTATTAGTGATGGGTGCATGGCAAGGGGGTTATTAGTGATGGGTGCATTGCAAGGGGGTTATTAGTGATGTGTGCATTGCAAGGGGGTTATTAGTGATGGGTGCACTGCAAAGGGGTTATTAGTGATGGGTAGATTGCAAGGGGGTTATTAGTGATGAGTGCATTGCAAGGGGATTATTAGTGATGGGTGCATTGCAAGGGGGTTATTAGTGATGGGTGCATTGCAAAGAGGTTATTAGTGATGGGTACATTGCAAGGCGGTTATTAGTGATGTGTGCATTGCAAGGGGGTTATTAGTGATGAGTGCATTGCAAGGGGGTTATTAGTGATGGGTGCACTGCAAAGGGGTTATTAGTGATGCGTAGATTGCAAGGGGGTTATTAGTGATGAGTGCTTTGCAAGGGGATTATTAGTGATGGGTGCATTGCAAGGGGGTTATGATTAATGGGTGCATTGCAAGGGGGTTATTAGTGATGGGTACATTGCAAGGGGGTTATTAGTGATGTGTGCATTGCAAGGGGGTTATTAGTGATGAGTGCATTGCAAGGGGGTTATTAGTGATGGGTGCATTGCAAGGGGGTTATTAGTGATGTGTGCATTGCAAGGTGGTTATTAGTGATGGGTGCACTGCAAAGGGGTTATTAGTGATGGGTGCATTGCAAAGGGGTTATTAGTGATGGGTGCATTGCAAAGAGGTTATTAGTGATGGGTGCATGGCAAGGGGGTTATTAGTGATGGGTGCATGGCAAAGGGGGTTATTAGTGATGTGTGCATTGCAAGGGGATTATTAGTGATGTGTGCACTGCAAGGGGGTTATTAGTGATGGGTGCATGACAAGGGGGTTATTAGTGATGGGTGCATTGCAAAGAGGTTATTAGTGATGGGTGCATGGCAAGGGGGTTATTAGTGATGAGTGCATGGCAATGGGGTTATTAGTGATGGGTGCACTGCAAAAGCGTTATTAGTAATGGGTACATTGTAATGGGGTTATTAGTGATGGGTACATTGCAATTCGGTTATTAGTGATGAGTGCATTGCAAGGGTGTTATTAGTGATGGGTACATTGCAATGGAGTTATTAGTGATGGGTGCATTGCAAGGGGGTTATTAATGACAAGTACACTGCAAAGGGATTATTAGTGATGGGTACATTGCAATGGGTTATTAGTGATGGGTACATTGTAATGGGGTTATTAGTGATGGGTACATTGCAATGTGGTTATTAGTGATGAGTGCATTGCAAGGGGGTTTTTAGTGATGGGTACATTGCAATGGAGTTATTAGTGATGAATGCATTGCAAGGGGGTTATTAGTGATGGGTGCATGGCAAGGGGGTTATTAGTGATGGGTACATTGCAATGGGGTTATTAGTGATGAGTGCATTGCAAGGGGATTATTAGTGATGGATACATTGCAATGGGGTTATTAGTGATGGGTACATTGCAAGGGGGTTATTAGTGATGAGTGCATTGCAAGGGGGTTATTATTGATGGGTGCATTGCAAAGAGGTTATTAGTGATGGGTACATTGGCCCTGTGTTATTCAATAGCCAAGTATTACACTCCAGATTTCACTTCAGTCTGGGCTTGATTATCCCACACTAAGTTAACTGATGTCCAGCTCAATACAACAATGTGATCTCTGGAACACTATGTCCTACTCCTTTACCATGGAAGCTGGTACTCAGCAAGTTTTTCATCCTCCACATCTGCATTACCTGGAAGCAACCACAAGAGTGTTGGCTAAGGTCTGTGCCAGTGAGAAACTTCCACTGTACATGGAAATCACCTCACTTCCAGCAGTCCACTTGACTTTCGAAATGCCCAATCTAGGTAGGTTCATTATGGAGGATATGACAGCTAATTTGGCATGGAGTGTCAATTGGTCTTCAGCAAATATTGCAAACCACTCCCTTATAGCTGAGTCATCTGTCTTTAACCCTCCTGGCTTCAGCCTTCCAGCAGTGGACCACACTGAACTGCTTTCAGATTGAACAGTGTCACTGTGCAGCCAAGCTTGTCCAATGGGGCCAGGCCTCTAACTCTTCCTGTTACTAAGACCCTGTCACACATTGCAAAAGGGGTTAATAATGATGGGTACATTGCAAAGAGAATATTAGTGATGGGTACATTGTAAAGGGGATATTAGTGATGGGTACATTGCAAAGGGTTTATTTATGATGGGTGCATTGCAAAGAGGTTTTTAATGGTGAGTGCATTGCAATGGGGTTATTAGTGATGGGTGCATTTTGTTACATATTGGCTCATTCAAAGTAAAAGAAGAAAGTAGTGGAGACAACAAGCTTTGTAAATTTTAACAAAGATAATTTTATTTCCCTAAAAAAACATGGTGAAAAAGGTGAAAATGTAAAACAAGACTTATGGTTTGTGAATAAACATCCAAACATTTATCCTAGAATTTTGAATAAATAATGTCCTATTAATAAATAGTTCTGAGTCTTCTTTGAAAGTCATGTTAGTTTCCAAGATGGAGAATGATGATGTCAGATAAAGTCTTTATGAAAATATTCATAATTACAGGTTGTACCACAATTTGTACTGTTCTATTCCAATTCGGAATGAATTTCACTAAATGTTTTTGTCCTAAACTTCTCGTATAGTTCTCCAAGGAATAAATTATTATTCAAAGGTAGATGAACTCCTATATCTGTCAAGGCACATCCATAACAATGTAGTCTCTAGTTTTATAAACGTAATAATGATTTTAACTCTTTCCAACACAAAGAAAATATACAATTCTTCTACACGGTATATTATAATACTCTAATCCGGCACAAGAAATATAATTTCTTCTTCTCAAGGAATAATATACAACTGACTAAGACACAGCCGATAAATAATATTTTACTCCGACACAGCTGATAGATATTATTTG
Organism: Potamilus streckersoni; assembly: GCA_016746295.1. Taxonomy (NCBI): domain Eukaryota; kingdom Metazoa; phylum Mollusca; class Bivalvia; order Unionida; family Unionidae; genus Potamilus; species Potamilus streckersoni. The sequence goes on from JAEAOA010000584.1 coordinate 346,982, forward strand.
ACTGCTCTTTTTCACAGAGACCTAAGGCTATTTAAACTAACACTAAGTGGTCCTTACATGCTGAACTCACACAGATTAAGCATGGTATTTCATCATCTGACATAGTACATGATATAAAAACATGTGCTTATAAAAGACCTTAGCCACAGCCAATTATTTATGTATTTTTTATAACTAAACAACTTTTACAAAAGCCTAGAATCATTTATGATCAAAATAAACAAACTCTTACGAAAGTCAAGAAACATGTACATGCTAAATAAACAAACCCTTACAAAAATTATACAAATATGAAATAAAAAGAATTCAAATTTTACACACAAGTAATTAAAATGCAGGGTCATAACAAATGCAAAGAGGTTGTTATAAATGAGTGCATTGCAAAGGGGTTATTAGTGATGGGTCTATTGCAAAGGGGTTATTAGTGATGGGTCTAATGCAAAGGGGTTATTAGTGATGGGTCTAATGCAAAGGGGTTATTTGTGATGGGTACATTGAAAAAGAATTATTAGTGATGGGTGCACTGCAAGGGGTTATAAGTAAAGAGTGAATTGCAAAGAGGTTATTAGTGATGAGTGCATTGCAAAGGGTTATTTGTGATGGTTACACTGCAAAAGAGTTATTAGTGTTGGATGCATTGCAAAGAGGTTATTAGTGCAGGGTGCATTGCAAAGGGAATATTAGTGATGGGTACATTGCAAAGAGGTTTATAGTGATGGGTGCATTGGAAAGGGGTTCTAAGTGATGGGTGCATTGCAAAGAGTTTATTAGTGATGGGTGCATTGCAAAGGGTTATTTGTGATGGCTACACTGCAAAAGGGTTATTAGTGTTGGGTGCATTGCAAAGAGGTTATTAGTGTTGGGTGTATTTCAAAGGGGTTATTAGTGATGGGTGCATTGCAATGGGGTTATTAGTGTTGGGTGCATTGCAAAGAGTTTATTAGTGATGGGTGCATTGCAAAGAGGTTTTTAGTGATGGGTGCATTGCAAAGAGGTTATTAGTTACGGGTGCAATGCCAAGGGGTTATTAGTGTTGGGTGCATTGCAAAGAGGTTATTAGTGAAGGGTGCATTGCAGAAGTGTTATTTGTGATGGGTATATTGCAAAGGGTTATTTGTATTGGGTACACTGAAAAAGGGTTATTTGTGATTGGTGCATTGCAAAGGGGTTTTTACTGATGGTTGGACTGCAAAGAGGCTTTTAGTGATTGCAAAGGTGTTGTTTATGATGGTTGTATTGCAAAGGTATTATTAGTGATGGGTGAATTGCAAAGAGGTTATTAGTAATGAGCTTCAATCCCAAAATAACAGTTTCTTAGCCGATGTACAAACAATCCACAAAGTTTAGTTAAGGTGTTTGTTTACAAATAAAGTTATTCTGCAGAAACCATTCTTCATTAAGTTACTGTGGCATTGACTTTCTCTTCTGATAAAGTATTTGGTTTCTTATTATTTAATCCATCAACAAAATTTAGGACACATACACTGCTTAGCCCTATGGGTATTGCCCAGAAATTATTTTTAATTCTACTGATCATAGATCTTAAGTGTTTATGGGATTATCTGTTGTTATTCATCCATTATCACAAGTTTATTATTGCGTTTCCTCCTGAATTACCAGGAGGATTGCCTGGAAACTTTAAACACATATTCATCACATAGTCTAGTTGATCTAAATGATAATGGTGCTGCTTGGACAACAAATATTGGCCACCACAGTGGCCATCTTGAAAAATCTTGTTATTGCTAATTGTTTTTAACTGGATGGTTATATCAACAACTAAAATTCTTCTTTGGATGTCTAGCTGATCCTCATTAAATATGTTGCTGTCTAAAATCAAATATGGCCTCCATGGCAGCCATCTTGAAAATATTGTCATATCTAGTCCTCCTGAATGAATGGTCATATAAACATGTGATCTTCATTTAAAGGTTCTTTATGTCTAGTTGGTCCTTAGTGAAATTGGTGCCAATTAGACATCAAATATGACCACTGCACAGTGACCATCTTGAAAATATTTCTATTGCCAATCCACATGATTGGATGTTCAAATCAACATGAAGATTTCACTGAAATATGTCTTATGATGATTAAATATCCTAAATGAAAATGGTGCTGATTTGATGTCTGATATGGCTACCACAGGAGACATCTGGAAAATCATGTTATTTCAACTCTTCCTGAAAGAAAGTCCTACTGACATGGGATTTTCACCAAAGGACTTCATATCATGTCTAGTTGGTCCTAAATGTAAGGTTAAATATGGCTGCCATAGTGACCATCTTGAAATTCTTAGCACTACTCCTCCTGAACTAAAACGTCATACTGATATGGTGTTTTCACCAGAAGAATTTTTATTATGTCTAGCTAATCCTAAATGAAAATGCTGCCAATCTGGTGTCAATATGGGGTTTTCATGAAAACTTCTCAAAATATTTTGTTGATCCTAAATTAAAATGGTGCTGAACTGAGTGAGTCATTTTATTACACTCATTCTCATTTCATCTCTCCCTGATGGGCTTTCCCCAACTTATCTGCTCCCAACTTATCTCAACTTGTCTAATATGCCAATTCATCTACCCTTGTCAACAATGTTAATCTGTCCACTCTGAAACTGTCTGAACAGCTATTTATTCTTAAATGTAATAACACCATTTACTTTTTGTGTTGTACAAGAACACCATTTTATTCAGATATTGTACAAAGATTCTTATACTGAACAAGAATAAGAACACTGTTTGATTTTATATTGTACAAAGATAAGAACACCATTTAATTTTAAACATATATTGTACATAAATTATTATTATTATTATTATTATTATTATTATTATTATTATTATTATTATTATTATTATTATATTTATTATTACTTTATTTAAAGAGGATAACTCAATTAACTAAGAACAGTATTTTGGCTTATTAACAGTGTGGCTTATACACAGTAATGTGGCTTATTAACAGTGTGGCTTATACACAGTATTTTGGCTTATTAACAGTGTGGCTTATACGCAGTATTTTGGCTTATTAACAGTATGGCTTATACACAGTAATGTGGCTTATTAACAGTGTGGCTTATACACAGTAATGTGGCTTATTAACAGTGTGGCTTATACACAGTATTTTGGCTTATTAACAGTGTGGCTTATACACAGTAATGTGGCTTATTAATCTACCTTGATGCCCTCATTTAAAGGAATTTACTTATTTTTTTGCTGCATCTCTGAAGCCACTATATATACTGGGTTTGGAAAAAGGAAATAAAGTGGGCATTTCTATAAGAAACATCCTTTTTTATATTGTAAACAAAATTATCTTAATTTTAAACATTTTCTTAGTTCTGATATTCTGGTCTGATTTTCCTCTTTTTTGCTTGATATTCCTTTTCCATGCTACTGCTCCAATGGCCAAGTGATTGGAGTGTCCATCATGGATGCGGGATGTCACAGGTTCGAACCCCTTCCAAGTTATGCCAAAGACTTATGAAATGGCACTAACAGCTGCCTTGCTAGTTGCTTGCATTAAGAGGTTAGTCACAGTGTTGGTCAGCCTGGTGGCAGGATAATGTTACTGGGTGGGACATCATGCTACATGATATCCCAGTGCTAGAAATCACTATAAACTGCCACACTGTAGACCTTGTAGCAGTGTTGTAGCTATATGACTGAACAACTGTTAAAGCTACATTAAACAGCCAAATCACACACCTTTTCCATGCCTGATATTCCTATTCCAAATTTAATTCATGCATAATTTAAAATCAACAGCTATAATACTAAATTCCAACATATTAAAACACAAAAATATGCATGCCTCCTTGAAAACAATTAAAGTCACTTACTGAATCTGCTCAATCTGCATCTCTCTCTCTCTCTCTCTCTCTCTCTCTCTCTCTCTCTCTCTCTCTCTCTCTCTCTCTCTCTCTCTCTCTTTCTCTCTCTCTCCCTCTCACTTGATCAGATGAAGAAATGAAATGACTTTATACTTGGCAATAGTTAACAAGATGGCCATGTATTATAAAATAATAGTGATGTCAACAAGATGAGAAAAAATAAACTGAGACAGCAGAAGACTCTCTCTCTCTCTCTCTCTTTCTCTTTCTCTCTCTCCATTTCATTCAAGTCAATTAAACAATAAGTTACAATTTGAGGAAATATTAGGGCCCCAAAGAACCACATTTGAAAATTTCTGAAAATTTGGCATTTGGTGTGATCTTAGATGACAAGACTCAAGATTGCAAAAATTTGGTATAATTTATATTCAATCCAGAAGGAAAAAGATATTTGGAAAAACATACCCTATGCCCTTCCTAACATCTTCATCACTAGATAAACATATGTGACAATCTGACAAAGTAATTATTCAAGATCCTAATAGATATCGCAAAATTATGATTTTATATACACAGGTGGAATTCCTTAACATAATGGAGTGTAAGAGATGCAAAAAGCTAACCAAAACTGCATTAATTAACTTCAAAAGGGATACCAGTCATTTCGTAATTCTTCTCTAGGGGTTTTTGCTACACTGCACCTTTTCTATACACTCATAGCTTATTTGATAAACATCTCAAACATTACTACTATATAAAGCACTTATAAGACAAGTCCATCTCCAAACTGCACAGATCCAGATATGCCATTGCATAATGCACCAGAAGATCTGGGTCTGTGCAATTTATCAGGAGTAATCAGTAGAACAAACAAGATAGACCTTGATCTGGATGCATATTATGCTACAGCAGATCAGGATCTTTGTTGTTTGCAGTTTGACTCAACTTATAAATGAATATATATGGTATATGAAATAACAAGCAAACCTTCATAAAGTCATTTTATTTTCCTATAAATCTTGCTGACAGTTACAGAAGCCTATAGTTACCATAACAACACAGTTTAACAACAACATCATATCACTTTGCCAGAAAAATATAAATCTTTCCTCATAAGTTGTTGCATCTAGTCTGACTCCTTAGCTTAAGGGTGTGAGATGTCAGTAGTTAATGTGTTTGACTCATGGCCTGAAGAGTGCAAGACTGACTCCTGTCAAAGGTCAGTAGTTATAAAGTCTGACTCATGGGCTTAAGGGTGCAATGCTGACTCCTGTCAAAGGTCAGTCATTATAATGTCTGACTCATGGCCTGAAGAGTGCAAGACTGACTCCTGCCAATGGTCAGTAGTTATTAAGTCTAACTCATGGGCTGAAGGGTGCAAGACTGACCCCTGTCAAAGGTCAAGCTGTGTTTGTTGCTGTCTCCAGACATGGTACTAGTTTACTTGCTTCAACACATCTACTGATGTGCAGTGAAATACACACAAAAAGGCAAATCATTCCATAGGGATAGAAGCAGAAAAGTGGGTCAAGTTAGTTGAATTGTCCCACCTATATGCTTTGTTATAACTTATGCAACAAATCTGCATACTCCAATAAAATAATGACATTGCCTGCATATTGAGCCCACCACCAAGGTATTGCTTACTCTTTGTGACCTTGACCACAAGGTCAAAGGTTGAGTGAACATGTCAGAAATAATTGTCTTAGCTTCATAAATATTCAGTTGATGTAAAAAAAATCTGTATACATGTATCAAATTAGGAAATATATACCAAAAAAAATAAAAAAATAAAACCTTAACATCTTTTCTAAAGCTGTGACATTGACCCAAAATCAAAGAGGTAATAGTGCATGTCACAGATTGAATTGCATTAGATTCATATTAATTCAAACCAAATATGAAGAAAATTATTCATGAACTGAGGAAATATAAGATAATGAAAAAAAAACTAAAGTATTATTGTATATTTTTTATGACTGTGAACATGATCTGAGGTCAAAGGAGAAAGAATGCATGTCATTGACTTAATTGTCTTAACTTCAAAATAATTCATCACAACTATGGAGAAAAAAGCCTTCATGGGATTTAGAAAATATAAGCAAAGTAGAAAACTTTAACCAAAACCTGAACACAAATTTTCCATCACTGAAACCTTTACCTAATCATAGGAGCAAGCAAAAATGTCATAGAATGAATCATATTAAATTTAAAATAATTAATGCCATATACAATAAAAATATATCAAAAGAAATTGTAAATATCAGCAAGTGAAAAAAAACTTTGATGAAAACCTTAATGTTGCTGTTGTTGTTATTGTAGAGTTTAATTCCATTTTTCAGCACAAGATATGCTATACATGGCGGCCAGTATAAATGGTGGAGGAAGAACCAGGGTGAGCCCCGGATAGAACCCCGAACTACAAAAACTGACTGGAAAGCTTTCTCACATACCCACATTGGTTGAACCCCAGATTCAAACACACAAAGACTGAAGAGAGATGGCAGTGAGCCATAACTGTGAGTGCTTTAGACCACTCAGGGCCACAACAACAGTAATGCAAATATTATATGGCTACAAATATGACACCAAAGTAAAAAGCACAAGCAAGTATGTAAAAAAACAAATTATCTTAGCTTTATAAGGATTCATGCCAGGTAGGATGAGATTCTATCAAGGGATTTATTGGCAAAATAAAAAATTTAACACAATATGTTTTAATAAACTGCTGACAATGACTACATCATTGAAAAAGTGAATGTCTTGTCCTGATTTCCACTAATATGTGGGCTTGAAAACAACCCTTTCTTTGTGTTAATACAACTTCAGAGTCTATTAAATCTTAAGCATTTATCTGACTATTCTTATAAATCATATAAGAATTACTGTTACTATTACATTACTATTTTAATTATCAATAATCAATACTACATCTAGAACACAAAAACATTCTCACCACATTAAATGATGATTTTGTATTATCAAATATTTAGTTATACTTTATGCAATGACAGATGAAGGTTTTGGGGGCCCAAGGGCACTTAAGATGGGGGTGGGGATGGGCCTTAAACATCTATAAAATATACCTTGAAAGCAATCTTTAAATTGTCTTTTATATGTGTACAATTTTTATACTATATTAACTAAGAATTAGATGGTTTTGACACACACACACACACACACATATATATATATATATATATATATATATATATATATATATATATATATATATATATATATATATATATATATATATAGTTTATTTAAACATATATGTTTATCTACTGCAACCAGGTGGTCTCCATGACAAAGGGAGTCTAGGGATGTACCCCTTCCTCTTAATCTGGCAATGACTGTCAGTCTGCTCTCAGTCTGTATACATGTATCAAAATCTCCAACACACAGATCTGTTCTCACCTCAGTAAATGTTTATGCTGTTTGGTCATCAAATATTCAGTATCATACTCAAATGTCAAATGTACTGTATCCATATTACTGCTCAGTCTTTATTCCTATACCCAGATCAATTGCCACATAATGCAAGGCAGATCTGGCTGTATGTAGTTTATTAGGAGTAATAAGTAGAACATCAAGCACAGACACTAACCTACCAGCACATTGTGTGATGGCAGATCAGGATCAATGTTGCTTCCTGTTTGACTTGACTTATAAACAAGTACTAGACTGTAAGGTATGTGTATCCCATAAGATTTGTTCTCACCACTATAAATGACCACTCCTGTGATCATGAAATATTCAGCATCATACAAAGATGTACTTACTGGATCCAATTCACTGTTCAGTCTGTAATCATTTATCATGCTGGAAGAAACAAACAAAGACTAATCTACCATCAAAACATAGGGAAAACATTTCATATTCTCTGTGCAATTAATATTAAATTGTTGCAATAAAAAATGTGAAAAGAAAATATTTTTGACAGAAAAAAGAACTATGCATTGTCAAGAAATAATGAAATGAGCCTATAACATTATCCTAGGTTACACATGCAGTACAAGGCTTCTGGTAGGATGGGTTACACCCAAAGTGCAAGGTTTTTGGTAGGATGGGTTACACCCACAGTGCAAGGTTTTTGGTAGGATGGGTTACACATGCAGTTCCAAGGCTCATGGTAGGATGGATTACACATGCAGTACAAAGCTTTTGGCAGAATGGGTTACACATGCAGTGCAAAGCTTTTGGTAGGATGGATTACACATGCAGTGCAAGGCTTTTGGTAGGATGGGTTACACATGCAGTGCAAGGTTTTTGGTAGGATGGGTTACACCCACAGTGCAAGGTTTTTGGTAGGATGGGTTACACATGCAGTTCCAAGGCTCATGGTAGGATGGATTACACATGCAGTACAAAGCTTTTGGTAGAATGGGTTACACATGCAGTGCAAAGCTTTTGGTAGGATGGATTACACATGCAGTGCAAGGCTTTTGGTAGAATGGGTTACACATGCAGTGCAAGGCTTTTGGTAGGATGGGTTACACATGCAGTACAAGGTTTTTGGTAGGATGGGTTACACATGCAGTGCAAGGCTTTTGGTAGGATGGGTTACACATGCAGTACAAGGTTTTTGGTAGGATGGTTTACACATGCAGTGCAAGGCTTTTGGTAGAATGGGTTACAGATGCAGTGCAAGGCTTTTGGTAGGATGGGTTACACATGCAGTGCAAGGTTTTTGGTAGGATGGGTTACACATGCAGTGCAAGGATTTTGGTAGGATGGGTTACACATGCAGTGCAAGGCTTTTGGTAGGATGGGTTACACATGCAGTGCAAGGCTTTTGGTAGAATGGGTTACACATGCAGTGCAAGGCTTTTGGTAGGATGGGTTACACATGCAGTGCAAGGTTTTTGGTAGGATGGGTTACACATGCAGTACAAAGCTTTTGGTAGAATGGGTTACACATGCAGTGCAAGGCTTTTGGTAGGATGGGTTACACATGCAGTGCAAGGTTTTTGGTAGGATGGGTTACACATGCAGTGCAAGGCTCATGGTAGGATGGATTACACATGCAGTACAAAGCTTTTGGTAGGATGGTATGCAATTGTTGCAGCTGTAGGGTTTAATGCCATTTTTCTGCACAAGATAGGCTATACATGGTGGCCAATATTAATAGTGGCGGGAAGAATGTGGGAAAATGCCTCAAAGAACCACCAACCCATGAGAAGATACAGGCAAACTTTCTCACATACCCACTGGTCGAATCTGAGACTTTAACCCACACTGATAGAGGTGAGATGGCAGTGATCTGTAACAGTGAGCACTTTAGACCACTTGACCACTCTGGAACCCAGGATGGGATGCACATGGAGTGGAAAGTTTCCTATTCAATGAATAAAAATGTCCTATGTTTAGTATCAACATTTTAGAAAGACAATTCAGGATTAAATAAGTACAAGTGATAATACTGAAGCAAACAGACCACATCCACAAAGACACAATCTATATCTTTTTAATGTTTACTTTAAGATCACACATTGACCTTTTTCACTGTTCTTTCATTTCCATACTGGATGCAACAGATCTTAATCTAAATAGTTAATCTCAGACATATGTTGGGGCCCCAGGTGGTTGCTGGTCTAAGACACTCACCTTTACAGTTCACTGACATCTCACCTCTGTTTGTGTGGGTTCAAGTCTCAGGCTCAACCAACATGTGCATTTGAGGAGGCCAGCCATTAACTTTCTGTGGGTTGGTGGTTCTTCTTGGGTTCTTCCTCTACCAAATATACTGGCCACCACATATAACCTATCATGTGCTGAAAAATGATGTTAAAGCAGCATCAACCAAACAACCAACAAACAAATGTTAATTACCAGTCTTCCCACAGGTGAGGACAGGTACCTTATATACCTGAACTTGAGTCAACACCAAAGCTGATAAAAAGCATCATTTGTATCACAAGTCAGATCCAGCTGCAAATGGCATAACCCTGACCTGCCATTACACAGTGTGCATGCAAATCATTGTCTCTGTTGTTTGTTCTACTGATTACTCCTTACACACTGCACAGACTTGGATCTGCTGACATTTTGCAATACCAGACCTGTATCTATGAAGTGTGAAGTTGCATCCAATTTATAAGCAAGTATACAATGTACATTCTTTATAATCTTTTTATAATACATTTGGTCTCCTTGATATGTTCTTTATAAATAGACAAAACATGCATTGATATATACATACATGAGACCACATGAACATAGCCATTGTGGTCTTATATATTTGGTAGACTGTATGTAAAGTCTGAATAACCATTATGATATTTAAACAAATATTCCTTCATAAAGGGTTATGAAAACATTCTCTTGTAGTCTTGACAATTATAAATTTACTGTACTCACGATTTAATGGTACTACAATTCAAACCATTCTGTAATGATTCAAGTAAGAACTGTTACATTGCCAAGTTATACAAGAACTATTATATTGTCAAGTATTACAATCCTGACTCCAGTAAAAACTGTTACATTGTCAAGTACTACAATCCTGACACAAGTACAAACTGTTACATTGTCAAGTAATACAATCCTGACTCAGGGGCCCAGAGTGGCTGAGTGGTCTAAAGCGATGTCCGTTACAGATCACTACCATCTCACCTCTGCATGTGTTCGAGTCTAGGATTTGGCAAATATGAATATGTGAGAAAGCTTGCCAGTAGCTTCTCGTGGGTCGGTGGTTCTTTCCGCTGATTTCTCGGTTTCTTCCTTCATCATTAATACTGGCCGCCATGAATAGCCTATCGTGTGCTGAAAAATGGCTTTAAGCCCAACAACAACAATCCTGACTCAAGAAAAAACTGTTACATTGTCAAGTACTACAATACTGACTCAAGTAAAAATAGTTACATTGTCAAGTATTACAATCCTGACTCAAGTAAAAACTGTTACATTTTCAAGTACTACAATTCAGATTCAAGAACTTTTACATTGTCAAGTACATTTATTACAATGCTAAGAACTGTTACACTCAAGTATAACAATGCTGACTTTTGAGTAAGAATTGTCACATGGTCAAGTAAGACAATGCTGACTTGAGCAATTACTTTGTAAATTATTCAAATGCTAACTTAATTACTTTGTCAAGTATTAAAATGCTAACTCAAGTATTTACTTTGTCAAGTATTGCAATGCCAACTATTGTAATTGTTACATTATTAAGCATTACAATGCTGACTGGGGCCTCAAGGAGCCTAGTGGTCTAAAGCGATGGCCTTTACGGATCACTGCCATCTCACCTCTGTCTGCCTGAGTCCAGACCCGGGTAAGTGAGAAAGCCTGCCAGTAGCTTATTGTGGGTTCTTCCAGGGTTCTTCCTCTACCATTAATACTGGCAGCCATGTATATCATGTATATCTTGTGCTGACAAATGGCATTAAACCCTACAACAACAACAACAACAACAACAACAACAACAACAATGCTGACTAAAATAAGAATTGGTACACTGTCAAGTATTGCAATGCTGACTATTGTAGTTGTTACATTGCTAAGTATTACAAGTATTTGTATGTATCATTTAAAAAAGTGATGGTAAAATTATATGTATAATATACTTAATTATAAGGCAGTCCCACCATAATGCAGTATACCCTAGGACTCCAATGAACATCATTATAATGCAGTATACTCTAGGACTCCAATGGACATCATTATAATGCAGTATACAATAGGACTCCAATGAGCAGCATTATAATGCAGTATACCCTAGGACTCCAATGAACATCATTATAATGCAGTATACTCTAGGACTCCAATGGACATCATTATAATGCAGTATACAATAGGACTCCAATGAGCAGCATTATAATGCAGTATACCCTAGAACTCCAATGGATAGCATTATAATGCAGTATACCCTAGGACTCCAATGGATAGCATTATAATGCAGTATACTCTAGGACTCCAATGGATAGCATTATAATGCAGTATACCCTAGGACTCCAATGGATAGCATTATAATGCAGTATTCCCTAGGACTCCAATGGATAGCATTATAATGCAGTATATGGTAGGACTCCAATGAACAGCATTATAATGCATTATACTATAGGACTCCAATGGACAGTATTATAATGAAGTATATGGTAGGACTCCAATGGACAGCATTATAATGAGGGAGTATTGTATCATGTTCTTCATTATAAGTCAGTATCAATTAAGGTGCTCTATTCTATGGCAACAAAGGACAGCATTATGACAACTATAATTTACAATTTTTGTTTAAAAAAAAGTAAATAATCAAATACTTATTAGAGTCTATTTCAAATAAGTGGGGAAATGTTGGGGGGAGGTGTTTCTCTCAAAAGGACATCAAAGCAGTCAACCCAGGCTGGCATGAGCAGGTATCAACCAAAGAACTTTGAATTACACTACTAACTGAGCTACCATATCAACTAAGAGTTTGTGCTAAATGATGTGCATATATCACTAATGGCTGCCACTACAATACAATTAAATGCAATATATATATATTAAAAGTGTCAAATAGATATAACTCAAAAAAATCTTTTTATAAGTAGGTTCTGAAACAAGCAGAACCCTATCATAAAAGACATAGTTTTAAGCATTTCTATTTATATCTATTTGTTTATGTCTATTATCTGGCCGTTTGACAGTAAGGTCTGCCTCCAAGCTACTATTATCATGAGAGAAAAAAATTAATTCTCGTATGGAACTGTCTTACACATGCTGAAATATCTTTTAGAATGGTCTTAACCTTGCTGAGACTCTCATAGAACTGTCTTACCCAAGTTGAATCTTTCATGGAACTATTTTGTCCATGCTGAATCTCTTGTAGAACTGTCATATCCATGCTAAATCTCTCATGTAATAGTCTTACCCATGCTGAATTTCTCATAGAATTGTCTTATCCATGCTGAATCTCTCACAGAACTGTCTTAACCATGCTAAATCTTTCATAGAACTGTCTTATTCATGCTAAATCTCTCACAGAACTGTCTTATCCATGCTAAATCTCTCATGGAATTGTCTTACCCATGGTGATTCTTTCATGGAACTGTTTAGTCCATGCAGAATCTCTCGTAGAACTGTCATATCCATGCTAAATCTCTCAGAGAACTGTCTTATCCATGCTAAATCAACTCACAGAACTGTCTTACCCACGCTGAATTTATCATAGAACTGTCTTATCCATGCTGAATTTATCATAGAACTGTCTTATCCATGCTAAATCTCACATGGAATTGTCTTACCCATGCTGAATCTTTCATAGAACTGTCTTATCCATGCTAATTCTCTCATAGAATTATCTTACCCATGGTGAATCTTTCATAGAACTGTCTTATCCATGCTAAATCTCTCATAGAACTGTCTTATCCATGCTAAATCTCTCATTGAATTGTCTTACCCATGGTGAATCTTTCATAGAACTGTCTTATCCATGCTAAATCTCTCATAGAACTGTCTTATCCATACTAAATCTCTCATGGAATTGTCTTACCCATGCTGAATCTTTCATAGAACTGTCTTATCCATGCAAAATATCTCATAGAACTGTCTTATCCATGCTAAATCTCTCAGAGAACTGTCTTATCCATGCTAAATCTCTCATGGAATTGTCTTACCCATGGTGAATCTTTCATGGAATTTTCTTACCATGCTGAATCTCTCATAGAACTGTCTTATCCATGCTAAATATCTTGGAATTGTCTTACCCATGCTGAATCTTTCATAGAACTGTCTCATCCATGCTAAATCTCTCATGGAATTGTCTTACCCATGGTGAATCTTTCATAGAACTGTCTTATCCATCCTAAATCTCTCATAGAACTGTCTTAATCATGCTAAATCTCTCATGGAATTATCTTATCCATGCTAAATCTCTCAGAGAACTGTCTTATCCATGCTAAATCTCTCATAGAACTGTCATATCCATGCTGAATCTTTCATGAACTGTCTTATCCATGCTAAATCTCTCATGGAATTGTCTTACCCATGGTGAATCTTTCATAGAACTGTCTTATCCATGCTAAATCTCTCATAGAACTGTCTTATCCATGCTAAATCTCATAGAATTGTCTTACCCATGCTGAATCTCTCATAGAACTGTCTTATCCATGCTAAATCTCTCATGGAATTGTCTTACCCATGCTGAATCTTTCATAGAACTGTCTTATCCATGCTAAATCTCTCATAGAACTGTCTTATCCATGCTAAATCTCTCATGGAATTGTCTTACTCATGGTGAATCTTTCACAGAACTGTCTTATCCATGCTAAATCTCTCATAGAACTGTCTTATCTATGCTAAATCTCTCATGGAATTGTCTTACCCATGCTGAATCTTTCATAAAACTGTCTTATCCATGCTAAATCTCTCTTAGAACTGTCTTATCCATGCTAAATCTCTCATGGAATTGTCTTACCCATGCTGAATCTTTCATAGAACTGTCTTATCCATGCTAAATCTCTCATAGAACTGTCTTATCCATGCTAAATCTCTCATGGAATTGTCTTATCCATGCTAATTCTCTCATGGAATTGTCTTACCCATGCTGAATCTTTCATAGAACTGTCTTATCCATGCTAAATCTCTCATAGAACTGTCTTATCCATGCTAAATCTCTCATGGAATTGTCTTATCCATGCTAAATCTCTCATGGAATTGTCTTACCCATGGTGAATCTTTCATAGAACTGTCTTACCCATGCTGAATCTTTCATAGAACTGTCTTATCCATGCTAAATCTCTCATGGAATTGTCTTATCCATGCTAAATCTCTCATAGAACTGTCTTATCCATGCTGAATATTTCATAGAACTGTCTTATCCATGCTAAATCTCTCATAGAACTGTCTTATCCATGCTAAATCTCTCATGGAATTGTCTTACCCATGGTGAATCTTTCATGGAATTTTCTTACCATGCTGAATCTCTCATAGAACTGTCTTATCCATGGTTAGTCTCCAATTGAACTGTATTACCCATGTTCAGTCTCCAATGGAACTGTATCACCATGCTCAATCTCCAATGAAAATGTATTACCCATGTTTAGTTTTCAATGGAACTGTATTACCATGCTCAGTCTCCAACTGAACAGTATTACACATGTTCAGTCTCCTATGGAACTATATCACCATGCTCAATCTCCTATGGAAATGTATTACCCATTTTTAGTCTTCAATGGAACTGTATTACCATGTTCAGTCTCCACTGGAACTGTATCAACAAGCTCAATCTCCAATGGAAATGTATTACCCATGTTTAGTCTTCAATAGAAATGTATTGCCCATGCTCAGTCTTCAATGAAACTGTATTACCATACTCAATCTCCAATGTAACTGTATCACCATGCTCAATCTTCAATGGAAATATATTACCCATGTTTAGTCTTCAATGGAACTGTATTACCTATGTTCAGTCTCCAATGGAACTGTATTACCTATGTTCAGTCTCCAATGGAATTGTATTGCCCATGCTCAGTCTTCAATGGAACTGTATTACCATATTCAGTCTCCAATAGAAATGTATTACCATGCTCAACTAATCAAACATAATACTATTGAAAATCCCATCTTTCCATTTTTCTCTTAAAGTTTGTGTAAGGATTATGCTGGAGCACTAATATATTGGTGTATACAAAAAAACCCAAGGCCAATGTCACAGCACCTTTTGGCCCTTCAAAGGCCATTAATGTCTTACAGTTGACCTAGCCTCAAATTTGGTGAAAAGTATGAAATAGACAGCCTGTGATTAACAATTGTGTCAGCATAGCTTCATACAAAACTGCAAAAGTTTCTCACAGACTCAACATGATTTATTTGATAAATATTCATGACCTATTCAGTCAGGGACTTTTCAATAACCACAACAAATGTTTGAATGTTTAGTTTGATATTATTTGTGTCACACTAGATTTTATCTTCTGTGCCAAATAATGTCTTGATCTTGTGCTTTTTAATCAATACATTCCCTGACCTATGAAATGCCAGGGTAAATAAATATATCAATTAGCATCCTATTTCAGTTTGGAAGGGAAATCAGTCTACTAGTTTTTTGGATGAGGAGAATAAAATCTATAAAAGAAGCCTAAGGGAGAAAATTATGATTATTACATTGTCTCTATAGTTTTGAAGATGATTTGGGATTATGACTAAAGAAAAATATTATATCAAATTTAACTGAATTTATTCAACTTGGCTCTACTGTTCTAATAATGTACCAGTAAATTTTATCAGTCTACTGTGTACCATACATCATAAATGTAAGAAAAAACCTTAAAAACACAATTTTTATTAAACATTTGTAAGGCATACTCCAAGCAAGTTTTATCAAAACTGGCTCAGCTGTTTAAGAGGAATAAGTAAACAAGATTTCCAAGTGGGCCTGTAATCTCTCACTTGGTTGAACATCTATTTAAAAGCCAAATGCAAGGAAACTTGCCCAATAAATATAGGTTAGAATAATGCTTGCTGACTTTTGAATGTTTTTTTTTCATACAAATTTGATAACCCTTATCAAGGATGCTAGATCTGTTAAAATTCTGTTCAGCAAGTATTGAGAAGTTGTTTAAAGGTTTTCCTTTTTTAGTAACAATTGCCACATTTGATAGTAGATAAACAACTAAAGGGATCACACCTATGAGATCACCATGAATTCATTGGAAGTCATTCCTCTGAATAGTCCCAATTGTACAATGGGTAGCCATGGGAACAAAGAAGCATTATATATATATATATATATATATATATATATATATATATATATATATATATATATATATATATATATATATATATATTGGTGTAGAGACCAACCCAGCCATCCCCACTATTATAAAGAAAGGCAGATTTATTCAAGTAACCATGACTTCCCCAATCTCAGTGATAACCCAACATTTATATGTACCTCATGCTTCTGTCATATAAATGTTTGCAATTTCATTCAACTATCAATCCTTTATTTTCTCTTTTACTGTCCAACTGGGTCACTTACGTCTTGTTGAGGCAAGATTCACATTTTCTCATATACCTATGATAGAATAAATACATACTGTTTTAATTGTTTTGACAAATAGGGAATTAATATTATCAGTTACATTTAAACCATAATATTTGCAAGTGTACATGATTCTCTAACTTGAAGTCTGCTAAGCCTAGCTACTGGCAGTGGGCAAGCAGGCTTTCAACCATGGTTATGCTGGCAATGTAAACAGCCTGGCTGACTTTCTGGTCAAATGAATTGTGTTAAGTTTGTTGACTCTGATGTTGGCAACATAAATCTTGTTTCAATGCATGCTGCCAACTTCAAGGTGATAAATGAGAACTGCTAATGATGTAACTTGTTACAGGTGTGTTTCAAAATAAAACATATATAGATACACAGTATCTTACAATCTATTGCTATATATTAACAGTCATTATGATAGATCAATGCTTGTTGTTTGGCAAATAATTACATGGATAAAACAAGTGTTCTAAAATCATTCAGATCTGTAAATAAATAAATCATTATAGAATCGCTCTCATCTGCAAGTCAAGCTTTCACTATTTGACATTGTCAATGGGACAAATCTGTTAGTTATCTGTTACCATCTACACACACTGTACTAGTAGTAATTACTGGAGATCAATAAATACTTCTTGCTTGACAAATAATTACATAGCTATAATAACTTGTCAAATAAATTAGGTGAGCAAATAAATAAATCATTATATAATCACTCCCCATTTAAAGTCAAGCTTTATGTATTGTTGATGTAGTTGAAAAAATGAGTCTGTTAGTCATGTCTCTTGATGCTATTCTGGCTGTCTATTCACTAGCTATCCCTTCCAAGTCTTTCTTCTTTCTGACCTACATATCTACATATGTATTATTACATAACAACATGTAAAATTTGACACAAATTGTTACATACCTACATGTACAATTTGACACAAATTGTTACATATATACATGTACTATTTGATTCATATTGTTACATATCTACACACATGGTTAAACAATTTTAATTATTCTATACAATGTGCACAAAAATGTAAAAAGAAAATGAAACATGCCATTCTATTTAAAATAAATACACCAATTTTCTGAAAACATTTCATACTTTGTTTTATCTTACTTTTGCAATTTTTGTTTTGACATTAGGGTAAACGACAGATTTAATATCATTAGTAGATCATCATCACCATCACTACTTTAACCCAAGAGATCATTGGGGCACCACAGTTGACTTTACAACCATTTGTCTCCATCTCTAGCAGTTTTCTACTACCCTTTGGGATTCTCCAAATCCCATGCCTTGTCTTCCAACCTTTTCTTTTGTCTGTCTCTTCTTCTGCAGCCTCACACTGTGCCTTGCAAAATTATTTGTGCCAGTCCAGATGATCTTGAGACATGACCGTACTATTGGATCCTGTTGTGGACTTCTTTGTTGGTTACATGGTCAATGTAGGAGATGCCCAAGATTTTGCTGAAGAATCTTATTTCAAAGGTTTGAATCCTTCTTTCTAGATCTGATGTGAGTGTCCATGTTTCAAAGACATACAGAAAGATGCATATGAAAATTGAGTACATCAGCCTTATTTTGGCAAACTGGTTAGAGTGTCCGCCTTAGATGCAGGGGTCATGGGTTTGATCCCTGGCCAAGTCATATCACACACTTACAAAAATGGTACTAACAGCTGCATTAAGAGGTTAATGTTAGGACTGGTCAGCCTGGTGTCAGGATAATGTGACTGGGTGGGACATCATGCTACATGTCTGCAGCATGATGTCCCAGTGCTAGACATAACTATAAACTGCCACACTGCAGACATCATAGCGATATGACTGAAATTTTTTTAAAGTTATGTTTAAAATCCAAATTACACACACACACACACATACACACTTATTTTGGAACCAAAAACAATGTTGGTATCTTTCCATATTGGTCTCAACCTTGTTATTTTTGCCTGGGCAATCCTGCAAAGTAATTCTGGTTTGAAGCTCTTGTCTGTGATAATTGATCCCAAGAACTTTAAGCTTGTGACTCTTTCCAGCTTCTGTCCATTGACCTTTATTTCTGCACTGATGCCATGGTGTTGTTTGTCATCAGTTTATTTCTTCTGTACTAATCTCCATATTGTATACTGTGGAGGCTGTGTTAAAGCACTCAACCAAATTGGCCAGTTCTTTTTCATCTTCTGTAAGCCATCTAGTAGATAAGTTGCTGAAAGCTTGTAGGTACTGTCTTAGGCATTAGACTTGGTGGACAACAACATCCTTCTAGATAATCTTTAAATACATAGATGTGGAGATACAACTATTAACTGCTTGTCATCCTATCTCACAGATAGGTACCAAACATTCACAATATATGTTGGAATCTTAAATTGATCAACATATAATGTTTCACAGGGTTCAATACAAGGTCCTCTATTTCTTATCTATATTATATGTAAACTGATCTGTCTCTTGTTTGCACCATCATATTTCTATACTTATGATAGCATTCTTTCAGATGTAAAATTCTTCCTTGCTCTACTACAAAACAATCTGCAATGTGCCCTATAAGATTTGTAACATTGGTGCAAACAGAATAGAAATGACTTTAAATATCTCAGACTTT
Source organism: Potamilus streckersoni (assembly GCA_016746295.1). Lineage (NCBI taxonomy): Eukaryota > Metazoa > Mollusca > Bivalvia > Unionida > Unionidae > Potamilus > Potamilus streckersoni. The sequence continues at coordinate 366,404 of JAEAOA010000584.1, forward strand.
AAGTATACCAATAACAATGGCCCAGAATAACACCAAGACTGCCTGAAGACTGGATCTCATTTTCAAGAATACTTTAATGAAAGATCCTGGGTGTGTTAACAACAGTCCAACACAGAATAAACATGTTAAAGTGAAACAGGGTACCCCTTATAATCTGGCAGCTAACCAAGATTAAATATATTCTCTCAATTTCCATGGGATTAGGTTTGTTCATCTCTAATTTGATCACTGTAATAATAAATGGGAAAGCTGCTGCAAAACCTCCCAAGTTTTCCCAGATTTTAAAACCAAATATTTATTTAGTATGTCAATCATGCAACAGAACATCCAGGAATATTCAGAATTAAAGAATTTCTTAGAAAATCCAAGTACTTTACATAAAGAAGATTTCAATTCAAGATGGCCCTCAATATCATTCCACATCATGTACAAGATTTGAAATTAAGAAAGCCCTAATACTGTCATTCCACATCATGTGAAATTAAGAAGGCTCTAAGTGTCTCCAAAATACTGTCATTCCATATTATGAGAAATTAAGAAGGCCATAAGTGTCTCAAAAATACTGTCATTCCTTATCATGTGAAATTAAGAAGGCCCTAAGTGTCTCAAAAATACTGTCATTCCACATAATGTAAAATTAAGGCCCTAAGCGTCTCCAAAATACTGTTGTTCTACATAATGTAAAATTAAGGCCCTAAGTGTCTCCAAAATACTGTTGTTTCACATTATGTAAAATTAAGGCATTAAGTGTCTCCAAAATACTGTTGTTCCACATCATGTAAAATTAAGGCCCTAAGTATCTCCAAAATACTGTTGTTCCACATCATGTAAAATCAAGGCCCTAAGTGTCTCCAAAATACTGTTGTTCCACATGATGCCCAAGATTTCAAATCAAAGTACTCAGTATCTCACATAATGTACATAATGTCAAATCTGGAAGGCCATCGATCCCTCTAAAATAATATCAATCCAAACCAAGCAATTTCTATTTCCCCTTGTCATAGTCTGTTGCAGCAAATGTCAGACTTCTGTAAAGATTTGGCATATTCTAAACCTCTGACCAAAATCAGTGAATTAATCAATACCGGTATTATTGAACAATTATCATAATACCAGAATGGATTCATCACAGTACAAAAATGGATTCATCAATCCAAAAATGGTGACATGATGCAATCAACAGGATTATTAAGGATAAATATTCCTTCAAATTTTCTTTTCTTTTTCAAGCCTGTATTAGCGAGACAATATCCTCTGTTGTACTTTACTTCACATCTTTGAACTTCTTCCTGTAACCACAGCTAGACCATATTTCATCATATGCAAGCAACAAGAGTATGAGGGGGTTGATTGTGTATTTTCAATGCAAACACTGTTTATAAAATCTGGTGTGTGATTTGGATTTTTAATGTAGATTTAACAATTTTTCAGTCATGTTGTTTTGATGTCTGCAGTGTGGCAGTTTATAGTGATGTCTAGCAATGGGGCATCATGCTGCAGGCATGTAACATCATGCTCCATCCAGTCACATTATCCTGTTACCAGGCCAACCATTCTTAACACTAACCTCTTAATGCTGAGCGCCAAGCGAGGCAGCTGCTAGTATCATTTTTATAACTCTCTGGTATGACTCAGCTGGAGTTTGAACCTGCAACTTCCTGCATCCAAGTATGGCACTCTAACCATTTTAGGCCACTGGATTTTTCTCATATCATGAATGATTGCAATAATAACAAATCATTAAAACGATTAGTTTGAAATGCATTACTTTTTTCTGGTCAAAATGTTCGTACATGTATATGTCTGTATATAGGCAGTCATACACCTAGACAATATGCAAATAAGAGAGCTTCAAGAGAGATAAGTTTGTCAGTTAATTGGACAACCCTTTGGAAACAAAAGACTATTATTATTATTATTATTATTATTATTATTATTATTATTATTATTATTATTATTATTTTTGCCTTGTTTATGTACATGTAAAACATTTAACCTCCTACTGTGCTTTCCACTTTTTGGGGGTTCATGCTTGCAACCACTATATTCATTCTGAATAAAACACTTGTAAGATCATTTTTTTGCAACTAATTTAACACAAGAAGTTAAAAATGACTCCAGGCAATTATGGCTGCAATGTTAAAAAAAAGATGGGTTTTAGAAACCATTTCCCATACACACAACACAAGGCATGCCGGTGTCAAGACATGTATGAATATCTGAGTGGGAGTTGTGACCATAAAAAGGGATTTGTGTTAATTACGGCATGTATTGACATATTTTCTGTTTATTTTTATGACACTATATGTTGAAAGTCAAAATGCTTTTTTCAAATATTTTTCACTCTTCAATTTTCAGACATCATTTTAAATAAATTATTTATGCACACAACTACTTGTTAAAATTTATACATTTCAATAATTCATTACTTAATTTGTTAATATAGTGTTCAATTAAAAAACATAAGTATTCAACATCAGTATATGATGAAAATTTTATTAAATACCATTAAAGACTTAATAATCAAAAATTCATTAATTCATTTATATAATATTCAATAAAAATACTGCTACAGTGTTAACTGCAAATAATGCATTAAAATGTGGAATGTTGGCTTGTGTTCACATATTCAGATCACTAGATTGTGTACAATTCCACATTGATAATCCAGAAATTCAGTATCATTGTAAGTCACTATTAGAGCCTGCAAATACTGAATGAGTTGAACATATTTTTTACTTTTAATGCTCCCAGTTGGCACACTTCAATCCAATTGTGTGAGGCCAATCAAGACTCAATCAGGGACATAGGTGTATAGTGAATTAAGGCTGTGCTCAGCAGTTGTATCTATGTCTGTCTACGATGAGTGTGTTTATTTAGTTAACTCTTGACCAAGATATCAAACACCCCTGGGACATCTGTACCTGAAAACAAAACTCAAAGCAAGTAACATCTTGACATATTGACAGATTGTTGTGTTAATCTTAGGCTGGATGAAATCATGATGTATTGACACAGATATTGTTGCAATTAACTTGGGCTGGATGAAATTCCTGACATGTTTATACACAGATTACTGTTGTCACAATTGATCTGGACTGGATGGCATTCCTTATTTACCGACAGATGGTTATTGATGCAATTAACTTGTGCTAGACTAAATTCCTGACATATTTACACCTATTGTAGTTGTTTCAATTGACCTTGGTTGCATGAAATTCCTGATGTACTAACACAGATTGTTACTATTAACTTTGGCAGGATGGCATTCCTGATGTACTGACAGATTGTTATTGTTGCACTTAACTTGGGCTGGAGGAAATTCAGACATATTTACACATATTGTTGTTGTCACAATTGACCTGGGTTGCCTGAAATTCCTGATGTACTAACACAGATTGTTACTGTTGTAATTATATTGGGATGGATGAACTTTCTGTCAGTTTTTTGACTTGTCTTCTCAAAGTCTGCCAACATGCTAACTTTATTCAATGACTGATTTAAATCATGAAGCTTCTGAAATAGAATATGTTGCTTTGGATCTATCATGTAGCCAAGTGTAGATCAAAGGAACTGCAGTTTTGTCACCTAGAGCATGTACAGCAAGAACTTGAGAAAACAAATTCCAGCACCACTTTATATGTTCTCTCATTGTTGCTCAGAGTATTTAGACTTTCATAGGTCCTAAACATTGCTACACAATAAACATCAGCTTTTACATAATCCCAAAGCAAAATATTTGTGTTTCCTACAGTATTTTGATGAGCCTGAGAGATCACAATATTTACAACTGTAATGGAGGTCAGATAGAGCAGTGTTTACACATCTATGTTTATACTGAATTGTTCTCTGAGATGTTGTATATTCTGACAGCCTCAAGTGAAATTATGCCTTTGCTGTGTTGTGTAATTTGTCTTTGTTTTCTATACCATGAGCTGTTTCATAAAAATCTGTAACAGCTTCATTCTTTGCCAGACCAAGTGTCTTCCATAATCACTGTTGCAGTACCATCAAGTAACTTTAAGTACCTCCACAATGTATTTCTGTCTGCGTTGATTCTTGCCTTCCAATATCTAAACTCGTTGTTTAACAGTGCATGTTTCCTTTCTTTGATTCCATCTTCTCCATGGCTGATCTATATTTCAGTCAGGCACATGGAGATATATTTATATACCCAACCTGTTGTAATTAATGTTTGCTAGTCTATATATTGTATAATTATAATATCAGCTTTAGAGATTAGTTTTTGTCTGCATTGATATTGGCTTTTGGATACTTGAATACTAATGGAACATTATGGTTGCTCTTTTTAAAATAGTCCATGCATTGTTTGAAGAAATTAAAAACATACCTTTCTGTTGCATAATAGATTATGACTCCTTAGATTTAGACCATGTCACAAGGTCTTAGTCAGAGGAATGAATTTAGGAGTGGAGTCATGTGATCAACCAAATGTTGATCATGTGACAAAATCCTTCTGTACAAAAGTGAAAGTTCCAATCTGGAATCACAGTTCAAACCAGGCTTCCTCTGCAAGATTTCAATAGCAGTTTCTCTCTTTTTCCTCTTTATGGCATTGTTCTCTCCACTTAGTACTATGATGATATCACAAAAAACAGTATGCCCTAATTCTTTGTAGTGTTCACCAGGGATTCTCTGCTGGTGTACACCAGTTTTTTGACTCTTGTTTCAAGGCTCCTAGCAGTTCCCCAACGTAATCTCTTCCACAATTATCACACTGGAATTTATAGATGACATAGCACTGATTATTCAAGGATGTTTTGGTCTTTTGGATGTACCAAAATTGAACAGATGGTGTTAGAGGGTTTGTGGATGACACAGCTCAATGTTGTTTGGAATATACCAATATATGGTAAAGGGACTGTTAGACTTTTGCTTCTTTTCTTCACTGACGTTCCTCCCTTTTATGTTCTTTTACTGGATATACCAATATCCAGTTTTTGTAACCATTAGCTCTCAATGCTTTCCTAATATGATCAACTGCCAACACCTGATCTTTCTTAACGCTATCTACATTGTTCACCCAATGCAGCAGAGTTCTCACCACTGATCTCTTATGTTCAAGATGGTGGATGGAGTCATAACCTTTTATACTACAGAAAGGTATCTATTCTTTGCTTCATTGACTGCAAAATGGCTGTAGCATTTAACAATATTAGTTTAGCATACATTATTCAATTACAATGTTTGCTCTAGATTTTAATTGCAAAAACTTTGGAACTAAGCCATGCATTAAATTGTTTACAATTATTACCTGCTATGAATGGCATTTTTGTCAGAGCTATTTTGCTGGATTTCATTCAACTGATCTTTTCTGATGTTGCTTCTTTGTCTGGACTTTGTATTTGGCTTTATTTTTCCTTTGGCTATTAAGTCAGTGTTGTAAAGCTGCACAGAAAAATTGCAATCAACACTGTTTATTAATATATAAAACCATCCAGGTCAAAGTCACCATCTCCAAAACATTTCAATTGTGGACAATTCTAAAAACTAATACACATTCAAATTCCAAGTACATATGTAGGAATACACTCAAGCAGACAATACTAAAACCAGTACACATTCAAATACAAAGTATATATCCAGCAATACACTACAATGAACAATAATAACCAGTACACATTCAAATACAGAGTATATATCCAGGAATACACTACAATGAACAATAATAACCAGTACACATTCAAATACAAAGTATATATCCAGGAATACACTACAATGAACAATAATAACCAGTACACATTCAAACACAAAGTATATATCCAGGAATACACTACAATGAACAATAATAACCAGTACACATTCAAACACAAAGTGTTAATATACAATCACACTACAGTGAACAATGCTTAACACCAGTACACATTGAAATACAGTGTTAATGTACAATCACACTACAGTAAACAATGCTAAACACCAGTACACATTCAAACACAGTGTTAATGTACAATCACACTACAGTGAACAATGCTAAACACCACTACACATTCAAACACAAAGTGTTAATATACAATCACACTACAGTGAACAATGCTAAACACCAGTATACATTCAAACACAAAGTTTTAATCTAGGAATACACTACAATGAACAATAATAAAAACCAATACACATTCAAATACCAAGTACAAATCAGGGAATACACTCAATCAGACAACACTAAAACCCATACACATTCAAATACTAAGTATATATCTAGGAATACACAACAATGAACAATAATATAAACAAGTACACATTCAAACAACAAACACGTATCTTGAATAAACTCTAGTGAACAATGCTAAAAACCAGCACACATTCAACAGAAAGTGCATATCTCTGAATAAATTTCACAGGAAATTTTTACTTATTTTTTTTACTCAGTTTAAAAATAACCCGGAACAGAATTGATCATTGTTCATACATGCCAATCCCATGAGTGGTATCATGGTAATTTTTCCTAATATAAATGGCAAAAAAGAGTGATCATAAAAAGTGTAATCTATATATTACATGCCATAATTACAGTAGATTGTAAGAAAAATACATTTATTTTTTCTACAAATCTGGATCTTGCTGCTGGGAAAAATTCTTGGCAAAACTGAGCAAAATCCATATTAATTCAAACCAGAAAACGAACACAAAACATACCAAAAATTTATTTTATGTTAAACACTCTCTTGAACATGTCTACATGTCTAACTTTTGTTGAATAAAGTCCGCAAATTCTGTAATGAACATGACGATGTGCTCAACATGAGTGTTCAGTTACAAATATGATGATGTGCTCAACATGAATTCTCGGTTACAACCCTCTCATTATTCTTCATTTCAGATCTGTAAAACAGTGTTGATTTGTCTTTTTCTGATGTGACATAGTTTTGAAATTGAAAAAGGTCCATCTGCTCTATCAATTTTCAGTCATATAACATCCACAAGTCCCACTGTAAAAGCCAGTTTCACTCAACATATGGTGCCATATTCTTTAGAAGTACACACTGGCCCACTACCTAACCATAAAATCAATATAATGAATCCATGAGGCCAAGGTTTCAAATTCAAGAAACAAGTTTGTTTTTTTTAAAAAAATGTGTTGTATACATTTGTTATAAACAGAAAATAAAGAAAGTTCATTAGGTCCTGGATCAACAAATTTAATTCTTCACTACTTTTACACAGAGCTTTTTTTTAATAATCTCTTTTATATGAATGGGATTAATGAGATGATAATAAAAATGACACAACTTTTTGACTGTTTTATTTTTAATGTAAAACAAAAGTGTAATCCATGTACAGATGAGCATAAGATATAAACAAAAGTGAATAATTATTATGTCAAAAGTGTACTGGTTGGCATTTATGTTTATCTCAAGGTGGAAGATGGATAATGTTATGAATTTAAAAGTTTTTGAATTTAATTATATTTACAATTATTCTTATATAAGATTAAGTACTGGACAGCATAAAACCAAGAATAGTTCATAGAGTCAATACTGGACAGCACAAAACCATGAACAGTTCAACCATTCTCTTAATATTTGTAACTGACCTCCGCTCTCCACTATCAAAACACACTTCTCCTGTAACTATCAGGAATATTCCAATCAAGATTCATTCCATCATATCTATTTTCTTTATACTTTTTTTAAATTCAGTGGCAAACTTCGAGACCAATCCAAGTCATAATTATGCGGCCATTTCATGGACAAAGCATAATTTGAAAGAGATTAAAAAATAGCAGCTATTGGCTTCACATTCTGAAGGTATTTTTTATAATAGACTTTCATTTCTTGTGTAATAGGCTTGTATTTCTTGTGTAATATGTTTGCATTTCTTGTGTAATAGGCTTGTAATTCTTGTGTAATGTTTGCATTTCTTGTGTAATAGGCTTGTAGTTCTTGTGTAGTATGTTTGCATTTCTTGTGTAATAGGCTTGTAGTTCTTGTGAATTTAAATTTGACAACGAATTTAAGTAATGACCATTTTCATTCATATCTACTCTCATTCAGAACTTATGTTGCCTGATGTCATCTTTCAATTTTGTAAATTGTTGTTTAAACTTTTCACATCATTTTAATTATATATATATATATATATATATATATATATATATATATATATATATATATATATATATATATATATATATAACAGAGGGCATTCATTTGAAATGAATAAAAAACATATTTCATGGAAAGGGGGAGGGGACTCAGTATTTTCATCAGTGGTGAAGCCACAAGTAAAAAGTAAAAAAATTCAAGTTTTTCACCCATTTGAGGAAATAAATTTGTCATTCACTCATAGCAAGCAAATTTCTGTATGTTTTATGCTCAAGTGTATTTATTGGCTAGCAAGATGTATTATGTATAACAAATTGAAGTATAGCAGACTTTTTCCTGGATTCGGTGTGATGTCCTGCATGTTCTGCTGAGTTTTGTCATTATTCACACAGAAAATATAAACAGTTATATAATTCTCTTCCCAAGGAAGAGTAATATAGCCCTTAAGAAAAAAAAAAATAATTTGCGACTTGTTTGCTCTGAACTTGAGTTGTCTTTACTGGGGTGTGGGCAGCTATATTTACCATTTAGTCATGTAAGCATCTAAGAATAACTTTGAATTTCACAGTTATCTTCCTATTTAGGTGGCAATGAAAATAATTATTGCATTTCACTCCAGTGAATTGTCACAATTATTTGGAAAATCCAGTATTTCACGTCCTAGCATAAAATGAAGTAATGGTATGTATGTTTAATAATATTGGCACATGACTTTATCAATCAGCAAATAAGACTCTCCAGTTTTAATATCAGGTGACATCATCAACTCCTGTCACTGATAAACCTAGTTAAAGAGCCAGCAATCATCAAGGAATAAATAAATTTAAATGTGAGGAATTGTAGACATTTAATCCTTGCCACTTTACAATTGTTAATAACTCTATCCACTTCTACACAATCACACAGGTGAATATACAACAAAAGTTCAATAAACTGAATGAGATTTGACACAATGTGTTTCTCATTTAACTCGAAGTAATTGTATTTTATTCTAGAATCTACAAAATTTCTAACTTTCAAATTTGTTCAAGACTGACCTCTAATTTTACAACTGCTTAATTAAAACTGAAAAGTAAACTCCTTATCAATGAAATAATTATTTTTATAATAGCAGGAAACGCATCAGTCTAAGATGAACATTTAAAGAAATTACAAATGACAAAAGCTCTCCTTTTCCTTTCATAAATATGTTCTGCTGGGAGTGGCAACATATAATTATTTTCAATTGCTAGTTTTTAAAAGTCATACCACTATAATTATCACAAATTTCTCAAGGTAACTTGAAAATACGCTACATAGGGACTAATTTTGTCCTGTACTCCACCACAGAAATTTTCAGATATTCAGAAAGAGAGAAGTTTTCTATAAATTTTGACCAAGTGAGATGTACCATCTATACTTTCTTATAAGTCATGTAAATTGTATATATCCCATATCTGTTGTTGCATAATGCAATGCAAACATCTGTGTCTGTGAAGTTTGCTGGGAGTAATTAGTAGAAAAATTATGGATTTATAACAAATAAAGGCCTGATACAGTATGCATATCAGATAAAGGTCCATCTTGTTTGTAGTCTGACCTGACTTGTACATGTGTCAAATTAGTTTGATCTGACTTAAACACAAGTCAAACTAATATTAACCCAACTGTCAGATCTATAAAATATATGCATTTTCTGTCAGAGCAATAAACACAAACAGGGCTCAAAAATGAATTGAATTTATAGTTATTTAAATCAAGGCCAAAATATAACTTGACTTTATATAGTTATTTAAAGTAATTCAAATCAGGGCCAAAATAAGATTTTATTTTATACAGTTATTCAAATCAGGGCCAAATATAATTTGATTTTATAGTTATTCAAATCAGGGCCAAACATGACTTGATTTCATAGTTATTCAAATCAAGGCCAAAATATGACTTGATTTTATAGTTATTCAAATCAAGGCCAAAATATGACTTGATTTTATACAGTTATTCAAATCAGGGCCAAATATGACTTGATTTTATAGTTATTCAAATCAGGGCCAAAAATGACTTGATTTTATAGTTATTCAAATCAAGGCCAAAATATGACTTGATTTTATAGTTATTCAAATCAAGGCCAAAATATGACTTGATTTTATACAGTTATTCAAATCAGGGCCAAATATGACTTGATTTTATAGTTATTCAAATCAGGGCCAAAATATGACTTGATTTTATACAGTTATTCAAATTGTTGCCAAATTATGGATTTACTCCATACAGTAATTCAAACCAGCCCCAAAAATATATTGCCCACAAAATGCAACAATCTTCCTAATGATCATAGAAGTAATGCACATACTCTTGCTCACATCAGGTTCAATTTCAAACAACATGGACCCAGGTCTGCCATCACATAATGGTCTACTGATTACCCCTAAAATCTGCACAAACCCAGATCTGCTAGGTCAATAAGTGATGGCAGATCTGGGTGTATGAAGTCTGCAATTGGATGTGACTAGTACACCAGTATATTAATTTGGAAATTAAACTAGAACAACTGCAATGATTCAACAAATTCCCACTTTCAGGTTCCCATGCTTTTTGTAGCTGATATATCCAAGACTTTTCCAGGGTTTTTCTCTGGCTAAAATTGATTTTTTTCAAGGTGCACTACATTTCCAGGTCTTTTCCAAGTTTTTTTTTCTAGCTGTTTTTTTTTTTTAAAGGATAACTACATTTCCAGGTCTTTTCCTGGCTGAAACTGATTTTTTTATGGACCACTTTTGACTATTGCTGAAAAGAATAAAAATATTTTAGTTTAGAAAATGTGCATTTTTAATAATAAGTTGCTTCTAATTAGACATAGTACCATGTATCAAAACACATGACATATCACTAGAAACAAATCTAACTACTGAAATTATATACATTTTCACATTCTTCATTTAAATTACTGACTAAAAATATTAACTTTATTCTGCATGTGTTGCTATGAAGAATGGTTGTTTTAAATCTGGATAAAAAGCCCTTAAAAATTATATAACTTGGGATATAAGGACTGATTTTTTCTTCTTTAAACTTCTACTTAATTCTTTTTGCCCTAACATGTGCTTTCTATGTGACTGGCTGTATATTTTACGTCATAAATTGCCACAGTAGTGAGATCATTCTGTACAATTAACTGGGGTCACCTGACAACCCCAGAATTTTATTTTCAAATAAACCAAATGACCTGGTTGACTAGGATCTTTATTGTTTGCAATTTGACTCAATTTATAAATGAGTAAATATTTTAAAACCTTACTCCTGAGCATCACCACAGTGGTTGTATAACACAAAATGACAATCTGAGGAAACAAGTAAATGTAAAAATTTGGTAACCATTTCCATATCATAAGTTCTCTATCATACATCTGTCTGATGAAATATGGGCACTGATTATTTTTATTAGTAAAAGGCCTGGACACTGAGTCCTAATTTACTTCAGACTAGGCTTCACAAACTCTTTTTTCACTTGTATTTCATGGATTATATGAGAATTTTCAGCATGGAATTCCATACAAAGAAATATAATTTCTAGCATGTATGACCATTAAATTAGCACACAAAAAATGACTTCAGAATATAAAAGTTTTTCTGTATTTCCACCTTCCTCCTCAAACGAGATAACTTACAAAAAAATTGATCTTATACTTTGATGATTCATACATTGTATTGAAACAAACTAGGGTGAGGGAGGGAGTGGTGGAATGTCTTGAAATAAATAAAAAGTGAAATGAACTTCACATTTTGTGGCTAGTTCAGGTATAATGAACTACCCTTTTTTGGACCAGTTCATGTATAAGGAATGTCCCTTTTGGGGCCAGTTCAGGTATAATGAACTTTTCAGGTAATAACATTCTCTAAGGTCTTGTCTGAATCCTTTAAGTATTCAGCTTCACCAGCATATGTGCATTTTTCAAAAAATGACAAGCATGCAGGCATCTCCTTTATTTTCGAAGCAAAAGACATCATCTTTCTTCATTAATTGAAAAAAAAGAAAATTTACTAGCTGTTTTGATAGTTAACACTACATATTGGTAAGGACTGATACACTCGCTTTGTGCCTGAGTTACTTAAATTCAACACACCCTGATGTTCATTTGGAAAGATATGCTTGGAGTCACATGTTCTAGCATGACACACTAAATGACTCTTTCAACTACTTCTAATAAACTTGCTTTTATATCACATTTTGTTTCATGCTTTTGTATTGTATGCAAAATGGAATTGATAGGTGTTCAGTAATCTTGACTTTTGTCTCGTGTGACTGCTTGGAAATACGATTCAAATATTCTGTCCTTACAAAACCTATAACTTTTATTTCAAAAGTGAAACTAATGGTATATGGTCAAAGGGAACCTTTTTTCAGTAACAACTATAAGTAACAAACACAATTATAACAATGCAGCCTAAATTTATATGTTAGATGAATAATCATATAAAGTTGTTTACTATTAAAATCTTTTCATTTAAGTTATTGTTCTGTCAAGAACACAACTTCTACTGCTGCTATTAAAGAAGGCAACTACTATTGAGACTCTTAAGTAATTTTGGTTTACACTCTACACAAACACTTAAAAGAATTTCCTCCAAATAACTCTTGAGTATATTCACAACTTAAAACTTTTGTGAATTATGAATTGACTTAAATATACGGCATTCTGCATGTAAATGTTTGATTAAATTCTCTGAATCTGTTAACATTTTCAGTTTTTCCTGAATGCCATTAAAGCTTGTAGTGGTTACTCAACCAACACAATTTCAGTGAGGGTTAAACTGATTTTCATTTTCGCTTTTTCAAAGATCCTTTTATACACCATAGAGAACTCAGTAAAGCATTTTCTTTAAACCCTCTCTTTGTAGTATGTTAATACAATTTTTGTACTTGATACTTCTGGTTTGAGGAACATAATAAAAGGTACAAAATGCCAATCCCTTCTCTCAGATAAAACATACTGGGCATGGAAATAAAAATGCAAACAAACATTTGATAAAAAGTCAAACATAAAAGGTAAATACAAAAGCATATTCACTTTTACCTTCCCATCATGATTTGATCTATCAGTTGGGCAGTTTAAACTTAATGAGTTTTTAATTCAATATCCTTACATCTATCTTGGTTGTTACAATGTGTGAATGAGTTGGATTGATATAGTTTAAACATTACCTCCAGTTGGACCTGGCATTACTAATACTCATTTTCTTTTTACCTGGAGTAATTTACACTAGCTAAGAAAACATTACCCACAATATAAGGAGATTCCCACATTTAGTGCTGGGCCAGTGTGCTGATAAAACTATTATACAGACCTGTACTACACAGCTTATGATAACCTTTATGACTTTTCCATATCTACTATTTCTTACAGCAAATGCTAAAGTGAATTTTAAATGTTGATACTAGCAGTTGATGGAAGAAAGGTCCCTACAAATCAATTTGCCTTACCTGTTTGTACTAAATCAGTGGTCTCCACAAATCAATTTGCCTTACCTGTTTGTACTAAATCTGTGGTCTCCACAAATCAATTTGCCTTACCTGTTTGTACTAAATCAGTGGTCTCCACAAATCAATTTGCCTTACCTGTTTGTACTAAATCAGTGGTCTCCACAAATCAATTTGCCTTACCCTGTTTGTACTAAATCAGTGGTCTCCACAAATCAATTTGCCTTTCTGTTTGTACTAAATCAGTGGTCTCCACAAAGCAATTTACTTTACCTGCTTCTCCTAAATCAGTGGTCTCCTCAAAGCAATTTGCCCTACCTGCTTGTCCTAAATCAGTGGTACCCATCAATTATGGAGCTTACATGCTTGTACTAAATTGCCTATTATGCTGTACTACATCAATGGTTTCCAGAAACCTATCTGCCTTACCTACTTTTGCTAAATCAGTGGTCTCTACAAATCAAAACGTACCTTACCTGATGGTACAAAATCAGGTGCAAAACGAACGCCCACAAATCAGACAGTGTCTCCTCTTCACCAGTTTTGTCCAAGTACCTAGAAATAAGCAAAGAAAAACAATAAAAGGAAAATTCAGTTAACTTTTGTCCCTGTTTAGCATTGGGAGTTCAAAAATATTTTTAAAATTGTACTATAATGAATGATGACTTCGATCTTGTAACACACCTGTGGAGTTAGTTACTAGGTTAACACAGAAAGTAACCAGATTCAATACGCTCCCAAAAAGGCCAACACAGTAAGAGAGAAAACAAAGTAGCTCTGATGATATGTAACATACACTTCAGTATAAAACCATGACTATGCTACATGAACCACTGTTCAGATTAACCAAAGGTTAAAGTTCACCTGGCTGAAAATAAACTAAAATCCAATCTAAGAGCAATTGGTTAAGGAATCTGGTTCATAAAAATGCTTTCTACTATTTAAAAGCTTTTATATGTTTTAGTAATGGCAGAATACAATAACTTATGCAGACTTGAAAGTCTGTCAACATCTGTTGAATAGTTTTACAAGTCATTGATAGGTTTTTAAGTTTCTAATAATAAAGATAATAATGGCAATAATGGAAAACAGTTCAGATTCATTTGTTTAAGATTTTAGTAATAATGGCAATAATGGCAATAACGGATAACAGTTCAGCATCATTTGTTTAGGGCCTTTATGCCAGGAAGACTTCGTCAAATTCAGTTAAATTAGGCAGAGTGATACTGGAGTTGTCATTTTCCCATTTTACATTTTTAATAATGTATTCAAATTGATGACTATTAACAAATTTTAACAAATTTTTATAATTTTAAAGGCCTTCTTTTTTGCAAGGATGTCTTTTATTACATTTTGTCAAATTTTGTGGTTTTGAGAGGTTGCTTCAAGATTTATGTTTTAGTAACACAAACCACATTTAGCAACAGATGGCATAATTTCTAAAGATTGAAAGACATTGTGCCAGAAAGGTCTATGTCCAATTTGCTTAAATTCTAATGAGTGATGTTTGAGAAGTCATTTAAGGTTTTTGTCTAAGATTAAAAATGGCAGCCAATTCTAATCACATATCAGCATCATCTTAATGAGAAATCAAAGGTCTTTATGTGATGACGTTTTCTGTAAAAATGCTCCAAATTTTATTTGGCAAAATTTTTAAAGTTGCTTAAAGCTCTAAGTATCATTAGCCTCATTTGAAGGCAGATCAGTGCTGTTGGTGCAGATTCTGAAAGGTCTTTATGCCCAGATACCTTTTTGCTATTTGTTAAAATCAAATTCTATTCAGTTGTTCATGAAAAAGTCATTTAAAGTTTTATTTATCTAGTGAAAGTGTTCACATTTTATGGCATATCAGCATTACTTGTTAATAATTTAAAGGTTTTCATCCTAGAATGCTTTCTATACATTTTTAATAAATTCTCTTTAGTAGTATTTTTAGAACAATTTAAATGTTGTTATAAATTAGTAATGGTGGCCATTGTTTGATAATGGATCAGCACCATTTGTGAAAATTTGAAATTTAAACAAAAATGCTTCTGCCCAATTTGGTTTTAAACTGGTCCAATAGTTTTGAGAAAATAAAAAGAGCAAATGTTGATAATAGACAGACAGAAACATGAATACTCTGTAACCTTTTTATTCTTGGCATGTCTTCAAAAAGGTGGGGATCTATAAAAAAGGGGATTCCTTTGCTCAAGTGTAGACTATTTATTTCATTTTACAAAAACTGAATCTTGCAAATTTGACTTATTGAGTTGACACCAAAATATTAAAATGGCTGCTCCAGTAGTCTTGACCTAATTATGTCTTGGACTCTGATTAATTAAAATTGAGCCTTTTACCTCTTGGACTCAAATAAAAATGGAACTACCGTGCCCAAGCATAGTTTACAAATGAAGTTTTATGAAAATTAGGTACATTAACTCTAAGTTATCAAGCAGTCCAGAAAATCATATTTTCAGTTCCACTGACCTGACCAAAAAAGCAGAGACAAAATTGACTTGAATCTGGTAAGCCACATATAAGGTTTGAGAAAAGAAGACCACAATAAATAAAGTCATATTTTGCAAACCAATGCATCACCACATTTTTGTATATTTTGGAAAACAATGATGATGATAAATTTAGTTTTGACCATATCAGATACACATTATTTTTCTAAAGCAAAGGCAAGTATTTAATCTTGGAACTATTTCTCAACCATCTTTTTAAAGAAGCCAATAATTGAATGAAGTAAGAAAAACATGGTATTAAGAAAATAGCTTAAAATTACTTCTGCTGGAGGATATAACAAGATTTAATTGTCTGCTTTATCCATATTTCATTTAAGTAATATGGATTTTGAAAGCTCAGACACACTGGATGTCAGATCAACACCATTTTCATTGAAGAGAAGTCTTTTAGTTAAAGTCACTGTTAAGGAGAAGTAACTATAACTGTATTTTCAATTCGCCTGCCATTTTGGCCATATGGATATATAAATCATTTTCATTAAGGACCATCATCTTTTAGTAAATCCAGATGGTGCTATGGCCATCGGTTCAGGAGGAGCAGTGATACGAATTTCAAGAATGTTGTCACCATGGCCATGTTAGATTCAGATCAGCACCATTTTTAGGACCAACAAAACATCATAAAAAGTCTTAAAGTGAAAACCCTATGCCAATACAATGACTACCATTTAAGAAACAAGTAGTGATAGTGAAAGGTTTAAGATGGTTATCATAGATGCCATATTGGATGGCACCAGTTTTATTTCAGACAAGATGATTTCATAAGAAATCATTTAGAGAAAACCCCATGTCAACACAACATAATGCAGGAGTGGTGATCACAAGGTTTTGAAGATGGCAAATCATATTGGTACCATTTTTATTCAGGACTAACTAGTAATTATAGTAAGTCTTTTAGTGAAAATACCTTGTCATTATGACATATGCTCATGAGCAGATGCAATAAGATTCTCAAGGTGGCTTCTATGTCAGCCATACTGGATGTCTGAGGGGCAATACTTTCAAGTAGAACATGGGATGAACGTGTGTAAAGTTTCTTAGCAATTCTTCCAGTAGTTTTGGGTAGCAATAACAAAACTTGTGCTAATCGACAAAATGCTTCTGTATTAACTGTTATGCAAGTAGAGCTAAATATTGAAGCCTGTAAAAATCAGAAGACTTTACTGAAACAAGCATGCATGAAAAAAAAAAACAAATCCTTCTAATGGCAGTCAGACAACTATTCTGTGAAATGACAATAGTGAAAATGACTTAACATTTTCCATGGCATGATGCAAATATTTACAGCACTGAGAGGTGACCTATTTATATTCCTGTCACTCAGTTTTTTTAATTATTATTTTAAACAGATAACAATTCTTCTTCTCAGCAAATTAATTCCAGACAACATCAGTTGGTAGTCTATCTTTACTAACTGACTTCATATTGATTTCAAATTGATTATTTGACAAACTATACACCATGTCTCAATTGGCCCAACCACTACTAATACACTCAGTGTGTAATATTTTAACAGAAATGTTTAGATTTGCTTCATAATTGCTTCCAGCATGGACAAGGAGACCTATGGTGTCTTTCAAACAAATTTCTCAGGGAATAATGACTTGTTTTTAATTGTTACAAAACTGGTAGTCATACAAACTAGGAGTTACATGGTAAGCTTGGAAGAATGGCTGCCTCTCCATATATCTTTGCAAGGGGTGTGATCTTCTCTGAGTGCCAATAATGCCAGTTCATTTCTGCATACCAGTCTACTCCTCAATTGGGCTCTACACTATACCTTGCCAGCTGAAAGTAAACGAGCAAAGGAATATTTTTCAAAGCCCAATAAAGATATATATACATAATGAATATGTAATCCATTTATGGAGAAATTGAATGACTGTAAAGGAAATGTGTTTGTGGTTCATGTCATAAGGATATATGACAGTAAAAAGGTGCAGAGTCAATAGCACAGCTCTGCACAAATGTATATGACAAAGATTTGTTCCTATGATTCAATTTGAAGACCAGAACACATTACCATTTCATTACTGTCTCAAATTCTATGGCAACACTTCTTCATAAGTAGTACATATATCCAAGTACTATTATCTTTTCAAATTCCAATCTCTCAGAAATACTTCTGATATAAGTGACAATCAGACAAGCATCAGTATATGTTAAAGATGTCTGACTACCCATATTTATCCAAATCAATTAATATCACCTATCACCCTAATACAAGGGTCCCACAATAACACAGTAGTTGAAAACCATAACTGCTGAGCCACATTTTGTACCAAACCACAGTGTTTTTAATAGGAAACCCCACAATAACACAGTAGTTGGGATCCATAACTGATTAGTTGCATTACATACCAAACTGTTCTATCATTACAGGAAACACCACTACAACACAGTTGATAGGATCCATAACTAATCAAACACCTTAGGTATCAAACTATCTTATAATTACAGGGAAACCTCAATAAAAACAGTAAATGGGATCCATAACTGCCAAGCCATATTATGTACCAAACTGAGGTATAGTAAGACAAAAAAAGAAAATTAGATGAATGCATGTACATGTGTCAAGGTGGGGTTTGGGAAGCTTGATAAAAATTAATTATTTCTGTGCAAGAACATTAATTATGATCTGTAAGTTATATATACTCATTAGTAATAAACATGGCAAACTATCAATTACTCACTAGTAATATGTGTGGTAATCCATTACTAACTAGAAATATACATGGTAAATAAATTACTAATTAGTAAAACACATTGTAAATGCATTAATTACTAATTAGTAACAAATGGTAAACTATCAAAAACTAATTAGTATTGAAAAAATTATAAATCCATATATTACTAATCAGTAATACTCATGGCAGGTTCATCTATTACTAATCAAGTCAAAATGAACTTTATACAGTAATTAGGGTCACTGCAAGACCTATTCAAGAATGTACACTGGTTTTTCAAAAATTGTGCCAAAACATGAATGGAATATACAAAATCACATATTATTATTTTAGGCCCTACCTATATTCATTAATGAAATAACTTAACAATTCGGCTATAGAACAGACCTAGCTTTTTATTAACAAAATGTCATATCACAAGTCCAAAATAATACAATGTTCTGAATAAATTCCAATCATCTTGAATGTCTGATGTAACACAATGCTGCATTCCAGAATGCAAAAACAATGCTGCATTCCAGAATGCCTTGAACAAGTTCACAATAATCCAAAGTAGTGTGAGGACTAAAAAGCACTTTAGTAATTCCAATGAATATTTTAAATAAATAATTCCTCTTGAACTGCATCTGAAAGACTAAGCTAGTCTATTTCTAAACAAGACTGGTCTTCTATGTAAACATAGTGTTTACAACTTAGAATAATGGACAAAAGCATACAATTTAAATATCCATATCACTTTTTACAACTTAGAATAATGGACAAAAGCATACAATTTAAATATCCATATCACTATCAGATTCAAATCTACAAAATGCAGTTTCATTAGGAGAGAGGGGATATTCTAAAAGAAAGGTAAATGCACGACAGAAACTTTTATTTTAATCAGAAGCAGTTTCTAAGGACAAGAGAATGTGAATCTCAGTGCACTAATCACAAACTGTACTTGTCTCAAATATCAATACACAAACATGTCCTATAGCATTCAACTTTAAGAGTGCCACCTAGAATTTGGTTAATCCAATCATAATTGTAATGGATGAAGACCTCTCAATCTCTTGTTGGTGGTTATAACACTTTGAAAAAAATGACTGATGTTAGCATATAATGATTTAAATTTAATAAAACATTTAGGATTCCAATGTCTGGAGCCTTTATCATTCACTTCTTGAATGTTCATCATGATTTTGTAAAACTCATTGTGAAATACAATAAAAAAAACCCCAAATCAGTATTTCATCATATTCACAGCATAGTACCTGGCATAATTTTAAAAAATGGACAATGTATTTAACTTGGTTGAGTGTTGAACTCATAATCCAGTAGTCATGGGTTCAATAACCAACAAGACCACCCTGGGCAGCTGCCTCAGTGAATCCTTGGGAAAGGCATTATACTCCCATTTCCTCAGCATGACATAGCCAAAAATGTATTAAAAGTGCCATCAATAAGCAAAGAATGTACTAAAAGTCCTATCAATAAGCAAACAAAAATGTATTAAATGTGCCATCAGTAATAAAAGAATGTACTAAAAGTGCTATCAATAAGCAAACAAGAATGTATTAAATGTGCCATCAATAAGCAAAGAAGAATTATTAAATGTGCCATCAATAAGCAAACAAGAATATATTAAAAGTGCCTTCAATAAGCAAACAAGAATATATTAAAAGTGCCTTCAATATGCAAACAAGAATGTACTAAAAGTGACATCAATGAGCAAACAAAAATGTATTAAAAGTGCCATCATTAAGCAAGCATGAATATATTAAAAGTGCCATCAATAAGCAAACAAGAATGTATTAAAGTGCCATCAGTAATCAAAAAATGTACTAGAAGTGCCATCAATAAGCAAACAGGAATGTATTAAAGTGCCTTCAATAAGCAAAGAATGTACTAAAATGACATCAATAAGCAAACAAGAATGTACTAAAAGTGACATCAATAAGCAAATAAGAATGTATTAATGTGCCATCAGTAATCAAAAAATGTACTAAAAGTGCCATCAATAAGCAAACAGGAATGTATTAAAGTGCCATCAATAAGCAACAAGAATGTATTAAAGAGCCATCAATAAGCAAACAAGAATGCATTAAAAGTGCCATCGATAAGCAAACATAATTTCTAATGAGAAACCCTTAATAAGACCTTTCCTTTTGATCAGTGTTGAAACTATGATATTCTTGATTGTCAAAATGGTTGCTGCAATGGCCACACTGGATGTGAAATCAGCATAATTTTTGTGTATGGCCAACTAGACATCAATTGAAGTCTTTTGGTGAAAATCCATATCAAAATTATCATTTATTCAGGAGGAATAGTGATCAAAATGGCTTCTGTGATGGCTAAACTGGCTGTCAGATCAGCACCATTTATGTTTAGAGTCAAAGAGAATCTTTTGAAGTCTTTTGGTAAAAGCCCCATATCAATACAACTATCCATTTTGGAAAAGTAGTGTTATTTACATATGACAATCAATGCAATCATACTGGATGCAAGAATAGCACCATTTTCATTTAGGACCTACAAGGTATCATAAAGGATATTCTTCTCAAAACCCCATGTTGATATAACTTTCCATTTAGAATAAGTAGCAATAACAAGATTTTCAAGATGGTTGCTATGGTGGTCATACTGGATGTCATTTCAGCACCATTTACATTTATGACCACTTAGACAATATAACAAGACTCTTGGGGTAACCCCCCCTTGTTGAAACAACCATATATCTTTTCAAGATGGCCAAGATAATATAAGACTATTGGTATTTGAAACGTTTAGCCAAAATTTGATTACAAATAGACATACTATAGTGCCAACAAAGTCAATTGGATGCAAGGTTACTTCATTAATATGAATCGATCTTGTTCATGATCCTACATATCCAAGATCTTGATGATACGAACTGACAAGATAAAAATCTTAGAATAAAATTCAGTCTCTAGAGTAGAAACATCTTGGCTAATCTGATGAAAGATCACTTCATTGATAAGCATTCATAATAAAAGTCATCTTGATGATATTACCCTATTTACAAAGACTAATTAAAATGAGAAATATGTACCATCTTTTGTTTGGTATGAACTCTGATAAATCAGAAATAGTCTTTAGAGTACTAATAATCTCAGCCAATCAGATGCAAGATAACCTCATTAACAGCCATGGATTTCACTCATTATTAAAGCACATAATACAAGCTTGAATGAATAGATCAGAAAATGCCTTTCAGATTGGTAGCAAGCACAACAAGGCTGATGAAAGACCATCCATTAATATGCTTGGCTGTTCCTCACATTCCAATTCATCTACAATCTTGATGAGAAAACCTTACATTCCAAGTTTGATCAAAATTTTAAAAGAAATATAGCACCTGAATGGTACAGTCAGATGCAAGATCATATTATCAAAACAGTGTGAAATCTTGATGACAAGGGTGCATTAGTCTGAATCATACAATCCTGACACTGAATGTCATACCATCCCATCAGCTCTTCTAGTCCAAGACCAGTAGAACTAATAAACTGAAGGAGTTTGTTACTTGAAAACGGAACTTAAAGATGCAACAGATGGATGGAGGGATTGATGAATTTAGTACCCTTTTTAAATAGTCATTATATAATTATATTACTCCTTGAAAAAAAAGAGTACCATAAACATGGCAATGGTAGATAGTGGAGAATTCTTGTTAATGCACATGCCATTTGGTATATATTATTACACTTGTATGTACAACCCTTCTCATGTACTAAATGACATAGTACCTGTTTAACTCATATAAAGCCATCCACAATTGAGGCATAGAATGCATTATTCATTTGAAATAATTTTTTTCTGAGGCCCTCTGACCCTGAACTTTGACCCTTTAACACAAAACTTAACAGATATCTTCCTTGCTTTAAAAGTAAGACACAACATTGTCTCAATGTATGTATACAGAACTTAAGCAGCTTTGTGGAATCATTTTCTCCTTCTTCCAGTCACTGTGAGCTTGATCTGGTCTCAAATGCAAGCCATCCACAAAGTCTGGTCTCAAATGCAAGCCATCCACAAAGTCTGTTCCAATAAGAGATAAAGAGCACAAGATATCTCCTGGAAACCATTTTTTTGTATAGTCACTCTGACATTGGCCTTGTACCTTTTTACATTAAAATCAAAAGATATATTTATTATCTCAAATGCCAGTGAGATGCAAAGTTTTGGTTAAGGTAACTGTATGCAAGTGTTGATCAAGAAACAGTTTTCTTTCTCTCAGTTCCTGCAAGCCTGGCCTTTAACCATTTGAGCCTTAAGTTTCTTCAATATATGCAACCTCCTTATAAGTCTGGCAATGGTAGATAGTGGAGAATTCTTGTCATTGTGCAGAAATAAATATGGAACAAATGGACAACATATTGACATATGTTCAGCAGTATGATCAACATACAAATTTTTTTCAACAAAAATTACTTTTTGAGTGCAAGGAAAATCTGCCATTAATAATCACTGGTGTCAAATTCTCAATTTATATACTTCTGGGTTTTGGCAGAATAAGGGCAATAAACATCCACTTTCTGGGGAAAAAATCCAAAATTATTGTTTATTATTATTATTGTTTTAATTATTAATGCATGAAGGCAAATTCACACATCACTGGTAGATCTCATTACTTTATCTACAACCATATAATATTTTTAATAGATAAATCTCAGATTCCTTAATATACCTTTAAGTCAGTTATTCAAGTTTTGTTACTTTTAAAATATCAATTTTCCACCCAATCCACATCTGGAAATCATATTATGGGAAAGTTTTATCTGAAATATACCTTGCATGAAATTTTATGTTTGTGAAAAATGAACTTGCCACTAAGAACTATGCAATAATAATTTAATCTATGACTGCATAAATTATCAAAATACAATATTTACAGAGTGTCTCCATTTCTATAAAAACCTGTTGTAACAAATAAACATCACAAATGTTTCACAGAAGCTGAGAGCAAAAGGTCATGTAAACAAAATTCACTATTTCATGTCAGTGATTTGTGTAGATCAAGACTGTGAGAAAAGTATTAATGGGTGAGAATGGGATATACACTATGCTTTTACATTTGCAAATGAATTATTTGGCTTGTCATGCTTTCATCATAAGCATATTGAAATTGTTATTGGGGTTGTACTATTTTCAATTTGGAAACTGACTCACTAAAAGCAAATTACATTCTGCACAAAGTGTATTGACCAATTTCCACTAATGCCAGTGAAGTATATATTGCATTACACTCTAATACACAGTGCATGTCCAAGTGGATTTAGGCCCAAGCTATATTATGGTATATAATGTAACCCAAATTGGCTATATTTTCAAGATCATCCTTGCTGCTACGTCCTAAACTCATGCCCACTATGGAAAGATTATAAATTGCCAAATTTCAATTCTGCCTAATTGGTGGTGCATGTTTCTGGGGCAATCACTTCAACAACTACAACAACTGAATACCCTGGAGTCATGCCCACTATGAAAAAGATTACAAATTGACAAATTTCAAATCTGCCAAATTGTTGGTGTATGACTCTGGGGCAATCTAAAGCCAACATCCCTGGAGTCCTAATCAAACAAAAAACCCTTACCAATTCCCCCTACAAGGACTCTGGGGCAAATTCCAAGATCTTCCATGCTGCTATGTCCTGGAATCAAGCCCATCAAGAAAAGATATTACAGAGTTTCATAAATTTCAAATTTGTCAAATTGGTGGTGCAAGATTCAACCGCTAGAACAACCTCTGCTACAGCTGCTAGTATCACCTTCTTGACTACAAAACGATATTTCCATGGTAAGCACAGTTGCCCACTTTTGTTGCTTGTATGTCTGTTTACATGTTTGTTCTATGTGGCCATTCCAACAGGTGCTAGGGATCATATACTAGCAAACACCTGGGTGGTAACCAAATTTCAGCATACACTGGCTGAACTATGAATTCTGCCATGGCCTTGTTTATATGTTGTCCTGTCTTTTGCAACACAGTGGGCATCTGCCTTGCTGTGGTGGTGGCTTTCGTGGCGCTCCTGTCCTGTTGCTGGCTTGGGGGGTGTTTTTCCTGTGCGGACTGTATAAATGTCAAGGTCTTAGGGTCTGGTCCAAAGCGAAAGGGCCCAGCTCTGGACCAAGTGCCCTCCCATGGACCCGGGCCAATGGCCAATCACTGAGGGGGTTACAGGAGACCCACTCTTTCAGTGGGATCTCTGGTCCCTATAGGGACTTTAAAAGTCGTCGGGCAACTGCACGTGAATATATGACTATAATTGCCAAAGCAAGCAAGCTACTCATGACTGTTAAGCATCTACTGAATTACTCTCCAATACACAATGTATATTAAACAATGCAAGTGGATTCTGACCCCAAGCTACACAATATACATGTATCCTCCAAATGGCTACTCCTGGCTGTGAAGTTATAATCTATGGCATTACAATCCAACACACTATGTAATGTGCTTGTAAAGCTTAATGGATTTTGGCCCAAACTATACAGTACAGTTGAATGTACCTTCATAATGGCCACTCCCACCTTAGGATGAATGTTTCATACAGTAAGAGCCAGAACTAGAAAATTTCATTAGTGTTTCACTATCATATGTCACTATACTCAGATACACCCAGCACCTCCAGTGTAATATTGTTACTATGGTCCACTCATAGGTTAGATGGGGTATACATTAATTACTCAATATTCCCTCTGCCTATAACTGGATATTTATGTGCTTGGATTTTAAAATGTGCACTCAAATTGAGAAATTTATTTTCAAAATTGTACAGTATAACATTGTCATATTGGTACAGTATAACACTGTCAATGCTGTACAATATATCATTGCCACTGCTGTACAGTATAGCATTGTCATACAGTATAACATTGTCATTGCTATATAAGTTTTAATCTTGGATATCATGCAAAAAAAATGTTTTAAATTTTAACAATGTAACTTTTAATATATATATATATATATATATATATATATATATATATATATATATATATATATATATATATATATATATATATATATATATATATATATATACATACATACATAGATGCAATAAACTGACGACGAACAGTACAAAACTAGTAACTAACTAGCCTAAGCGCTTTCGACTCTTAATGAGTCTTTTTCAAAGGCAAATACAAAACATATATATGACAAACAAATAAACACAAAAACGTTGTGTTTGTAAACCTCTACATGGCTGTCTCCACATGTGTTAAAACTATAAATACTGGTCTATACAAGTTGGTTGTATTTATAGTTTTAACACATGTGGAGACAGCCATGTAGAGGTTTACAAACACAACTTTTTTGTATTTATTTGTTTGTCATATATATGTTTTGTATTTGCCTTTGAAAAAGACTTAAGAGTCGAAAGTGCTTAGGCTAGTTAGTTACTAGTTTCGTACTGTTGTCGTCAGTTTATTGCATCTATTTTAATCAATCCCTGACACACGTGATCCCTTCAGGTGGATCCAGTTCGCTTGAAAGGGTTGTTCTTCAACATATGATTTGTATTCTTTATATATATATATATATATATATATATATATATATATATATATATATATATACATACACACTTCTTGTTCTAATGAGTAATGAAACCTATACCATAACTAAATTAAATCTCAAACATCAAGCAATATTTACAAATGTCTTGCACATGGGCAGTTCAGTCAATGGCAGTATCTAGGATTTTATATAAAATTTCTGTGTTTTTAAAAAAAAGTTTGTCACATAGTATTTATGAACTCAAAACATGATTACTTGTCAGTGCCTGCAAACTGACCTACACAAAAAACTTTTCAGGAATGGATAGACAAGGACAATACATAAACCGTTTTCAATCTTATATCATATTTATACCATATATATACTAGCTTATAAGTTTAGTCCAATTGCAAAATGCACATCCAATCTGCCGTCAAATAATCTGCTGACAGATCTGGGTTTATGCAGATCAGGACATACACTGATCTGCATACACATTATCCAAAGGCTGAAAATCAAAATCTATTTTTTGCAGTTTAACTCATCTCATAATAAGCAAGTATATTTAGTGCCTAAAAAATATTTTTGAAAAGAGATTTTCAAAGAACAACTTTTACCATACACACTCACTTATAAGACAGGTCCAACTGCTAACTGAGGATCAGCAATAACATAATTTTTCTAGGGTCATAGAGTACATTTTGAGCAAATGTTTTCAATTCACTCCACTGCTGTTAGCATTTCATAGAAAATCAATAACCATGAGAAAAAAAAAACGTTTTGAAAGCAGGATATATTCATATGCAAGACATGTACATTGTGGATGCTGGATCAGGTCATATGTACAAAACAGTGCAATGTGAACATAAGATCTGGACCTATGTACACAACAGTCCATTGTGAATTTTGGATTAGGTCATATGTACCCAACAGTACATTCTGAATTTTGGATTAGGTCATATGTACCCAACAGTACATTCTGGATTTTGGATTAGGTCATATGTACCCAAAAGTCCATTGTGGATTTGGATTAGGTCATATGTACACAACAGTACACTGGATATGAAAGCAGGTCATATGTACACAACAGTAAACTCTAGAGGTTGGACCAGGCCATATGTAAACAACAGTCCATTGCTGAGGTTGGACTGGGCCATATGTACACAACAGTCCATTGCTGAAGTTGGACTGGGCCATATGTACACAACAGTCCATTGTTGATGTTTTAATGAGCCATAGGTACACAACAGTCCATTGTTGTGGTTGGCCTGGGCCATATGTACATAACAGTACATTGTGGATGTTGGATCAAGTCCTACTGCCTTTTCCAAGGACACATCAAAGCAGCCAACCCAGTCTGCTGGGCAAGTATCAAACTCTTGGTTTATGAGTACAAAGATAAAAACTGAGCTATCATGGCTTCCTTTCGGCATCATACAATAAAATGTGATCAATGATGCAGATAATGGTAAGCCTATTAAACACTGTCAAGTAGTTTGTCAACAACTAAGATAATCTTTATGTGAGGAATAACTCAACAGCAAATTTTTTAAAAAATTCATGCTCCCTCAGTATAAGGCCTTTCACTGTAACACTGTTCCTGTTATATGGTGAGTATCATCCCATTTCATTAAGTGGTAGTACAATGTATAAGTCATTAGGAAGCTGCACTGGAAGACAGTATGAATGCCATGAACAGCATCATAATATGGAAGTCCTGCATCACAAGGCAGTCTCACCATAAGGGACTTTACTTTTCGCATGGATTACATTATAATGAGGTTTTACTTACCATGTAATTCATTACAAGTAGTCTTGCAGTAATGAAGTTTATAGTTCATGTGGATGACATTATAACAAAAGGGTGCTGTATCATGTAATTATGGTTCCCATGGACAGCATTATGCGAGTTGTTCTATGTAATTCATTTTAAGACATTCAAACTAAAAGGCAGCATACATCATGAATCCCATGTACAGCCTTATAATCAAGGAGTACTGCCTCTAGTAATTCATATGGTAGTCAAACTACAAGGCAGCTAACTCTGTCTCACATGGACAACATTATGAGTGAGTACTGTATGAAAAATAAATGATCAATTTTCAAGTAAAATTATCTCATATATCCAAAATAAATAATTATGCCAAAACTCATCTTCCTGCTTCAACAAGTAATTCTACCCATAAGACAATCTGATTGATGGACAGATAATCACA
This sequence comes from Potamilus streckersoni, assembly GCA_016746295.1. Lineage (NCBI taxonomy): Eukaryota > Metazoa > Mollusca > Bivalvia > Unionida > Unionidae > Potamilus > Potamilus streckersoni. Next base: position 394,848 of record JAEAOA010000584.1, read on the forward strand.
TCCAATGCCCTGTGAAAGTTTCTATTTTTGAAATATAGATATATTTAAGAAATCCAAAGCTTTAAGACCCATGAATACTTACTAATCACCTATAGGAATATGCAAACATGGTTTAAAGCTCCCCTTCATCTATTTACAGAACTCACCTTCAATGCGGTATATAATTGACTTCTAAAGTCAGATTTCAATACAAATATTCTCCTCTCTAATGAGGTGTTTGCAATAAATAAACATTCTTTGTTAAAATTTTATAATTTTTCATCTTCCTTCATAACTAGTTCTTCGGTCTTCCAATAATTAACCAAGCACCTGCTGGGACCGTTCCCTCCCCAAGTCCCACCTTAACTAGACACAAAGGTGTAACTCATCACTGAGAGAGACACTCAGGTAAGCTGACCTTCCTGTCTATTCTAAAACTATGAGAGATAAAATTCTAGGGGTTAATTTGATAGCCTTTAATCTCAGTTTGAGATTTTACTGCCCAAGCTAGAAGTCTGTATTACTTTTACCTTTCTCTGACAAGTGAAAGGCCGCCCCTCTTTGTTATATGATGGGTAGTACAGCCCTCTCTTATATCAATATTTGTGTTAAAAACTTTCCCACGATGCATAAGCACATGCTGCTATTTTTGCCTGAGTTATGAGCAAGCTTATCTAGAAGGTCATATTTGCCACTAGTAGGTAGAATGCATTGTGTGAAATTTGATCCAGTAATAACATTGGACATGTAAACACCCCTTCTAAGGCTACTGTATGTGCAAGAAGGTGCCAACCATTAACTCTTAATTTACTGAGGAAAATTTTTGGGGAAATTTGTGAATTTTTATGTTTTTTCTTTTAAAATTGTGGATTGGATATCTGGATTTTCAATTTTCCCACGTTATGAGATGTCATCTGAGAGGACAGGTGAGTAATGTAATGCTCATTAATCCATGTCATTTATAGCCAGGTAAGAGAGCTACTTCAGTCATTGTTTACAAATAGATACTTCTAATCTAATTTATAATGTGATAAGTTTCTACCTGAATTTAAATACTTTACTGTTTTCTATCTCTTATTTCTCACCATGTATACATTTGTTAATCAAATCTCCATGCTAATTTGATAATTAAATTACACCAGGGAGAGTTCCCACCTGTTACATGCTAGTCATGGGAAAATGTTAAAACCAACTTTCCTGATTTGACTTGCATGATATTCTATAATCAACTTTACACCTGATCTATTCAGCCTTGAAGTTCAATTTTTCTCATACCTCAGAGTTAAATAATAACAAAGGATATTTATGGATGCAGTTCCCGTCAATGTTAAATGACTATTAGATACACAAAAGATGTTGACCTTTTATGACTATTATCAAAGCTGTATCATTGTCAGTTGATGAATATCTCTTGGATCAAGTATAAAAAGCCATTAATGCTGTCTTTCTTGCATCAATTATCAACAGTGCTTTTCTTTAATTATTCTTTTATTAAAATAAATTTTTTGGAATGCTTAAATGTTAACAACTATAATATGTAAGAAACGTTGAACACCTTGGCATGAATGTGGACTAGACAGAAAAATATTTTAAATTCAGATGATTTGATGAATAAATATTGTCAAGTAACAGATATGGGACTTGTATTTCATTGTACTCTGAACATAAAATATTCTCATCTAAAAGTCTTTAACTACAGTGTAATAACAACATAACATATTGCCAACTTAGTAACATACTTCTACTGCAATGAACTCACAACATAACACATCAAGTAACAGATATTTACTATAGACTAGTCTTAGTATAAGATATTGCCAAGTAACTAACAGATGTGGGACTTAACTACAGTATACTCTTTAACATAACATATTTTAAAGTAACACATCTGGCACTTTTACTACACAGTATACTTTCAACATAACATATTGTCAATACATGTGGCACTCTTACTACGTGTACACTCAACATATTATCATGTAACACATGTGGCACTTTTACTACAGTTTACTTGACATGACACTATATTCAAAATTCTCATCCATTTCAGTGTTGTTTTTATTTCTTATATTATTCTATGGCAAAGCTTTAGTACAAACAGAGCTTTTGATATCACTCATTCTATGACTTAAAAGATTCAACTTATTTTTATACTAAATCTAATTTTATTCTCCTTTTTACAAATAAAATGCAAACAATTCCATTAGCTAGAAAATAGGTATATTAATATTCTTTACTCCCTTAACTAGAAGACAGGTATATGAATACTCTTTGCACCCTTAACTAGAAGACAGGTATATGAATACTCTTTGCACCCTTAACTAGAAGACAGGTATATGAATACTCTTTGCACCCTTAACTAGAAGACAGGTATATGAATATTCTTTGCACCCTTAACTAGAAGACAGGTATATGAATATTCTTTGCACCCTTAACTAGAAGACAGGTATATGAATACTCTTTGCACCCTTAACTAGAAGACATGTATATTAATACTCTTTGCACCCTTAACTAGAAGACAGGTATATGAATATTCTTTGCACCCTTAACTAGAAGACAGGTATATGAATATTCTTTGCACCCTTAACTAGAAGACAGGTATATGAATATTCTTTGCACCCTTAACTAGAAGACAGGTATATTAATACTCTTTGCACCCTTAACTAGAAGACAGGTATATGAATACTCTTTGCACCCTTAACTAGAAGACAGATATATGAATACTCTTTGCACCCTTAACTAGAAGACAGGTATATGAATACTCTTTGCACCCTTAACTAGAAGACAGGTATATGAATACTCTTTGCACCCTTAACTAGAAGACAGGTATATGAATACTCTTTGCACCCTTAACTAGAAGACAGGTATATGAATATTCTTTGCACCCTTAACTAGAAGACAGGTATATGAATACTCTTTGCACCCTTAACTATAAGACAGGTATATTAATACTCTTTGCACCCTTAACTAGAAGACAGGTATATGAATACTCTTTGCACCCTTAACTAGAAGACAGGTATATGAATACTCTTTGCACCCTTAACTAGAAGACAGGTATATGAATACTCTTTGCACCCTTAACTAGAAGACAGGTATATGAATACTCTTTGCACCCTTAACTAGAAGACAGGTATATGAATACTCTTTGCACCCTTAACTAGAAGACATGTATATTAATACTCTTTGCACCCTTAACTAGAAGACAGGTATATGAATACTCTTTGCACCCTTAACTAGAAGACATGTATATTAATACTCTTTACTCCCTTAACTAGAAGACAGGTATATGAATACTCTTTGCACCCTTAACTAGAAGACAGGTACATGAATACTCTTTGCACCCTTAACTAGAAGACATGTATATTAATACTCTTTGCACCCTTAACTAGAAGACAGGTATATGAATACTCTTTGCACCCTTAACTAGAAGACATGTATATTAATACTCTTTACTCCCTTAACTAGAAGACAGGTATATGAATACTCTTTGCACCCTTAACTAGAAGACAGGTATATGAATACTCTTTGCACCCTTAACTAGAAGACATATATGTTAATACTCTTTACTCCCTTAACTAGAAGACAGGTATATGAATACTCTTTGCACCCTTAACTAGAAGACAGGTATATTAATACTCTTTGCACCCTTAACTAGAAGACAGGTATATAAATACTCTTTGCACCCTTAACTAGAAGACAGGTATATGAATACTCTTTGCACCCTTAACTAGAAGACAGGTATATGAATACTCTTTGCACCCTTAACTAGAAGACAGGTATATGAATACTCTTTGCACCCTTAACTAGAAGACAGGTATATGAATACTCTTTGCACCCTTAACTAGAAGACAGGTATATGAATACTCTTTGCACCCTTAACTAGAAGACATGTATATTAATACTCTTTGCACCCTTAACTAGAAGACAGGTATATGAATACTCTTTGCACCCTTAACTAGAAGACATGTATATTAATACTCTTTACTCCCTTAACTAGAAGACAGGTATATGAATACTCTTTGCACCCTTAACTAGAAGACAGGTATATGAATACTCTTTGCACCCTTAACTAGAAGACATGTATATTAATACTCTTTGCACCCTTAACTAGAAGACAGGTATATGAATACTCTTTGCACCCTTAACTAGAAGACATGTATATTAATACTCTTTGCACCCTTAACTAGAAGACAGGTATATGAATACTCTTTGCACCCTTAACTAGAAGACAGGTATATTAATATTCTTTACTCCCTTAACTAGAAGACAGGTATATGAATACTCTTTGCACCCTTAACTAGAAGACAGGTATATGAATACTCTTTGCACCCTTAACTAGAAGACATATATATTAATACTCTTTACTCCCTTAACTAGAAGACAGGTATATGAATACTCTTTGCACCCTTAACTAGAAGACATGTATATTAATTAATACTCTTTACTCACTTAACTAGAAAAGTATATTATTATTCTTTACACAAGTAGAAGACAGGTATATTAATACTCTTTCCTCCTTTAACTAGAAGACAGTTATATTAACACTCTTTCCTACCTTAACTAGAAGATAGGTATATTAACACTCTTTCCTCCCTTAACTAGAAGACAGGTATATTAATACTCTTTACTCCCTTAGCTAGAAGATAGGTATATTAACACTCTTTCCTCCCTTAACTAAAAGACATGTATATTAATTACTCTTTACTCCCTTAACTAGAAGACGTGTATATTAATACTCTTTACTCCCTTAGTAGATGGTATATTAATACCCTTTACATGCAAAGATGAAGAAAAAAAATCACAAAATATGGTAAAAAAAACTAAAAAGACATAATAAATTCTCCTAAATGATTGCAAATCATGTTTGTTAGAGGATTAAACATCAAAATAAGTAATAACATTATTTGGTATACGTGTATACACAATATATTTATACACTGATTGCCAATGAATGCTTAAGCAAAACTAAATTCTTATACTGAGAAAAACAAATAAAACTTTTTAATGAAATTTTTATGCAATAATGATATACAGATTATAAATAATAAATGTTTTACAATAGGTAAATTAAATATTAAGTGAAAATCATAACATGAATATTAAACAGTTTGTATATTTATTCCATATATATGGCAAACATTGTGAAAAAAAAGGCATTTTAAATGTAGTTTCCATACCTAGTCTTTATACACAAATACTTTGATGCTTTGTAAGTGGCCTAGAGTACAAATGCATATATTTTAAATTTTGTGTGTAATGAAGTTATAACAGTAGCACAGTAACACTACAGACACATGAAGTCAATACAAAGTCTCTTTACTGTGTTAAAAGCATTATATCAAGTCGCAGTACATAAAATCCTGCAGTCCATATTCAAACTATTGCTGGCAACAGAAAATTATGATGTTATCACAACATGCATGATATAATTCACCTACTTTCCATAAATAATGAAATACCTACATCTTAGAAGGGAAAAACAAGTCATCATAGAATGAGGTAAAGTTTAAAAATGTAATTCCTCCACATTTGGGGTTTTACAAATCTAATGTTTATAGCTCAGTCTACCAAAATACTGGATATGGTTTACCATCTAATCATTCTCAGTGAGCTACTGCACATGAGGACTTTTCTACATTGTTTGAAAATGTTAATGCTTCACGACATAGATTGATCATTTAATACTCATAATGATAAAAAAATTAGGAGAACACACAAAGCTTACATTCATATTTCAATTGGAGCCAAAGTAACTCAGCTGGTAGAGAAAGGGTACTGTTATCCAAAGGTCACAAGTTTAAAACCTGCCCAGATCAACATTGGTTGACTGCTTCAGTGTATCCTTGGGAATGGCACTTAATTCCCATTTCCTGGTATAGACAATAATGTGCTGAAATGTCATAGAAACCATTCAACCAACCCTTCTAGTGGATGCTATATTCAAGAGTCATTAAAAACCATTCAACCAACCCTTCTATTGGATGCTGATTCAAGGGTCATTAAAATCCATTCAACCAACTCTTCTATTGGATACTGATTCAAGAGTCATTAAAAACCATTTAACTTATTCTTTTATCAGATACTGATTCAAGGGTCATTAAAAAAAACATTCAACCAACCCTTCTATTGGATACTGATTCAATGGTCATTCAACCAACCTTCTATTGGATACTTATTCAAGGGTCATAAAAACCATTCAACTAACTCTTCTATTGGATACTGATTCAAGTGTCATTAAAAAACCTTTAACAAAGTCTTCTAGAAGACTACTCCACTACCAATTCTGAAATTTGTCACACCCTTAGTTGAATTAATTTTCCATATATACACCATCACAAAAAATAACAAATGGACATTAAACAAAATATTAAATAAAAGTTATATATAGTAATATTCTTTCACAACCTCTTGTCTGCAACAATCAACATCTTTCTCCAAGCTTGGACAGAAATGTTATGGATAGAACTAGCATTTTTGCTGAATTGACTTTATAATCCCCATAGTGACATTTTAATACATAGTCAAGAACACTGCTACTGGAGTTTTACACCTTTTAGAATTCATGTCTATAAATTACACTTATTGCCAAGTGATTTTCCCATGCTCTTACAAGCCCTGTCTTTCACTATCATCTATTTTCATTTCACCAATAATGTATCACCTCCCATTATTATCTGATGATGTATATCAGTTAATGCTGTATATATACACAACTAACAGACCTCATAAACAATAATCACCTATACTGGGATTAAATCAGACACTTTTAAATCATATTCTATATACATATATATACAGGGTGTTTTTGTAAAACACCTTAAACTGCAAGTACTGTATTTATTGCAAGGTTTAAGTCATCTTTCATTACAAATAGAACTAATAATTATGTTTCAATGGCATTTGTGTTTAGTTAAGGTCCTTCAAGGGGCAATATACTACAAGAAAGTTTGCCATAAGCATTTGAAGGGGGCCTATCACTCTTTAGTCCATGCTCTGACATCATAAAATCCTCCACACAATCTTGACCTTACATACCCCACCTAGGTGCTGTGTGTCCCCATACACACTTCCTACTTTGATTTTCAGACTTGCTGTACCATTGCCCTATTGTAGACATATACAATATTATCATGTGGGCTTTTTTGAAAAATTTAAGCCAGTAATTGTAACAGATGGATCAGTTCAGTTTTCATGCATTTATTTTCCAAATAGGAACCTACACACATACTGGCAATATGGGTACCCAAGTGGTGCAAGAAGGAACAAACTTGCATACCTGCTAACTTTCCCAAGATTTTCCAGTCAGTTATAAATGTGTTAGTTTGTAAATAACTGTGGACAGGTAACTTTCTTCAATACCACACTTTTTCAAGTACATACAAAACAGGCCCCCAAAGAGGCAATTACTTTTACAAGTTCTTGTTAATGGGGATTTACTCCCATCAGTAAGGTGATAGAATACAACAGTGAATATGGCTTACTTGTCTATTTTCCATTAGTGTTAATAAAAGCTTTCAAATGCCCAAAACTTCATAAAACTGGAAGATTATACTGTCATTTATTAATTTGCTCACTATGTCAAGAACCAGAATTATGAATTTTCTGTGTAAATCTATTTATACAGACATCAATAAACTGACTGAAAGGAACAATAAAAGATGCAGGCACATGATATATATAGATAATAAGTTATAAAAAATGAAGCTAAAATGTTCCAATACTTTACACAAATCTGAAATGATAGAAAACCAACTCATTACCATGAATTACTTTCCAAGATTTTTATTCAATTTCTATGAAAACTACCTAATTATTGCATAGAAAAACATTTCACATCCTAAATTTGAAGTGTCTGCTAGATACAATACATACTGTGATATTATCATATAATGAAGAGATAATAATAAAATGAGATAATAAAATATTAAATAGGATACAATATTTACCACAATATATTACTTTGTTCATTTGTTTTTCAATGTTACTTGTATTACCTGCATATATAACAACCATTTTACCAATCCTACATGTTGATTCATTAACTGTAACTATCTGACTCCAGAAAGTTGCAGTATTTCTGGACAGCAGCCTTGAAGAACAGCTGCAGAGTTTATGTTCCAGAATTTGTCTGCCATTTTGGTCTTAGTAAAACAATATGGGATCTGAAGATAATATTTTCATTTGACGTCAAATCCATAAGTTATCTTCAAAAAATGATTCATTTGTAACCAAAAATTATGCTGCTGTTTGGTCCTTGAGACGGTTGGTTTCTGCTAACTAGAGGAACTGGTCTGACAGCTGACCTCTAGCAGATGAAGAAGAATAATATCAAAGAACATTGCCAAATTCATTATTACTTTTATTGACGTGACATAAAACTCTTCAATTTTTTTTCATCTACTTAGCAGCAAATACAATTTATGTATTCTGTGATCCATTACATTCAATTATTCAGACATTTCCATATTGTCCTATTTACAATGCAATACATATTGGCTATTCCAGCAGTAGTAAACTTACTATTGCTGTATATTGTCCTATTTACAATGCAATACATATTGGCTATTCCAGCAGTAGTAAACTTACTATTGCTGTATATTGTCCTATTTACAATGCAATACATATTGGTTATTCCAGTAGTAGTAAACTTACTATTGCTGTATATTGTCCTATTTACAATGCAATACATATTGGTTTTTCCAGCAGTAGTAAACTTACTATTGCTGTATATTGTCCTATTTACAATGCAATACATATTGGATATTCCAGCAGTAGTAAACTTACTATTGCTGTATATTGTCCTATTTACAATGCAATACATATTGGCTATTCCAGTAGTAGTAAACTTACTATTGCTGTATATTGTCTTATTTACAATGCAATACATATTGATTATTCCAGCAGTAGTAAACTTGCTATTGCTGTATATTGTCCTATTTACAATGCAATACATATTGGTTATTCCAGCAGTAGTAAACTTACTATTGCTGTATATTGTCAGAAATAATATTTTCATGTCAATATATACCATAATACTTGCTTATAAGACAAGTCCAATTACAAACTGCAGAGACCCAGATCTGCCACTGCATAATGTGACAACAGATCTGGTTCTGTGCAGATTGTTCAGTCATCAGTACAACAAAAAACATGGATCCTAATTTGCAGGTACATTAAGATATGGCAGGTCAGGATCTTTGCAATTTAACTTGACTTATAAGCAAGTAAAGACTGTAAATGAATTTGTTATACCTCTGGTATCCAGTCTAAACAGTGCACTAAAAAATACAAATGGGGGAAAAGTCCATGCAACAGTTACTCCTGTCAAGGACATAAAAAATTAATAGCTACGTTTCCAACTTCTAAAAGGAAAAAAATACTTGCTTTTCTAAGATGAATATATAAGTGCTTTTGTGAGTTAATTGCATGCAAGTCAGTAACTGTTAACAAATATACAGCTTGTCATAGGATAAAATGTTTTATTTAAAAAACTGATTAACTAATTGAATTTTAACTGAATATACTTGCAAATTGTGTCCCTTGTCATATAACCTTATCCTGCTGAGAGGCAACTTGCACCTATGACCCTGTCATGCAATCCCTTTGACTTTTAATCAGACAAAGAATCAATGGAAGCCTTATCAGTTGAAAGTATCATTGTCACTAGTGGGTGGGCAAGCAGTTTTACTTCAATGCAGAGTTGAGAAATTTTTATGTCCATCCATGGAAGTAACCATTAACAAAGCAAAAAGCAGATATCTGACAACCTTGGAAAGGTATGTAAAATTTATAAGGGACCAGAAAACCTCAAACTCATCACCCTTGCAGATGAAGAAGTATACTCCAGTTCTCATGCTTTCATTTCTTTAAGACTGTGAAATCAAGACATCTCTTAAGTGATTTCAAGGTGGGTTTTAACAGATCATTCCTTTTTAAGCAAATTCCTGACCTAACTTAGCCTTATCTATAGTTCCTAATCTGAAGTTAATTGTTTTATCTATTGTGTATCTATTACCCATACAATTTTCTTGACAATAAAGGTGAACTAAGGATGAGTAACTCTTTCTAAAATAATTCAATTATCCCCACCATTCTAGGGTATTAATTCAATTAGGAAGGTGCAAGTACACTATCCAATGTCAACTGTGGCCAAATCATCAAAGACTGAACTAAAAGACTTCACCACTAGTCTTCCCTGACATCGTAACCTATAATTTTCTCCAATGATGTCTCCAGTGACAGACACAGAATAAGGAACACTACAATAAACTCCTAAAGACAACTCTTTAGCAGTACTATGGACATGTGTGATGGGTTGTAGTGATAACATACCTGACAAATCATTGATACCCTTAACACTAGTGAAAGTCACTATCATATATCCTTCCTCTGGGAAGGTAAAAAAAAAATCCAAAAATTATCTGCTTGCCTAGAAATCACATTTTCACAAGACTACATGGCAATATTTTTTCCAATATCTCAGAAAATTATGAACAAAGCATGGTTATTGATTTTGTCTCCATATATTCCCTTATGCTGAAATACAACTACCAGATATACTTGCCTATAAGTTCAGTCCAACTGTAAAGACATAACTTGATCTGCCGTCACATAATACACTGGTAGATCTGGGTCTATGTTGTTTGGCATACTGATTACTCCTAAAAAACTGTTTATACATAAAGCTGCCAGTTCATTATGTTACAGCAGAACTGGGTCTGTGCAATTGGACTTTACTTATAAACCAATATAGATGATTCTAAGATAAGTTGCCTGACTTAAAACAAATGGGGACAACACATATCAAATTGCCAAAATTTGACCCTAATATCCTGTATACATGCCATTCATTATTTCCAATATTTTGCACCTTATATTTATATGTTAGATTTTGTAAATATAAATGTTTGAAAACTCTATATCTTTGTTGTGGCCCATGTACCAGTATTTTTCAGAAGCAGAATATAGTATTCCCTCATTATAAAGCTCTCAATGGAAAACACTCAGTATACTGCCTTATAAGAAAGTATATGATAACCAGGTTCTGAACGATGTGCCTCACAAAAATCAGGATGATTTTTTAAGTGATAAATGAAATTTGCTGTCAGTTATGCTCTTCATCATCCTTCCCTTGTGACTTGTACTTATTTTCTTGGTAAAATGTCTCAGGCTGTCCAGGGTTTATTTTCTCTTGACCTGCATGTGTCTTTATTATCTGCAACACAATCTGCAATCTGACACTTTTAAAAAGAGATGCATAGACATATATCTGGTTTCCTCTATTTGACTTTCCTATTTTTACCAACAAGCAGCAACAGCCACAGCCATTTAGTGGTTAATATGATGGACTTGTGATTAATGGGCTGTAGGTTTGAATCCTACCCAAATTTACTTGGGTCAGTTGACATGGTAAGACATACAATGCCTGTAAACTATAAAGTGTGGGCAAGACATACAATCCCTAAAACTAAAAAGCATGGGCAAGGCATACAATGCCTGTACAATATAAAGCCTGGGCAAGACATACAATGCCTAAACACTATAAAGCCTTGGCATAACATACAATGCCTGTACACTATAAAGCCTGAGCAAGACCTGCAATGCCTGTACACTATAAAGCCTGGGCAAGACATACAATGCCTATACACTATAAAGCCTTGGCAAGACATACAATGCCTGTACACTATAAAGCCTGGGCAAGACATACAATGCCTAAACACTTTAAAGCCTTGGCATGACATACAATGCCTGTACACTATAAAGCCTGAGCAAGACTTGCAATGCCTGTACACAATAAAGCCTTGGCAAGACATACAATGCCTGTACACTATAAAGCCTTGGCAAGACATACAATGACTGAACACAAAAAAGCCTGGGCAAGACATACAATGCCTATACACTATAAAGCCTTGGCAAGACATACAATGCCTGTACAATATAAAGCATGGGCAAGACATACAATGACTGAACACAAAAAAGCCTGGGCAAGACATACAATGCCTATATACTATAAAGCCTTGGCAAGACATACAATGCTTGTACAATATAAAGCATGGGCAAGACATACAATGACTGAACACAAAAAAGCCTGGGCAAGACATACAATGCCTGTACACTATAAAGCCTTTCAAGTGTTTATGTGATCTCAAACACTAAACAATCAATCAAAATAACTAGTCAAATGGTAAAAAAGAATCAATACTGAAGCAATTTTGGTGAGAACAAAATACAATTATCATACAAAACACATATTTATACAGATATAATAAATTAATATAGAGTGTTACAAAGTCACTTTTAATGAAATTAAACCATATCTAGGTAATCAATCATTCTGACCAAGAACAAAAAGTAATATTTTCTGAAATAAATCAAAAATTAACATTTAATTGCTTCTATTTATTCATTTAAATAAGTTTTTACTTCATATTCACTTCTAACTAAACACTAAAGGCTTGCATATTGGATTTGTGAAAATTAAATTTACTCTAAACTCAACCTTCCGTATCCCATATTTTAACTGGAGCTAGAACTTTAAATATTTACTAATTGAAATGAAAAATAATTGAAGATGCAATATTTTCATCTTCCAATCTTTGACATATCCAAATCCACCCAAACCAGAACCAAAACAAAAAAAATAAAAAATGAGAGCATGAGAAAATTGCAAAAAATGAAGTTATCAGTCCTATTTATGTTTTGGGTACTTATCTTTTCATATTGAAAAAGAAGCAGAAAATGTCATTATCCTTGATTATATAAGGTTTATTCCTGTCTTTGCATAAAATCCATTCCCTTCCTTGACTTTAAAACAAATGTACATAATTCACCCAAAAAAAAGGAACCTGAAAACAAGCAACAGTGTCAGTTATTTTTTTGGTTTGTCAAAACATTGTGTTTGACACCATGCTACTTGGAAATTTCTGCAGTGAATTTTTCATTTTTCTCTCTTTCTTTCTAATGGCACCCTTTCATCAACAATTCAGCATTCATTCCTCCACAATTTGAGGCTTTATATATGTCTGACCAAAAAAGTCCTTTTTTACTTCCAGCTGCTCTAGTTAATGGCCAACATTACTGTTATCACTGTCATTGTTGGAATTGGGGAAAGTGTTGAAGTGTAATCAAACATAACAAAATATTAAATGGCTACAACCAACTGAGGCAAGTAGTATATTCACTGTAACACCAAAACAATCTTCTTATCAAGTATTTACCCGCTTTCTAAGTTAAAGCTTCTTTTAAAAAAGGTACAATAATAACAACATGAATCTCAATTCCAGATTGCCTTACAGCTTATTGAGGGGGATAGCAAATGATAAAATCTGTCTAGATCACAACTGTTTGGGACCTTGAAATGTTATATCATCCTACAGTGTTTGTAATTTTTTCCCATTATATTTTTAGAACTTTACTTTAAAGTGGCACTATATGGAGGATTGTGTTAAAATGTCATTGTACCTTACTGATAAAAACTCAAGGGAATTAACTATTGTATTGCAAACTCAAGGGAATTAACTATTGTATCAAAAACTCAAGGGGATTAACTATTTTATTGAAAACTCAAGGGGATTAACTATTGTATTTCAAACTCAAGGGAATTAACTATTGCATTGAAAAGTCAAGGGGATTAACTATTATATTGCAAACTCAAGGGGATTAACTACTGTATTACAAACTCATGGGGATTAACTATTGTACTACAAACTCAAGGGGAGCAACCAATGTATACCCAAAACAGGTTACTGTGACTTATTTCATGTTTGAGTAATATTTGTATTTTCAGCTATTCTGAAAACAACTATTTGCTTACTATGAATCAACAAACTTCAATCAAGTGGAAAAAAGTTTTATGATATACAGATTTGATGTATATAAACCATACACATACAGTTCTTTACATCTTTTCTATACAACATAGTGGGATTACAAAAAGTCTAACATGCACATGATAATTAGCCTGGTCTAATGTAACAAAAGGTAAATGACAGGATAGTCCAATGGTTCCCAACATTTTCTGTACTGCATCCCTAGCAAAAGGTAAATGACAGGATAGTCCAGTGGTTCCCAACCTTTTCTGTACTGCATCCTTAGCAAAAGGAAAATGACAGGATAGTCACAACCTTTTCTGTACCACAACTCTAATAAAAAGTAAATAACAGCATAATCCAGTGTTTTCCAACCTTTTCTGTACTGCATCCATAGCAAAAGGTAAATGACAGAATAGTCCAGTGGTTCCCAACCTTTTCTGTACTGCATCCCTAGCAAAAGGTAAATGACAGGATAGTCCAGTGGTTCCCAACCTTTTCTGTACTGCATCCCTAGCAAAAGGTAAATGACAGGATAGTCCCTACCTTTTCTGTACCACAATTCTAACAAAAAGTAAATAACAGCATAATCCAGTGTTTCCCAACCTCTTCTGTACTGCATCCCTAGCAAAAGGTAAATGCAGGATAGTCCTGTGGTTCCCAACCTTTTCTGTACTGCATCCCTAGCAAATGGTAAATGACAGGATAGTCCCGACCTTTTCTGTACCACAACTCTAAGAAAATGTAAATAACAGCATAATCCAGTGTTTCCCAACCTCTTCTGTACTGCATCCCTAGCAAAAGGTAAATGACAGGATAGTCCAGTGGTTCCCAACCTTTTCTGTACTGCATCCCTAGCAAAAGGTAAATGACAGGATAGTCCCTACCTTTTCTGTACCACAATTCTAACAAAAAGTAAATAACAGCATAATCCAGTGTTTCCCAACCTCTTCTGTACTGCATCCCTAGCAAAAGGTAAATGACAGGATAGTCCTGTGGTTCCCAACCTTTTCTGTACTGCATCCCTTGCAAAAGGTAAATGACAGGATAGTCCAGTGGTTCCCAACCTTTTCTGTACTGCATCCCTAGCAAAAGGTAAATGACAGGATAGTCCTGTGGTTCCCAACCTTTTATGTACTGCATCCCTAGCAAAAAGTAAATGACAGGATAGTCCTGTGGTTCCCAAACTTTTCTGTACTGCATCCCTAGCAAAAGGTAAATGACAGGGTAGTCCAGTGGTTCACAACCTTTTTATCCCCTAAAAATAGTTTTCTGAATCTCAGAACCTATACTTTTATAAGTTTTACCTAAAAAAATCTTGGTCATCAGTAACCCTCCAGATTTGCCTCACGCGTCTGATTTGGGTTGCAACAGGGTTGATAACCACTGGTTGTTTGCCCATGAATGTTTCACTTATGCATCGTTTCATGTTTTATTTGATGTAAAACACCTAGTGTTGTTGTAAATTGAACATTTAATTCAATATATCACTCTTCAACAATATCAAGCAAAGATTAAAATGGTCAATAATAAAACTTCAGAAACCAATTGTTTAACTCATTAGCTCCTAGAAATTTTTTTGATTTTCACCTGAAATGGGAGTTAAGAAAACCCATTTGAAGTGGGAGTACTTCTGAACACATCCAAATACATCTGCTTCCAAGAGATTTTCATTTAGCCGGATGCCTAGTTGTGTTAGAAACATTGTTTTTCATTGGCTAATTCTTTACTCACACATGAGTACTTTTTTAAGTTGCTTATTGGATAAATCATTTTTGTATCCTGGCCACTTTTTTACTCTTAATCCCCAATTTACCCTACTTTTTGCAAAGGGTCACCTGTCTGTGTGTAGTTCAGACTGGTCTGCCTTATATCTAGGACCAAAATGTCTCAATTCTAGACATAATATCTGATCCCATCAATGAGTGAATTTTTGGTGAAAAAAAATGTTTTTATCTGTGTAGTCTGCAATGTGAGTAGAAAGTCTAGATTATTTAGATTCATTGTAGAGCTACATATAAGTTTCTCTAATACCATCCACATTGGTGTATCTTAAATGACCTTTTATGATACAAAGCACAGAAAAAGGGTACTACCTCATGATGTATATAGATTACCCCAGGGACTAATGAGGACATAAATTATAAATATTTCAAAAATTAAAGAGCATTTTAAAATATCACTTTATTCAAAACCAAGTGCAAATAAAAATTTCAACTTCTTCAAAAACATGGGAAAAATTGTCAGATATATCAAAACATTGGCTTAATCCCAATCCAAGAATCATTCTGGAAGAAAAGAAAAGAAAATGAAGACAGATGATATTATGGACTCTTAAGAAAGATTACATGTCACACAATAATTGGTAAAAAAAATTTATTGATGCACCCTGGCTAGGAGTCAGTATGGTCTGCAAGGCTGTATAAAATATCCTTTCCAGACCAATCAATAATGGCTTGGAATATTTAGTCTACAACTAGAATGAATCATCTGTGGAACTGATCCCGGGATTCTTGATAAAAAATGTGCTACTTGTGGAAAGATCACTATCGTATCATCAAAGACTTGCCATGATAGAAAAACTGCATGAAGTAAAAAACAACGAATCCCATGGGGGAACTAGGTTGATTCTGCAGCATTGTATAGATGAAAGAAAACCCACTGTTGTCTAAGGATTCTAAAATAACAAATATACAAGATAGTTATTAAAGGAACATTTGTTGAACTCTGATGTAAAGAAAGTACTAACACTATGAAGCTGTGAATCCACTTTTCATAGTTTTATTTTCTCTCAGGCCATGCCTCTGTTTCATTCAAATTCCATGTCTTAAAAATTTGCAAGAAATGAAAATTGTGCAAGTCAGCTCTGTGAAGCAATGAGACCTTATGATGACAATTGTCAACAATAATTGTTATAAGAAATAGCTTATTAATTATGGATTTTTCTCTAAATTCTAGACAAAGTATATGGAATTTCATATACTAGATACATATCTGTGGGACACAGATTCTCACCACTACACTTCTTTAATGGGTGGCACATGTTAAAGAGAACAAGAACTGTCCTTGGACCTATTACAGCCATTTGCATACATGTATACACTGTGGAAGGAACTTTTACAGTCATTTACATACATGTGCTGTGGAAGAACTATTAGAGTCATGTGCATACATGTTTTAAATCATGGCAAGACCTATTACAGTGATTTGCATATATCTACAAACAGTGGATGGAACTACTGCAGACATATGCAGATATATATATGAACAAACCATAAAATGAACTAGATACATATATGTATAAACCAGGGAAGAAATGCAAACATATGCATATATTTATAACATATGCATATATGTATAAACATGTGTAAAAATTTTAAGCTGATGAAAAGCTAACATTTTAAAGTTACATTGATAAAAATCAAATAAAATCAACATGGTAATTTTCCAGAAATTTCATTTTACCAAAACTCACAATGCATTATGCACATCTCCATAAGGTCTATAAGAAGGACACCAAGTGGCTGAGTGGTCTAAAGTGTTTGCTGTTACAGACCAACAACATCTCACTTCTGTCTGTGTGGGTTCAAGTCTTGGGCTTGGCCGATAGGGGTATGTGACAAAGTTTGCCAGTAGCTTCCCATGGGTTGGTGATTCTTTCTGAGGTTTTATGATTCTTCCTCCACCACTTACACTGACTGCCATGTACAAATAAAAAATGGCGTTAAATACCATAACAAGAGATAGATCTATAAGAAATGTACATAGTTTCAAAGGAAACTAGGAACAATATGATGGACTGGTTACTTGAAAACCAAACTAGCAAAATCATTACATGGTATTATTTTTTCAAAATAAACCATTTAGTATCTTCATAAGGTGATGCACATCTTCATGATCAATGCATTACACATCTCCACCATCTCTGCAATTCACATTTTCATGATCTCTGCAATACACATTTCCATTATATCCACAATACACAGCTCCATTATCTCTGCAGTAATCTCCATTTTCTCTGTACTAATTTACATACATCTATTTTTTATCTTTTCCACAACAGAGCCAAGTCTAAAGATAATGCATTGAACACTATATGAAGTTAGTTGCACATAGGACTTTACATGGTCACATGACAATTATCAGATTCAATATTTTTAAAATTACTGAGCCTCTTGCTAATGAATCATGGGTCATTCTCACCATGTCTGAAACAATGAATAAAATTTCAAAGTAATACCTGGAAAATTAATGAAGGAGAAGATAAAACAAAGCACAGACCATACAGTGGGATATCAATGGAAAAATTACTAACATGAAACCTTGCATTGTTTTCGAAAATTTGTTTAGCATCTTTACAATGTAATTTTGCCAAATTTCAGGATGTTCACATTAATTGCTCTATGTACTCACTCAAAGTCCAGTGTGTGTGTGTGTGTGTGTGTGTGTTTTGTATTTTTAATGTAGTTTTAACAATATTTCTGTCATATCACTATGGTGTCTTCGGTGTGGCAGTTCATAGTGATGTCTAGCACTGGGCATCACACCACAGACATGTAGCATCATGTTCCACCCAGTCACATTATCCTAACACCAGGCCAACCAGTCATAACACTAATCCCTTAATGTTGAATGCCAAGTGAGGCAATTGTTAATAAAATTTTTATAAGTCTTTGGCTGGGTTTGAATGAATGAACTCTCGCATCCGCATCTGAGGTGGATTCTCAAACCACTAGGTGACCAGTGTGGTATCATAAGTCCAGTCTAATTGCAAACTGAACAGAACAGATCTTCATGACATGTTGCTCAAGCATATCAGGGTCTATGCAGTTTGTAAGTATTGGAACATAACAACTGAGACCCTTAACTGCCAGCGTATTATGCAATGGAAGATCAGCATCTATGATGTTTACAGTTTTCCAGCTATACCTTGACTTGTGTGCAAGTGTATACATCATACAAAATTTCAGGACAATGAAACTAAAAATGTAGAAGGGTTGATTTACACAGAAAGGTATCCAAGATGGAATGAATAAATAGACTGAAAGACAAAGAAGTGCATTTCAGTGGTCTCTACCCTCTCACAGTATTGGCAGGGACATAATAATAAGCAATCAAATTAAAATCACTTCTACCAAAAGTATTCCGTACAGTTTTTACAAGGCTGTTACAAGGTGACTTACTTAGGATCTACTTAGGTCTTAAAGATAAATATGAAACATGGTAAATTTGAAAAAAAAATACTATTACTAATTTTATATTCAACTTCAGAAAAGATTATGATACAAATTGATGAGCTCTTAGAACCTTCATCAATACTGCAACCATTGGCATCACTTTTTCCAGTAACATGTTAAGGACACTAAACTTCACACAATACATGATCCAAATTAAAATCTTATAACAGAATCCTGCCCCATCATCTGACTCAGACTCAGAATCCCATCCCATCATCTGACTCAGAATCCCATCCCATCATCTGACTCAGACTCAGAATCCCATCCCATCATCTAACTCAGACTCAGAATCCCATCCCATCATCTGACTCAGAGACTTATTCAGAATAACAATTCTAGCCATTATTGTGATGTTTCCTTGTATGCTTTTTTTCACTACAGAGAAATATCTTCATACGTCAATAAAACTTGATTAACTTGATTGATGAACATGTACAATGTTGGCTCCCTCAGCATCCTCCTCAATTGATATGTACATGTACCTTGAAACCTAAACTGTTGATTACAAGCCAAGAAGAAAGAATGGTTGACATCCGGTAATGGTTAATATCTATTAAGAGTGTTTTGTATAGACTTTTATATGTAAAGACACAAGTGATGATATTTGGGGTGGGTGAGGTCTTAGTAAAAAAGAAAAAATATCTCTATTTTACAGCAGTGAGCTAAATAATGTGTTTGAGGATGGTGTCAGATATTGGACTAAATAAACATTGTATTTGAGGATGGTGTCAGATAATTCCAATAAACAATGTAAATTACTTGCAGCTTCCTTTGTAGAATGACGTTATTGTACTTTACACCATGTAGATCAATATTTTCAGGTGCAATATTCATGCAAAACTGATTAAACCCACAACTGGATAACAGTTCTGCAGTCTGGAAACACTTTTTTCCTGCAGACTATAACAGTCTAGCTAATCAATTGAAGTTCTTTTCTCACAGCTGATTGTCTGCTAGATTACTCACTGGATGGATTATCTATGTCCCTAATGCATTTATACATTTAAATGAATGTTGTACAAAATTCAGTAATCTGCACTCAATTTAAAATTCTAATTTCCTTTACCTGATATTGCACTATAATATTGAATGGATCTCTTTTAACACATGCCAGTGTTTTCCGTTGTCTGACGCTATCAGAAGATTGTGCAATAACGCCCACGTCACTAGCTCCAGTTGGAACCTGTAAATTTTACCCCATAAGCATCAGCTTGATACAACAAGAGCATATTGCCAATGTTATGGAACCCCCAAATTTCATATTGCCAATGTTATGGAACCCCAAACTTTCATATTGCCAATGTTATGGAGCCCTCAACTTTCATATTGCCAATGTTATGGAACCCCGAACTTTCATATTGCCAATGTTATGGAGCCCCCAATTTTCATACTGCCAATGTTACAGAGCCCCTGACTTTCATATTGCCAATGTTATGGAGCCCCAAATTTTCGTATTGCCAATGTTAAGGAGCCTCCAACTTTTATATTGCCAATGTTATGGAGCCCTCAACTTTCATATTGCCAATGTTATGGAACCCCAAACTTTCATATTGCCAATGTTAAGGAGCCCCCAACTTTCGTAATTGCAAATGTTATGGAGCCCTCCATTTTCATATTGCACCTACTGGCAGATCAGTATCTGCTTACAGTATTCACATGAAATCTTGTAAAATAAAAAGGGCCAGGGATTCTCTTTCCAACCAGGACAACTTTTTATCCTTTAATCTCAAAATACATGTTTTTTATTCATTGGATACAATTAGTTTTTCTATAATTAGATCCAAATGTATTTTCTACCTGTTCTGGAGAGCAGGCATTTCTTGTTGAAAACTCCAACTGTCTGTATAATCTTGCTGTTTGCATGATCAGGTTAGGCCACCAATAGACCTGGTATCAATGAACTGTGTAAACAGCTTAGAAACATTATCTGATCAATGTTCCAGCTTGCTATTAAATTCTCCCAGAAGTATAAAGGGAAAGTGCAGGATATTTTTCAAAATAGTTGTTCAGATTTGAAGTAAAATATATTCATCATACAGGCCTCAAATTTAATATGCAGGCCTCAAATTTAATAGCTCAAAGGCCCTTCAGATTGAGACTACTTGTTCAACAGCCCAGCAGACTACTGGTAATTTCAAGTCATGTATTTGAACAAGCAGTTCAATAAGCTAAATAAAGGCAACAAGCCAAAGAAAAAATATAAAAGAAAGATATTTTTTAAAAATGTTAAAGCTGCTGTACATTTTACACTCAAGAATTATGATTTTTTTCACAATACAAAAGGCTCAGGCAGACCAGAGACTGCTTTGCTGCTTGACAGATAAAAAGAAGCAAATTCAATGAGCGCTCACAAAGAAACTGGGGTGAACAGGGTGCTTTCTGTTGAAATTTCAAATTCTGTTGATTGGTAATGAAAAATATTGTCACAAGATTCTATCTTCAGCTTATATTTAATGGCAGATCAATCATCTGTACACAGTTTCAAGGCCTTCAAATCAAGATGCCATATGGTACATTTTATCATTACTGTTCAGCTGAGTCTGAGTCATTTAGACTTTTTCTATTTATAGTTGCAACAGCCATATTGGAGAGAATGTCTGCATAATTGTACACATCTTAATGAAAGCCATTGATGCAAATTCACATTTGACCTAACTCTATGGTCAAAATATCATCTTTTATTTTGTAATGGCGGAATTGCCACTTATAATCATATGCTAAAAATTTCAAAGCCTTTGTACTAGCTTGCACTCAGTCCAATTTTCCTGTTGTTAACTTTTAAATAAGCCTTTTAAAATCTTTTTTTAGTTTCTGCAGCTAAAATGAACTGTGGATGAGCATCATTTTAAAAACATTAAGATTCTTTTGCCAGCATGATTACATTAAATTTAGATGCAATTTTTTTCATCATTTTTTATCTATTTTGTTTATCTATTTTTAGCAATGGTGGCCATATTTAATGACTGAACAGCATCAACTGAAAAAAATGAAAGACTGTTATTTAAGCAAATTTTATCTTAACCATTTTTTTTTAAATCTTTACAAAAATTTTAACGTCTCTATATTTATAATTATCTTGTAGCTGTACACTGAATTTAAATATTTTATTGTCTAAAGTATTATTGCAATTCTTTCTCTTTGCATTTTTAAAACTTTAAATTGGCACCATAACTATGTATTGCAAAAACCTTATACATACTGGTATGCCAATGTGCTTTCTGTCAAATTTGGTAAAATTCAGCTGAATCATTTTTTATTAATCATTTAAAGTTTATTCTATTTTTAGTAACTGCAGCCATATATGATGCTGAACCAGCATGTGTACATTTGTTTAAAAAAAAAATTGTGTTAGAATGCTGTTAAATTCGGTGGAACAAATTCATAGTTTAAAAGGTTTTATATTTTTTGCAACTGTGCTCATAATTGGTCTTGAATGGGCTTCATTTGTATAAAACTTCAGAGCCTATTATTCCAGTAAGTTAAAATTTGGTTACCATTTTTATGAGAAAATGTTTGAGGATTTCCTATTTATAATTAATGGCGGTAATATTTTATGGCAGGTTGGCATCAGTTATACAAAATAAAAATTTCTTTAAGCTGCGATGCTATCAAATTTTGTCATGTAATGTTTGAGAACAAGCTGTTCAATGGATTTACAAGTCTCAGTAACAGCAGCTATATTTAACTGGCATCATCTATATAAATATAAAGTGTTTAATTGTCAGAATGCTTTCCATCAAATTCTGTTGTTGAGAAACCAGACAAAGCTTCTATTTTTAGTAATGTGGCTATATTTGTTGTTGAATCAGCATTATTTGTACCAACTTTAAATGCCATTATGCTAGGAAACTTTTGGATTTGTATCAACTTTAAATGCCATTATGCCAGGAAACTGTTGGATTTGTATCAACTTTAAATGCCATTATGCCAGGACACTGTTGGATTTGTATCAACTTTAAATGCCATTTTGCCAGGAAACTGTTGGATTTGTACCAACTTTAAATGCCATTATGCCAGGAAACTGTTGGATTTGTATCAACTTTAAATGCCATTATGCCAGGAAACTGTTGGATTTGTATCAACTTTAAATGCCATTATGCCAGGAAACTTTTGGATTTGTATCAACTTTAAATGCCATTATGCCAGGAAAATGTTGGATTTGTATCAACTTTAAATGCCATTATGCAGGAAACTTGGTCCACTTTGGTCAAATTTTTCAGAGTTTTTTTTAGAAAAATATTGTTTTCAGATTCTTCTGTTTTATTAGCAGTTTCTGAGATGTTACTGAAAGGTTTTGATGCCAATGGCTGGCAAATTAGATGCTGAATCAGCATAAATTGTATTACCCCCCCAAAAAATCAGCATACATTGTATCAAACAAGAAGGTCCATATGACAGAGTGCTTTCTATCAAGTTAACAAAATTTTCATCTTTCTAGCAATGATGGCCATTTTCAATGCTGAATCAGCATTATTTACATCTGTTTGAAGCACCATCATTTCATGAATATGAATTAAATTTGGATAGTCTCTTGTCTGAATATGAATTTATGTTGGCTATATTTGGCTCCCTGAATATGAATTGAAGTTGCCTATATTGGGTTGCCTGAATATGAATTGAAGTTGGCTGTATTTGGTTGCCTGCATATGAATTAAAGATGGCTATATTTGGTTGCCTGAATATGAATTAAAGTTGGCTATATTTGGTTGCCTGAATATTAATTGAAGTTGGCTACATATGCTACATATGGTGCCTCAACATGAATTGAAATTGGCTATATATTTGGTTGCCTGAACATGTATTAAAGTTGGCTATATTTGGTTGCCTGAATTTAAATTGATGTGATGTGATTATGTAGCTTTAATAACTTTTCAGTCAAATCACTATGATGTCTGCAGTGTGGCAGTTTATAGTGAAATTTATAAATTGTAGTTGGCTATATTTGGTTGCCTGAATATGAATTGAAGTTGACTATATTCTCTTATCTTAATATGAATCAAAGTTGGCTATATTTGGTTGTCTGCATATGAATTAAAGTTGGCTATATTTGGTTGCCTGAAAATGAATTAAAGTTGGCTACATTCTCTTGCCTGAATATCCAAGGAAAGTATATGTACCTACATTATCTTGCAAAGCTTTGATTACTGATGAACTTATTCAAATTGCTTGATAAATATACATTACTTGATACAAAAGAGAACTTTCTATCTTACGTCTTTCTTTCCTAAATCTCGACTTCTGTCAATAAATAAACTTGAACTGACACACCAACCACAACATGAAAAGAAATAAATTTGTTTTGTGTTTGATACAAATCTATATCTGAACTCATTTTTTCATACACCTCTAATAATTCAATTTTAAATTAGATAGAGCCATTTTCCAGAAAAAGGTGGCGATGGTTGTTCTTCCTTACAATGTCTGACTACTAACCTTTACATCCATACCATATGTATTTGCTTATAAGTCGAGTCAAACTACAAGCAAAAAAGATCTTGATCTGCAATGACATAATGCACCTGCAGATCAGAATCAATGTTGTTTTATTCTACTGATTATTCCTAACAACTGCACAGACCCAGACTTGACAGTGCTTTATATGACAGCAGTTTTGGGTCTGTGCAGTTGGACTTGTCTTATAATCAAGTAACGATGGTACTTTGTTCAAAATTCAGAAAAGCACAAATAGCAATTCTGATGTACCAAAATCTCACTAACTTGGAGCAAGGTGACAGCTGGACAGAAGTTAGTGTTTATGATCACACTATAGTCAGATATCATCCCAGCTTGACATCTAGAAAAGGTGGTTAACAAACTAGGCTATTCAAAACAGAAGCTGTATTGAATTTATCTACATATAATCTAAGGAAGAATATTGAGCAGAATCCAATAAAATGCTTTGATTTGGTGGTTTACAACACTGCAACTGAACCAGGTCATTTAATGCTGAGGTAACTGGAAGGACATGCCATAGTAGTTGACCTAGGTTGATCTGATTGTAAAATTTGAACATAATCTTTTTGGTTAGAAGTCTGGTATGCCAACCACTCACCCGCTGCAGCTTCTGTATCCATTATTCACCTCATACGAAATCCAGCTTACTTTCCATGGCTTTTGACCTTTTGCAGTTTCTGCATCCATTAGATGCCTCTTACTACATCCTCTTGACCTTCCATGGCTTCTCCTTCTTACAACTGCATCAGGCCTGTTGTAAATTAACATGTATGAGTCTGCAGGCCTGCAAGTAAAAGGTATGATTCTTAAACACTGGTGGATTTGGTCTGTTCTACATGCATAAGTCTGCAGGCTAGCCAGTAAAAGGTATTACAAAGGTTGGTATTACAAGCCCTAGAGGACAACAACTTCATTGTGTCTAATCCTTTTATCATTAAGACTGACACACCCTAATAATGATGATAAGTATATCAAGTATAATCAAATTATTTCAAATGATTTTAAAATTTATATAGAGATGATAAAACATTGACTGATTTACAAATGCTCCAATTCAGATTTCAGCAACCTATTTTACAAATCATGCCACTTTTTACCATATTAATTACAAACCAAATGAGCACATGGCACCAGTAAGATAGTAACACTGTTACAATCGAGATTTTAACTGCTCTTCACATGACACACTCTTGATGTGGCACATTGTGACACACATGCCATAGGTCACTGACAAACCTGCTCTAATTCCAGGTCCTCCACTGTTCTTGTGAAAATGCAGAGAACAGTAGGAGTTAACTGATTAATTTGAAATACTATTAGTGCCCAAAAAGTACATACAAGTTCAATGATTACTCTGAAAGACTGTTGGTTCCCCAAAAGAACATGCAAGTTCACTGATTAATCTGAAACACTATTAGTGACAAAAAAGTACATGCAAGTTCATTGATTAATTTAAAACATAATTAGTGCCCAAAAAGTACATGTAAGTTAATTGATTAATTTGGAATACTATTAGTGCCCCAAAATACACATTAAGAAATAAATATTTTGTGTTGTAAAGCTTTGAAAAGAAATGCATTGAATTTGTGTTTGTTTGGTTTGTGAAATTATGGGTTGACAGTTTGCATGGCTGTATAGAAGATTCAAACAAGTATTATATATAAAACACAGCTATAATTTGTCATTTACTGAAAGGTTCTGCATTCAATTTACTTAAATATAAAATTTCTATATTGCATCCATAAATTATTCCAAGTGATTTGTGACATTAAATAATACTTCATATGTCTAATAATATACAAACAGGGACAAAGTTCCACAAAAGTCATGTAAAAGTGATTAGATATTTTTCATCCCATGGTATACATGTAAAAGACATTGAAAATTTGTCATGCCTGGGTATACATCATTCTAGATAATTTTCTACATTCTGATTTGATAAAGTTTTAGTTTCCTTTACTTTTTTGTTAAAAATTATGGCTTTTTAGAAACTAAACGTGGCCTCCATATTGACATGATGTGTCTCTTGAATATCAATGTTGATCCAATGTCAAAACTATTTTCTCATGTACGCTAAAATATTTTAATGACAGGCTACATTTAATATTAATCACAATACAGTATACCTAAAAATCTGTGCTATTAGCTCAGTAAATGTTTTTCACTTATTGATAGCACTCCAATATAGGTATTATTCCTGCCAATACACATTACCAATTTAAACTCATCAAGTACAATTAAGGGCAATGCTAAAGGGGTACTAGGTACTATCTAGACACTTTCCCACACTAGGTAAAACTCTTATCAATGACAGGATTCTATTGATGGCCATTTAAGTACTCTGTCAACTTTTCACTTACCTATATCAATGATTTGGATATCTCCTCAAGTAGGTGACCATTTTCTTCCTAATAGTTTTATAATGTGGACAATCACCCAAATACTGCATACCAGATCAGTTTTGTGTATATAAATGTTTGTGGGACACTTACATTTCTTAAATGTAATTCTCTTATGCATAGTGATATACATAAAAACAATACTGTTATTATAAAAATATTGAGTACTACCTCATTATAATGCTGTCAATGGAAGCCATAGATTATACCTCTGTATAGTAAGACTGTTATGTAATTAAATGCTGCCTCATTATTATATGTTTTGTAATGAAGTACATTATTCCCTCATTATAATGATGTAAGACCTCCCTCCTGATAATGATATCTCTGTAACTGATAGATTATACCACCTTATAGTGAGATTCTTTTGTAATGAAGTATATGATACATATAATTTGACCACCACTTAATAAAATGGGATTCATAGCCATACTGGAACCACCCTCAGTTGTGAAATTCCTTTACAGTGAAGGAACTCTACATGCCCTGAATATTCAGAATATAATGAATTGTTCAAACTTTAACAAAACAAAGGTTTTAGTAAAACCCAGCATAATACACACCTGTATATGATGGATACCCACTGATAAAGGACAGCTAGAACTGCATGGTTGTGGGTTTTACACCTGCCCAGGCCAGTCCTAGGTTGGCTGCCACTGTGTGTCCTTGGCAAAGAACATAGCTTCCATTTCTATGACATGATACAGCCAATAATATTGAAAGTATATGTAACATTAAAAATAACCAAACTAAAAAAAAACAATGGACAAATCCATCTTTCTTAAGTTTACTACATCTTTTCAGGGATAACATTGCTGTCCAACAAGGATAACATGAATATAAAGACTTTGATGACAGCCTACCCATTAACCATCTGGCTCTGTAAACATCCCATACAATATTAATGACTTTTCCCTGAATAAAATATTTGTCTTGGCCAACATAAATAAGTTGTCACTTTTAGCCTTATATTCACTCTTTCAGTGTCAAACTTCAAAGTGGTCATTTCAAAACTGATTTAATCTCATGTTCTTGGTAATTCTTTTATAACCTCAAAATATTTTTTTTTTAAATGTACTGATCAACAGATTTTTCTTTCTTTCCATGACAGTAATAATATAAGAAGCACTGGCACTCACCAGGTTAAAGGTGAAGAATGTAGATACTTCCTCACCCACAAGTCTGATACACAGATCTGGGTTGGAGTGTGTTCATGTCAGATGTAACAGGCTCCTTTCTTCCTATAAGTTGTATAAATTAACAATAAGCCTGGTACTCTGTGTATAAAAAGCACCAAAGAGAGTGCCAATATCTGATACACTGCAGATGTAAAATTCACAATACACATTTCAAGGTCTAGAAGGCGTGAGAATGAGAATAGGATCCTTGGATATGAAGAAATGCTTTGGATAAACTGTCATAAGTAATGTTTTGTTAAAAAAGATGATTTAATGGCTTAGTTCAATTTTTAAAAAATTCTCTTCTGTAACCCTGTCAGGCCTCTTCTGTAACCCAGTAAGAAAGCAGAAAGAGTGATGGAAAGAGGGACAAAATTTGAAATTAAAGATGAGGATAATGCTGATTAGATAAACTTGAATTTTACAAGACATGATGTCTATTCATGATACAAAAAAACAGGACATAATGTCTATGCATGACAAAAGAACAGGACATGATGTCTATTCATGATACAAAAGAACAGGACATGATGTCTATGCATGATACATAAGAAAATCATGTTTTATGAAGATATCTGAAAGAATTAAAGACATATCAACTACGCAAAATTGTTTACAGATGGATATGTATGTACATACATACATGTGTGTGTGCATGTATGTATGCATGTATGTACATATGTAGGTACGTGTTTGTGTGCATGTTCGTAAATGTGAGCATCAATGTGTGTTTGTATGTATGTTGCTGTATATAAACAACAGGAACAAGAAATTCCAGATAAAAACTTGAAGCATACAAAAGAAAACTGCTTATAAAAAGGCCATGTTACATGAAAAATATCCAACCACATGAAAAGATTATTTAGGCCTTACCAATTTCACTTATCTACTAATATTTTCACTGACCATATACAAGTAATGAATATGATGAAAAAGGGTGTTATAACCTACCAGTTTAAGGGTGTTATAACCTACCAATATAAGAGTGTTAAATAATACTAGTATTGAAGGACTAAAACTTTAACACCATCTGGCTTTGGTGTACAATTTGTCTGGCAAGAGCAGAAAATATGGCAACTTTTTCACTGTGACCTCCAAAGTAAATGGAATGGTCATGTTTCCATAATATATTATGAAAATGTGATAATTCCACATTTTAATAATAATAGTAATAATAATAATTATAATAAAAAACAACATTATTGTATGGGATAACTGAGTTATACCATTCCCACCCAAGGCCATCAAGATATACAAACTGTTGTGAATAAAAACATGTATAATAAACATGTACAAGACATGCATTCACATAATAATAGAGGGCATGTATTTACAATGAAAATGACCTTTTTAGATAATGGTCATACAATTTTGTCTTTGGACATATTTAGACTTGGTTTTTATCCAAGTTTGGGAGGAAGATCATTCCACAGAATAGCACCAGAATAAGTAAATAATTTTGGATGTCTTTGTGTTTGACAGTTGTGTTCTGCAATGACCATTTGTAATCGATCTCAATTTAGGTCCTTGGAATTATGATTCTTTGCTTAAAGTAAACATTCCCTGTAAATATTTGGTGGGCATATCAAATAAATATTTTTGTGTGCATGCCATGTAAATATTGTGGACAAAGTTCATTCATTATTTGGAATATTATTACAGACTTGTGATAAGTTAACATGTATTCAAATTTAACCAGTTTAATTCAGATTGTTGTTCTGGGGCTTAATGCCATTTCTCAGCACATGATAGGCTATACATGGTGGCCAGTATTAATGGTGGAGGAAGAAACCGGGAAAGGGAAATCCCCTGAAAGATGCACTGACCTACCAGAAGCTACTGGCAAGCTTTCTCACATATCCACATTTGCCGAATCTTAGACTTGAACCCACACAGACAGAGGTGAGATGGCAGTGATCCGTAACAGACAGTGCTTTAGACCACTCAGCCACTCTGGGGCCCCATTATTATTATTATTATTATTATTATTATTATTATTATTATTATTATTATTATTATTGCATTATAAGCTATAATGGCAACTATATGTCTTTTTTAATAAAATCCTCTTTGATGACTAATTCAAATCTAACTAGATGACCAATTGTGTTTTTCTGGCATCTAAATCCATGAAAAAAGATGGAAGGCAGTTTGTTGGACTCAGCTATCAGTCTCTCACTCATAATTTGTTTCACAGATTTGCATATCCAACTTTTCAATGCCATGGGACAATACCTGGAAGGATTTGTATGTCCTTGGCAGGTTTTGGTTCTAGTATTACTTTTGCTTCCCACATTGATAGCAAGTCACCAGTTTTGCATATTTGATTGAAAATGTATAATAGTGTATCCAGCACATGTTGCAGAAGCTGACAGTGGATATTATATGGTAACAGCACCTGTAGAAACTAAACTTCACATAGGACCTTAATATACCTTTTTTAAACTGTTCTTCATTTTCTTGTATATAAGTTGAACTGGATGGATGGACAAGAAGACTATACACAGAGACAAAACCACCATCCTGACATGAAAAGCAACCTGCCATCTAAACTTAAAAAGCACTCAGCCTAACCATGCCAGATTTCTTTCAATTAACTCAACAGGTCTGATCAAAATTATCTTCTTTGAGAAATGATGTAATGTTGATTTTGGATATACATAGATACTTTTCTATTTTTCAGTGTAGAAAATATGGTTTTTCGGTACATTAACACCATTCAATTCTATTCCATTTTGATTCCAATCTCAAGCACCATACTAAATTTATTAGGGTAACTAGGAAAGAAACATTTTTAACCTGCCTAGGTTACAACCTGGACTGACTGGGGCAGTGTTAAATCACTTTCACTTAATAAATAAAACAAATTCAACAATAATTCCTTTTCTACCATTCAAGGGCTTCTCACATTGATAAGGTAGATTTATGGTAGCTTTGGCTGGAAACCTGGATTTTTGTCAACAGTAACATATGGAATTGTGTTTAGGTGTGCAATTAGCTCATTATAGAATGTTTATTTAATCCTGATAACAAGCTCTACATCAATAAATAAATCTTTTAAAAACCTTCACAAGAATCAATTTTACCCTTACACTGCATTAAGTAGTTACAATGTTTTATGTTTGAAGAAGTTTGTCCACCATAACTTTTATTAGATTTAAATCTGTAAGTTTGTATTTTTGGTTTTAAAAAATGTCCCAGCATAAACCTGAAATGCACTCTCTACAAGATATACAACAGTGCTTAAGGGTCTATTTCACAAGCTGTTTTAGATAAATAAAGCTGACAAAGATTGGACTGAAAATAACTTATGGCAACTTGGCAAATAACTGTATTCTGGGTCTGTCAACATCTTTATAATAAAAAACCCTTAAGTGTCAAGCATCAGTTTACAGCCAAAAAGTCAATGCCCCACATTTTTTGCAAAATGTTGGCACTCAGTAAACAGCATGCTTGCATATCTGCCAAATTGCATGCATAGATAAGCAATACACCACTAGTAGCCTCTGCCATACATAGATAAGCAATACACCACTAGTAGCCTCTGCAATGCATAGATAAGCAAGACACCACAAGTAGCTTCTGCCATGCATAGATAAGCAATATACCACTAGTAGCATCAACATTGCATAGATAAGCAAGACACCACTAGTAGCCTCTGCCATGCATAGATAAGCAATACACCACTAGTAGCCTCTGGACTTAACTTATATTTTGGTTAAATTTACATTTTTAGAAATTTACCTTTAACTGGCACCATATATCCATACTAAGTCAACATATTATTTAACACTATCAGACATACACATATATACATAGCTAAATATTGACCACCAACACACACACACACACACATTTTGCCAATATGTATCGTTTTGTTTAAAACTCCTAATGAATCATTTAAATAAACAGCTTACCCATCTTCTTTTGGAAGGCCAACTCTTACAAAATGAG
Organism: Potamilus streckersoni; assembly: GCA_016746295.1. NCBI lineage: Eukaryota > Metazoa > Mollusca > Bivalvia > Unionida > Unionidae > Potamilus > Potamilus streckersoni. Next base: position 426,857 of record JAEAOA010000584.1, read on the forward strand.
GTGAAACTGCACTTGTCACTGTCAATGCAGGCTAGGACACTCATCAGTGCAGGACATGTGTAAAATACTAGGTCAAGAGGAATTTGTACATTAGTTCAAAAATCTCCCAAGGTTCTAAAGTTGGTCACATTGACAATTTTTATCTCTTTGATACAATATAAAACTCATTAGAATGATGCTGTTATTGTTGTCCTGAATTTTATGCCATTTTTAAGCACACACAATAAGCTACACATGGCAGCCAGTATAACTTCTGGAGAAAGAACCCAGGAATACCCCTCCCAGGATCCAACAATTCACAGGAAGCTACTGGCAAGCTTTCTCACACACCAACATTGGCCAAACCAGAATATGACATACATTTAGTATGATAGAGCTTTTCTTTGTGAGTTGCATCCACATCCCAAATGAATGATTGTTGGTGAAACTGAACATGCAAGGAACAAACAACCAACAATGCAACAAATGATGTAACATGTTTTTATATTCCATTTCAACCAAATTAGTAAGTGGCCAAAAAAACTGTCCTATATTAGACATACATCAGTCATGTGATGTGATGTGATTATGATTTTTAATGTAGCTTTAAAAAATTTTCAGTCATTTCAGTACAATGTCTGGAGTGTGACAGTTTATATTGATGTCTAGCACTGGGGCATAATGCTGCAGACATGTAGCTTGATGTCCTGCCCAGTCACATTATCCTGACACCAGGCCGACCAGTCCTAACACTAAACTCTTACTTCTGAGCTAAGAGAGGCAGCTGTTAGTATCATTTTTGCAAGTCTTTGGTATGACTCAACCAGGGATCAAACCCAAGACTTCCAGCATCCAAGGCGGATGGCTCTAACTACTAAGCCACCAGAGCGGTTCGTACATCAGTCATCAAAGTAACTTTGGTCCTATATGAATTGTAACTGTTTATGGCAAATTTAAATTTATATGCAGGGGAAATATTTTATAGAGCTGAGACAACTAAACTTTTTTACTTTCTTCTTTTGATGTTGTTTCTCTTACCTTGACTACTGTACTGTTAGCATAATGAACACTTTAATTCTTTCATTTCTCCCTGGTAAATATGTGTGCAAAACCCTACAATAATGACTAAATTATGTCTTAAAGAAAACTGTTGAATCAATTTTTTTCAATAACCTCAAAATTGATTACAATACTCATAATGCACCTAGTCCGTGATTCCAGTTAAGATCCTAGTGAATTCAGAATGATCCATCCTGCAGACTACAGTGCTTTTTGGTGCAAGTATGAATTTCTGATTATGTGTGCACAATATCAACTAATCCTAATGATTGTATACATACCTTGTTACACTTGTAAAGCTATATCAAAATCATTGCTAATGGCGGCAAATAAAAAATATAAGTTGATTGACAACTGGGTCAGAAATAAAATAAAATTTAAAAACTGGAGAGAGTAAAAAAAATTTCAAGGTCTAAAATTTCTTTTTTGAGGTTTTTTTAAAACTTAGACACAGTGAAGTACAAGATTATTTCTATGGTGTGCATAACATGTATTAAACTTTTGATAAAAAATTAAATGAATCATAGAATAAAATGACAGGATGTCTTAATTTGCAAAATAACACTTTTTCAATTACTAAGCTAGCATAATAAAAAAATGTGGAAAAAAGCATCTGTCATGGGGTTGGGAAAGAGCCATTTATACATTTTTTAAATTTGTATTGTTGTTATTTAGATTTTCTTCAATTTCTTAGCTTTTCATCATGTTTCTAAGGTGAAAATTAAATTATATATTTTTAAATGCTACTGAAGTTCAATTCTAACCATGTAAAAACAAGCAGTATTGTCTATGATGTGTTATTTTACTATCAAATAATAGGCTGAAATCTATTTCTACATGCGACTGCACTTTGTCTACGACTACCAGGTGAAGTAGTTATTGTCTTGACTCTTTGTCCATTATATGCTTGAATATTTCATGTAGACAGTCTGCTTTGCTAGTTAGTATTGATCCAGATCAAGCCAGGTAACATTAGGCCCAAGTGGGCCAGTTAACACTCACCTCCATTACACAGCTTAATAGATGTCAATTTCACTATGTACCTTTTGTAGTATGTTAAGAACATAACCAAATGTAATTTTTGTGTCGTGTCCATTTTACTAAATTATATACCATGTCCATTTTACCTATTTTGTTATAGTCTGATCAAAATCAATGATGAATTCACACTTAATAGGTGCTCATAATCAAATTCCTGCAAGATTGTTAATGCATAAACATATTTACCAAGGTTTATTAAAACTGAGTGAGAAACTCTCTTCACATTTTTAGATGGAACAAGCTTCACCACTTGGGTGCAAGACCATACTATTTTTTGAACACTGTGTTGGTATACGTGACATGTGTCAAACATGCAGTTAAAGGATCATAAACATAATTATATTTGTAATTTTCACTATTAATTTATGACAAGATATAACCATTTTTTTAAAAAAGAGGACAAAATATTTTGCATGAATATCAAAACCCCAGTTAATACCATTATAGACTAAACAAGACTTCTCAGGAATTACCATACACTCCATACTGATGGATATTGCCAGCATATATTGAAAAAGCACCATGGTACAAACTACTGAAAAAAATACAGTAGTAAACCAGTATATGGTAGATACCACACACCTCTATAGGTTCCCATAGCATCTTTTGGCAAGACATTTTGCTCCAATTACCAGAGTACAAAATAATCCAGTAAAAGACTGTGTCAAGCCAAAACCTACTTTTACCTATTGTTTTTGGTACTTCCTAGTAATTTCATTTGTCAAAATAATACTTTCCAGTACAATTAGCATTTGTCAACCTCATGTACATTAAGTTATTTTGGAAAAGTGCAGTGACTGGTGTACTTATTTAACACCTACAAGGTTCTGTGCTTGATTCATGGTTGTACATTGTACACTGACCATATGGCAAAATTTAAACAACTACATTTAACTTAATCTCAAAGGTGTAGATAGTGGCATTTGGTGTTTGGAGAAGAAATAACTGGAGTAACTGGCAAAATCCATAAACCATGTATGGAGATACTAAACAATAATTTTCTGTTCTGCACAGTTTATTTTCTCATGTACATTTTGCTACTTACCTAGCATTATCATGTGCAACGTTTTATTCTTTTGACCCAGCACGTGTTTTTATTATTGAGATATAAACTTGATAGGCAAAATAAACTTCATTTCTAACTCAATATTTTTTTTTTCATCTGTATCATACTCTTTTCTGTCCCAGTGATATTTAATTGTGGCAAGTTAAAATATTCAATAGGCTCAATTATCTCTGCTTCATAATTTACTGTCCAGTATATTGTTCTGACACTGAGTACTTTCCATTATCTCTGCTACTCACCACTGTTTCAGGCATACCCTCTGGGAAGGTGGAAATACAATCCACATGCCCTGCCTCTTGTGTTTATTGATCCAGCCAGTGGCAGGTATTATCTGAAAAAAATCAATAAAAAGAAGCAACATTCATTGCAAGATTTCTTTCAGTAGTTTCAGACCAACACAAGTATTTTCATACCTTTTGGATTTGATCTGTGACATCCAATACAATCCCCTTGAAAAAAATCTTCTCAGGTAATCTATTAACATGTAAAATAACAAACAAAAAACAAAGAAAATGTTCATTGATTTCACTTCATTTACTGTTTAAGTTAAGTCACATGACCTGTCATCAGTTAGGAAGATTTGAAAGGTAAATTGGGTCAGGCAGCCTCCAAATTGTCCCTTAGCTTCTGATGCCATTGTTAGCAGGTAATTATATACCTAATGATGATACTAGGGTGAATAGTTTGGCAGTATATATGCTTTATACCATGCTATGGAACTAAAGTGAAATTACTTGTGCTTCCTGTAAGAAACAGCAGACAAAAGGTGAGTTCTATCTGTTTCAATGGTTAAAAATTGGCAGTTCATTTTGTGTTCTTTACAGCCCAGTGAGTCAGAGGTAACAGATGTTTCAAGCCAATAAGCCTAAATATGAAATCACTCTAATGAAAGACATAGTCATAGATAAACTTGTTGAATTTTCAACATAGCCAACTTACAAATGAAATTATGTTGCAATTAAAATGAAGAATAGGACATACAAAAGGTATAGCTTCAATCAAAAGGAAAGATTAACATGAGAAATAAAGGGCAGTATGGAAGGGGGTGTTTGAAAAGGCATACCATTCTTTCTTGACAGGTATATAAACATGCACTAAATTTCCTGACAGGATTTTGATAATATAAGGATTTTTATGAAAAAAAAGATGTACTAGGAAACCTTCAGTACAGAATCAATACGCCTAACGTTTTCATGATGATTAAAGAGAAAATAATTGATAAATGTGATGAAAACCATGAGTGAAAAGTAGATTTTAGATTTGTCTCATCAAGAGATGATCATGATCTGTCAAGGAAAGCCAAAAATTATTTTACATCAATTATATATCAAACGGAATATCTCAATATTCTCCCACTGATAAGACAGTTCTAAGATGAACAGACTGCCCTGCCACAAAGGTTGATACCATAAACTCTCACTTAAAAACAATCCTAATATTTGAACCAAGTAATGGATATTTTACACACACACACACACACACACACACACACACACACACACAGAAGTAACAAGTCAAAATTCTTTTAAAGGTTTAAATGTATGTTTAATCTACTTGAAGTCATGTTATTTTTTATGCAGCATGTTTAATCTACTTAAAGTCATGGGGGTTTGTAAACTTGCAAGCTGTTTTATCTACTTAAAGTCATGGAGGTTTGTAGATTTGCAGCCTGTTTGATCTACTTAAAGTCATGGAGGTTTGTAGATTTGCAGCTTGTTTGATCTACTTAAAGTCATGGAGGTTTGTAGATTTGCAGCCTGTTTGATCTACTTAAAATCGTGGATTTTTTTGGTGACATGTAACTTGTTTGATTTACTTAAAGTCATGGAGGTTTGTAGATTTGCAGCCTGTTTGATCTACTTAAAGTCATGGAGGTTTGTAGATTTGCAGCCTGCTTGATCTACTTAAAGTCATGGAAGTTTGTAGATTTGCAGCATGTTTGATCTACTTAAAGTCATGGAGATTTATAGATTTGCAGCCTATTTGATCAACAGGAAGTCTTTGGGGGTTTGTAGATTTGTAGACTGTTTTATCTACTTAAAGTCATGGAGGTTTGTAGATTTGCAGCCTGTTTGATCTACTTAAAGTGCAGCCTATTTGATCAACAGGAAGTCTTTGGGGGTTTGTAGATTTGCAGCATGTTTGATCTACTTAAAATCATGGGAGTTTGTGGACTTGCAGCATGTGTGATCTACAAGAAGTCATGGAGGTTTGTAGATTTGCAGCCTGTTTGATCTACTTAAAGTCATTGAGGTTTGTAGATTTGCAGTCTGATCTACTTAAAGTCATGGAGGTTTGTAGATTTGTAGCCTATCTGATCTACTTAAAGTCATGGGGGTTTGTACACTTGCAGCATGTTTGATCTACAGGAAGTCATTGGGGTTTAAAGACTTGCAGCCTTGATCTAAAGGAAGTCATGAGGGTTTGTAGACTTGCAGCATATATGAATCAATCAAAGGGCTTAAATACTAAAGTTATAAATTGTGGATAGCTGGGAAGGGGATGCAAAATTCTCTCCAAAGAGAAAAACAGAATTCATAATTAAAAACAATCTTCTGTAATAATTATTAATCCAAACCCACTTTGCCTGATGCATGCACACATGGCTATAATATCTCACATTAAGTACCTATATTTACATCAACATTTTCTACTATCTCCAGCATAAAATCATAAGGAGACATATGACAGAAATATTAGTTGGGTATTTCCTGTCTCATTTCATCTTGATTTTCAAAATTTTGAAGAGTGTTTGCTTTCTGTTGCAAACAATAAGTTGGATTATTTCACATACTATATTGAAGCGTGCCATTTAGCTAACATCATAAATGTTATTACCCTTAAAGTGGTTCATATAAATACAATACTTTGTGCACCATACAATTTTTAACTGCAGTAATATGATACCTTCATTCATGCACATACTGGATTATACTAATCACATTCAATTAACAGGATTTAAAATTACAGGTGTGCATGAAATCCTGTGCAGAATATCATCAATTTTCAACCTACTAATTATCATACCCTAGTAGCCCCAATTAGAAGATAGAACATGTGTGATTAGTACTAATCCAAAATCCAGTGTGAGATAACAGTTCCTTATAACAGCTGATTTACACTGTTATACTGGAGACAGCATTTATACTATTACTTGATGATAAGTTTGCATGAGTATTATTTTCATTTTAGATTTATTATGCCTTTGTGTATTTATCTCTCTCTATAGCCAAGAATTTTCTTCTAACCATATCACTAATGGTGTCAAAAAAAAAATGACTGGACTTATGCTTGAATATAATTTTTAAAATTCTTCTTTAACTTTGTTCTAAAAGAGGTTAGAATTACTACTGTCTGTATCTTTACATACCTACATGCTGAATTTTGATGATACCAATTAACTTGTTGAATTTTCATATCAGTGTTTCGAGTCTGAAAGATTTGAATCAAATCAGTTTAGTGATTAAGGGAATGAGACTAGTTTGATCATGTGGATGGGAAACACAAGTCTAATGATCATGTGTATGGGAACACAAGTCTGATGATCATGGGGATTGAAAAATGAGACGAGTTTGGTAATTGTGGAGATGTGAAACTGAACTCGAGTTTAGTGATCATGGGGATGGGAAATTGAATTTCCTATAAGTCCAAGAAATAAAAATATGCATTATCATTATGATATTTTCTGGGTTAACTAATTATCCAAAGAAAATCCTTTTCTTCTAATTATGCCAGATGACTTAAGTTTAATTGTATTTGAGATTTAAATATACTTTCTTTTTGTCATTCTTGCACTGTGTTTTATCTCAGGGCCTGAAAATCATTGTGGACTAAGATAGGAGGAGCAATATTCTTTGGGCCATGGATATCTGTTATATATTACCAGCCCTAGCATGTCAGCCATTACTTGGTTCCTCCTATAAAATTGAATAAAACAATAAAATGAATAAAATATGCTGTATAACCCTTAAAACATCTGAAGAGTCATAATAGTGTACTGATTTGATGAACTCACTGCTCGATAGAGAGAGACTGGTATTGCAGTAAATAATTCAATGGACTGAGTTTTAAACAGGAATGAATGAATAGGAATGAATAATATTGTTAATAATTTTGTTTAATAAATTTCACTTGATCTAAGACACAATAACATGACCAGGATATGATTGTCACAAGTTCTCTTCCAGAATATTCTGTTTGTAAATAAGGTTAGGCCTTGAGATCAAATTAAAGTAAACAATTTTAAACACAATGACCATTATCTACACTACCCATAATCATGGTCAAGGATCAAGCACACAAAATGAATTAAAAATATGTAACACCAGGGTCTATTTTATGATGCATAACTGTGGTTTCTAATCATGCTTCTAAAACTGCACTCCTAAAGAAAAAAAAATTCACCAAATGGCATTCTCATTTGATACATTAATGAGAGAAGGTCCCCCATACATATTCACTTCTAGAATAGACCAAGAATGACTATGCCTTTACCTTTTCTCATCATCTTTAACCACATTATTTTTCCTCATGAAAGAAGGGTATTGACTTGTCAACAAGTATGGGTTTATCATCAGGTAGCTTTCATCAAGTAATGACCAGTAATCAAGTATTAGTCTATCATCAATCATATGACTATCATCACAAATTGGCCAATCATCAGGTACTGGTCTATCAAGCATGTGCATATCATCAAGCATGGTCCTATCATCAAGCATTTGCATATCATATGTCATGGTCCTATCATCAAGCATTATCTGGCTTGGGCCTATCATCAAGCATCATCTGGCATGGGCCTATCATCAACAATGTGGATATCATATGTCATGGTCCTATCATCAAGCATCATCTGGCATGGGTTTATCATGAAGCATCATCTGTCATGGGCCTATCATCAAGCATGTGCATATCATGGCATGATCCTATTATCAATCAAGCATCATATGGCATGGTCCTATCATCAAGCATCATTTGGCATGTGCCTATCATCAAGCATCATATGGCATGGTCCTATCATCAAGCATCATCTGGCATGTGCCTATCATCAAGCATCATATGGCATGGTCCTATCATCAAGCATCATTTGGCATGGGCCTATCATCAAGCATCATATGGCATGGTCCTATCATCAAGCATCATCTGGCATGTGCCTATCATCAATCATCATATGGCATGGTCCTATCATCAAGCATCATCTGGCATGGGCCTATCATCAAGCATCATATGGTATGGGCTTATGATCAAGCATCATCTGGCATGGGCCCATCATCAAGCATCATATGGCATGGTCCTATCATCAAGCATCATCTGGCATGGGCCTATCATCAAGCATCATATGGTATGGGCTTATCATCAAGCATCATCTGGCATGGGCCTATCATCAAGCATCATATGGCATGGTCCTATCATCAAGCATGTACATATCATATGGCATGGTCCTATCATCAAGCATTATCTGGCATGGGCTTATCATCAAGCATCATCTGGCATGGGCCTATCATCAAGCATCATATGGCATGGTCCTATCATCAAGCATGTACATATCATATGGCATGGTCCTATCATCAAGCATCATCTGGCATAGGCTTATCATCAAGCATCATCTGGCATGGGCCTATCATTGAGCATGTACATATCATATGGCATGGTCCTATCATCAAGCATCATCTGGCATGGGCCTATCATCAAGCATGTACATATCATATGGCATGGTCCTATCATCAAGCATCATCTGGCATAGGCTTATCATCAAGCATCATCTGGCATGGGCCTATCATCGAGCATGTGCATATCATATGGCATGGTCCTATCATCAAGCATCAAATGGCATGGTCCTATCATCAAGCATCATCTGGCATGGCCTATCATTAAGCATCATCTGGCATGGGCTTATCATCAAGCATGTGCATATCATATGGCATGGGCCTATCATCAAGCAGGGAATTATCTCACAAAAGTATGGGCCCATCCTTTAGCATGAGCCTATCATTATTTATGGACTTGTCATCAAATACTGGCAAATCATAAAGTATTGACCTATCATCAAGCACTAAACAGCACTTGTTAAGAAAGCCTGTAATAAATTACACTTATGAAGGGAGTCTGTACTAAGTAGAATTTGTGAAGAGAGCCTGTACTAAATAGTACTAGTGATTAAACACTACTAAATGGCACTTGTGATGGGAGCCTGTACTAAATGGCACTTGCGAAGGGAGCATGCACTAAAGTGTACTAGTGATGGGAACCTGAACTAAATAGTACTTGTGGTGGGAGCCTGTACTAAATGGCACTTGTGATGGGAGTGTGTACTAAATAGTACTCGCAGTGGGAGCCTGTACTAAATAGCACTTGTGATGGAAGCCTGTACTAAATGGCACTTGTGATTTGTGATGAGAACCTGTACTAAATTGTACTAGTGGTTAAAGACTGTACTAAATGGCACTTGTGATAGGAACCTGTACTAAATGGCACTTGTGAAGGGAGCCTATACTAAAGAATACTAGTGAAGGGAGCCTGTACTAAAGTGTACTAGTGATGTGAACCTGAACTAAATAGTACTTGTGGTGGGAACCTGTAAATGGCACTTGTGATATGAGCCTGTACTAAGTAGTACTTGTGATGGAAGCCTGTTCTAAATGGCACTTATAATTTGTGATGAGAACCTGTACTAAATAGTACTAGTGATGGGAGCCTGTACTAAACAGTTTTATTGGTAAGAGCCTGTACTAAATAGCACTTGTGATGGAAGCCTGTTCTAAATGGCACTTGTAATTTGTGATGAGAACCTGTACTAAATAGTACTAGTGATGGGAGCCTGTACTAAATAGTACTAGTGGTAGGAGCCTGTACTAAATAGCAATTGTGAAAGAAGCCTGTTCTAAATGGCACTTGTGATGGGAACCTGTACTATATAGTATTAGTGATGGGAACCTGTACTAAATAGTATTTGTGATGGAAGCCTTACTAAATAGTACTAGTGATGGGACCCTGTACTAAACAGTACTTGTGATGGGAACCTGTACTAAATAGCATTTGTGATGGGAACCTGTACTAAATGGCACTTGTGAAAGAAGTCTCTACTAAATAGCACTTGTGATTTTTATTGTTATTGTTATAGGGCTTAATGCCATGTTTCAGCACAGTATTAATGGTGGAGGAAGAACCCAGGATAAACCTGGAAAGAATCAAAAATGCACACAAATTACTGGCATGCTTTCTCACATATCCACACTGGTCATATCCAAGACTCAACCCTTGATGACAGAGGCAGTGATCTGTAAGGCATAGTGGGTTAGACCACAAGGGGCTCCAAAAGCACTTGTAATGGGAGCTTGTACTAAATGGCACTTGTGATGGGAGCTTGTACTAAATAGTACCAGTGGTGGGAGCCTGAAACTAAATGGCACTTGTGATGGGAACTTGTACTAAATGGCTCTTGTGAAGGGAGACTTTTACTAATTAGTACTAGTGATGAGAGCCTGTACTAAAAAGTAAAAGTGATGGGAGCCTGTACTAAATAATACTAGTGATGGGAGCTTATACTAAATGGCACTTGTGAAGGGAGCCTGTACTAAATAGCATTTGTGAACTGAGCCTTGTATTAAATAGTACTAGTGATGGGAGCCTGTACTAAATACCACATGTGAACTGAGCCTTGTACTAAATAATTTTTGTGATGGGAGCCTTGCACTAATTAGTACTTGTGATGGGAGCCTGTACTAAATAGTAATAGTGATGGGAGCCTGTACTAAATAGTACTAATGATGGGAGCCTGTACTTAACATTACTTTGAAGGATGCCTGATCAAAACAGCAACTAAATAGTACTAGTGATGGGACCCTGTACTAAACAGAATGTCAAAATGTCAATACAGTGTACCTACATTTCACATGTCTCAGCATGTTTTATTACTAACACTTGTTTCATTTGTGAAACCAAATTGGCAATTGTTTATTTATGCAATCAATATATACAAAAGCAAGACTAATTACTACATGCTCTGAAAAACAGTGAGACCCTGCTATAGCATGCTCCATTAGAACAGGAATTCAGGTATAACACAAGTCACTGTGTAGCTCCCAAAACTTTACATACATATATGTTTCTCATATACAAAAATAATTTCTTTCTTAAAAGTTAAACAAAACATAAAACGTTTACTAACCATTTTGTGGAAGAGATACAAGACAATCAAAGCACGGCTCCTGAAATTTTATATATTTTTCTTGTACACAAAAAAATATTCTTAAAAGTACAAAAGAATGATGTCTAAAATGTTTAAACTGCAATTTTATTTTCCTTATTGTTAGTAAAACACACCATCTGGTGAATTTTTTTACTGGAAATATTGTTGGCTATTTACTCTTGTATATACATGTACAACCATTGTTTTGAAGTGGAAAAATTCAGAGGCCCCATGAAAGGAAGCCACAAACTTGATATAAAATGCACTGAAATTTATCTATTGTGACATAAACAATTTCTTCATCCATATTTACAAACCATCTTACCGATGCAGTGTTACATCATAATCTGCTTATGTTGAAATCTAACATAAGTACTGGATGTTGTGAGATATCTGCTTTTTTGTTGACATTTCTGGTAATCTATCTTTCATCAGATTTTCGTCTGCTCACTAGTAATTAATATATTTACATAGACTGACATTTGTATGTGGATGGTAAGTACCACAAATTTTTTTTATAAATCATATGTGTATCTTTGAAGAAAATGTATATATTATAACAAAAATGCATGTAAGCAGCAACTCCTTTAAAAGTTTTAAACTATAATGTCCAACATATTTTTTATACTGTATTCTCATAAAAGACAAATTTTTCTTACATAGCAATTGGCAGGTAAAATTCAAATATGCATCAAATTATTAATGTATCACCATGTGTCACTCAAACTCTGTTTCTCTGGACTGACAACCAATACAATTGCTGGCAAAGGTGCAAGCATTGCCCTATATATCAGTTTGTCAGACTTCCAGACCTAATGGCCATCACCTATCTTACCAGCACCATATATCATATACAAATTCAAATCAAAAGTTCAACACATTTCATGAAATTTTCAATATGCACTTAGCACACTAATTTATATGGGGCATGTTTCCTGATAAAATACTTTGATTTTACTTGATGTGTGACTATCTCTGCTCTGGCATTGGTCTTTCAACTGAATAACAGACACTCCAATGATCTGCTGAAAAATCAAATCACCAGAGCAGAGTGAATGCTAAACTCATCACATATTTTCTTCACATACTGGGTAGGTTAAGTCAATGGCCAGTCAGTGACCCATACTGGGTAGGTAAAGCCAATGGTCATTCTGTCATCTATATTGGGTAGGTCAAGCTAATGGCCAGTCAGTCACCTATATTGGGTAGGTCAAGCAAATGGTCAGAAGCCCAGTTTTAAACCCATGCTGGTTCAGCTAAGCTGATGTTCAGAAATACAGTAAATGGCCTGAGCTTGGCAGATGAGCAAATTGTCAAAAAACTAACGGGACACCTATGTTAGTTAAGTTAATCAAATAGTGAGAAGCCCAGAGGGTCACTGATGCTAGGTCGATGAAGCACCCTAGTGGGAAATCCATGCCAGACAATTCAAGATAATGGTCAATAGCCTAGAGGGTCAACTATACTGGCTGTACCATATCACATAAAAATTCAGATCTGTAACTTCATGGAACTATTATTGGTTCAGTGGTTAGCATGACAGACCCATAACTAAAGGGTCACAGCTTTGAATCTTCAAATCAGATCAACCCAGATGGGTTATTGTGGTATCTTAGGGCAATGATCATTCTTCCAATTGCCTTCTTGATAAAAAAAAAAAAATTGCTTGTATTGATTTGCCACAAGACACCAAACCATCCCAAAGTAATTTCTTCCAATTTTTGGGAGATGCAGCAGTGCAGCTGGCAAAATTTCAAACTCATAATCCAAGGTTGTAGGTTCAATATCCTCCCAAGCCAGCTAGTGCATTGATCTCCCATTTTCTCAGTATGATGTAGATAATAATGTGCTAAAAGCACCATTAAAACAACAACAAAAATCATCACGTTTCATAAACTTTTGCACAATTTGTCAATCACAGTGATTTTTCTCAGTGAGCCAGTTCTGTAGAAAATGCAACATTAACTAATGAACACTCTTCCTATTAGCTAATTGTCAAAATGCAACTTTAATTATAACATCACTTTGCTCTGTATGCCCACTGTTTTCCAACTTTGTAACACTGCATGCATTCAGCAGGACAATATCAAATGAAATGCAACTGTAAAATAAAAAAAATGCTATCTTGCTTCGTGTGACCTGACATAAATCTGCCCAATACGAGTCAATGCTACTTCCCTCACCTAGCTATTAGAAATGGTCATGCATACATGAAAACTGTCCATGCTATTGCCGTTATAGTTAAGGTAAAGTATTCCCACCTAATCAGTCAAGGAATGCCCATCATCTTCACAAAATCTAAATTATAAAATGTCATTTCAAGAGGCAAAAAAAAAATAAAAATGATTAAGTGCAAAGTTGTACCAGATGTATACGGTAGGAGCCAAAGGGGAGTGAACTAGGGTTCTTTGTATAATAAAAAACATTAAGTGAGCCAAGCACGTGGGTTCACCTGGATTAATAGGTAAATGCTATGCTTGGTTAAGACTCTTTGAACTTACACAGTAGGAAGTCAATAATGCACTTTGCGAGTGCCACACTAGCTTCTGGAGCGTGGGAAAGTCTAGGAAAGCACTGCCGCTAACGCTCGAGTTGAGGTTGACAAAAGTAGATCCCCAGGTATTGTTGAGAGAAATGTAAACAAACTGGATCTATTTCTTTGATTACAGTGGAATCAATACATGTACCTTGCCGAAAGGAAATGGACACCCATTTTCACTTAATATGATAGCAAAGTTGTGTATTTGTGTCCATTCAATAAAGACTACACAAAAATTACATGTTCCTAAATGATCCCAAGTTAGTGTAGTTTATAATGGATTCAATTACATGGAATATGGAACAGTTTTACAAGGTTTCACTATTTCAGTGCACAAGTCTGATAAATTTGCCCCATATAAAGAAAAATTAGGCGCTATGCCGTTCATAACTGATGCATGCGAAATTTGAGTATTTAGATCAACCTTTCAATATACTCGGGCAGTAAATTAATACAATACTTACTTTTAGAAGGGTTCTAAAAATGGAAGGAAAGAGTGGTATTTTCCTGCCATGTGCAAAAGCATCAGCAAAAACTTTTTGAAATATAGACATTAAGAATATCTGTATCTGCTCCAGTTACACATTCAAGACACCCATGGAATTCCACTACGATATGGGATCACATAAAAATGAAAGATTTTTTTTTATGCAATTGTAAATTTGTAAAAGGTTTAACAAATCCAACATGTATCATTGAAACAAACTTCATGAAGAAAGTACCTTTTAAACAACAATTTTTCATTATTTCAATTTTTCATTATTTCATCCTGCTGGTCATATTTCTGTAAGAAAACTAATTCATAAATAGGTTAGCTTGGAAAACTATTATGTTCCCTTCAACAATGATGCTGATGCAGGCCCTCCCTCCTCCTCCACCCCCAAAAAGATTTTACATTAACTTGTAAAATCTGTAACTAAATGATGACAGCAAATGATATCTTTTCACTATCAGAAATCATCAATATGTGTAAATCAGATTACATTTTGAAAGGTAATGTTTCTTAAACTATGTTTCACACTGTTGACTAAAACTGATTTCATCCAGTGTTCAGTCATTGGGGCAACAAAGATTGTATCCTACTTTGTTATCAAAACGCAAGCTGGAAAAAACGTATTGCTACACCTCTAAGGTAATAACTGCTCTACTTTATCAATGATATCACCATCAAAAATATTTTGGCAAGATTGAATGCAGAATAATCAAGCATTTGACAAACATGCAATTGAATTTGTAGTTGAGCCTGCCATAACACCTCTCCCAGGAGCAAAATATAATGAATGAGACAAAAGACAATGTTTCCGACACAAGCCTGCTCCTTCATATGACGAATGTGACAGGTATATCTGAGGTGATGTTCAAATGTCTGACCTATGAATTCTTCATTTTAACAAGTGTGGGAAAGTAGTTCTACCTGAACCACAACTTTCACTCAAACAGCAAAAGCATTTTGATACAAAAAAAAGAATGCCTACTACCTTATGTATCTACTGGTAAGTCCAGTCCAACTGCCAACAACATAGTCACTGAATTGCACTAACAGATTGAGGTCTGTATTGCTTATTTTACTGATTACTCCAAACAAATTGCACAGAACTAAAACTGCAGGTGTATTAATGATGTAAATTCTGGGTCTGTGCAATGTGCAGTTGGACTTTTCATATATGCAAGTACATATCCCAAATATCAGTCAACCATATAATATGGGGGTTTCATATTATTATATTAAATTATAGAAATGGGAAACTTCAATAGGTGATTTAGCACCTATCTATACAAATCTATGGGAAAATGATCAGCTGCCTAATATAATTATCATCTGAAACATCAATTTCCTCTGTCATTTTCAAGAGAAATTATTTACATTCCCATTACACATTAACAGGCACTAAAAGCAGTTAAAATTCTCAAAGACGCTATGTAATAAATATTCTCTTTTCTCTTGTCAACTTAAAATTCTCATAAAAGAACAATGTACTGATCAAATTGTCCCAACAAGTTCAATGTTATGAGTTTGCATTGAAGATTTATGACAACAATAAAATTTTAATATATAGTTTTAAAGTAAAATGCATGAAATCAAATTTTAATAAGCACTAGATATAGACACAAGAGAACTCTGTCAAGCTGCTACTACTATGAGTTTAATATACAATGTATCTAGTTACCTCATGTTCTTAATGTTTTTTGGCAATAGCATCTATTAAATATTGAAAGTAATGGTATCTCTGCTGGTATAGCAACATACTTGTAATCCATGAGTCATAAGTTTAATACCTGCCCAGGCCAACCCAGGCTGGCTTCATCTGTGTGTCCTTAAGGAAGGTACAGTAGCTCCCATTTAGTTGGCATGAATGTGTTACATTGCTGTTTAAACCAACCAACCATCCATTAAATAAAATTTGCTGTTAAAACCAACCATCTACTAAATACAATTTGCTTAAATGTGCACTTCAAATTGGGCATAATTGTTTACTTTATGATGCAATAAGGTGAAAAAAGAAAAAGTGGGTGCACTCTATTAACCATTGCAAGCCCTGGTATGTTAAAATTGCTCTATGCACCTTCCACATGTTGTAGAAGACCACTAATGGAGGCAGGAGCTATGGTAGAACAGTGAAATCTGACCAAATGGATGTGGGTTTGAATCCTACTACTGGATCAGCCCAACTCAACTGATCTTAATTTAATTCTCAGTCTCTATCTAAACTAATTGTGGAACATATAGGCCTCATATATCTACAGCAGCCTAAACTCTATCTAAACCAATTGTGAAACATTTTTTTGTTGCACAGATGATATCATGAGTATGCAAGTATTCACAACCCCTCAAGACTTTGAACTCTAATGAAAACTTAAAATATTTATAAAATAATAGATATTATTTTCTAAACTGGACAAAAGTTATCAAATATAAATAATTCATATACCTTGCTAGGAATGAGTCTTCCTATACTGGAAACAAACCAACTGATTACTGATATTATTATGTTATCTATGGAAAGCTCAGAATAATTTGTATCCCAAGCACCCATCACTGGCTTATTTATCTAACCTGTGTTGTTATATTATTCCTGTCTCAATAAATAACATTTTTGTGTCTGTGAACTTATCTATTGCTTTTATTAGGAAGCTCACATTTGAAGGCACCATACTGGTGCATACAAACAGTCAATTCCAGACATCATACAAATAAAACACTTATGAGACATAATCCATAATACACAGTACTGGTGAAAAACAGCAGTGTGTAACACTGGCAAATTCAATCTAAACCTTTTGTTTTTAAAAAAGTGCACTGGTCTGGGATTAAACTATTGTATAGTAGATAGACAGGTACTTAAGCAGGCAGACAGACTATTAGATTGGTGTACTTAGTACAGTTATTATGGGCAAATGCTTACATGATGCTTTATATTTTAAAAAAATCTTTTTTTCTTTCATTTTTTTCTTTCTCTTTGCTTGTCAGTTTCTCTATCAAACTACCTTAGTGATTTTAATTTTGTTCAAATCTGTTAATATGAATTTTACCTGTATATTAAGCCCACCTACTTAAAAGAACAATTTTCCATGGTCTCAAGCTATCCTTACTTCACTGGCATGGCATTAATGATTTTGTTATTGTCAATTTGTTACCAACAATAAAATGGAGCAACATTATCTTTCCACTCTGCACAGCATCTCTAAAACTCAGAAATTCCATAAACAGTTTAGCAAGTGAAACAATCTGTCTGTCTAGCATGTCAAGCAATTATAACTGTCAAATCTGGAGGTACAACACTGAATTTTAATTGTGCTCAAATATGTGATGGAAATAAAAACAATGGAAGATTAACATGGCCTCAGAGAGTTGCAGATAGTATCTAATTTTTATTGATTCTTAGCTCTACTTTGACTGGCTAAGTACATGTCATGTGATGAGAAAACTAAAAGTTATTAGTTCATAATTAAACAGTTTTACCACATTTTTGTAATATGAACTTAGACTAAAAGCACATGCATGGAAGCAGCTCATTTGGGCTCAGATGCAAAGGCTCATGCATTGGCAATAGCTTGTCTTGGCTCCAATTTAAGGCCTGTGCTTGGACAATAGTTCCTCTTGGCTCAAATGCAAAGAGCCATGCATTGGCAATAGCTTGTCTTGGCTCCAATTCCATGCCTGTGCTTGGACAATAGTTCCACTTGATAGAGATACAAAGGTTCATGCATGAACAATATCTCCTCTTATTATGAATGCAATGGCTCATACATGGACAATAGCTGTTCCAGGTTCAAATGAAAGAGTCATGCATGGACAATAGTTCCTCTTGGCTCAGATGCAATGGCTCATACATGGACAATAACTGTTCCAGGCTCAAATGCAAAGAGTCATGCATGGACAATAGTTCCTCTTGGCTCAGATGCAATGGCTCATACATGGACAATAGCTGTTCCAGGTTCAAATGAAAGAGTCATGCATGGACAATAGTTCCTCTTGGCTCAGATGCAATGGCTCATACATGGACAATAACTGTTCCAGGCTCAAATGCAAAGAGTCATGCATGGACAATAGTTCCTCTTGGCTCAGATGCAATGGCTCATACATGGACAATAACTGTTCCAGGCTCAAATGAAAGAGTCATGCATGGACAATAGTTCCTCTTGGCTCAGATGCAATGGCTCATACATGGACAATAACTGTTCCAGGCTCAAATGCAGAGTCATGCATGGACAATAGTTCCTCTGGTCTCAGATGGAAAGTTTCTACATATGGATTTTAAATCTTTAAAAATGAATCTGAGCACAGTTAGTTAAATATCTGTATGATGTGTCATATTGTACCCAATGACACACCCAATTCAGTTGTGTCACATATACTCACCTTTCCACAAAAGCTTTACTTGATTTTGTATGTATCTGTTTGTGAGGACAACAAGCAGGTTGTCTATCAGATAACAAGAGTTTATTAGAATACATCAACTATTTCCAGTAAGAAGGGAAATACATTTCTAATAAAAACTAACAGTGCCAGTGCTTCTTTGTCTATGAAAATTTATATATGTGGGAATAATATTGATCATTAAATTGTGGGAATGATATTGATCATTAAATATTTTATCTGTTGGAATACTGTCAATCATTAAACATTTGGATATCTGAAGGAATAAAGTCCATCATTTAATAATCTGTTATCTTTGGGAATAGTGTCAATCATTTAATATTTAGATATCTTTGAGAATACTAGTAATCATTAATAATTTTCTATGTGTAAATTATTGAACAATTTGTTATCTGTAATTTTTTAATATTTTGCTATTTATAAATTATTAAATATTTTTTTTATCTGCAGGATTATTGGCAATCATGAAATAATGTGTTGTGTGGTATACTGTCTGTGTAAATAATGTCAATTATTAAATGTTATGTTACCTATGTGAACACTGTCAATTAGTAAATATGTTGCTATCGGTGGAAATATTGTCAGTCATTAAATATTTTGTTGATCACAAAATCTGTTATTTGTGGGATTAATATCAATCATGTATTGATTTATTTTCAGTGAGAATACCAGCAATAATTAAATATTTTTGCTTTCTGTGGAATTACTGTTAATCATTCAAATAATTTTTACCTGTGGGAACACTGTCATTAAAAAATCTTTTTCCTTGGAAATACTATCAATCATTAAAAAAAAATTGTTACATGTGGAAATACTGTCAGTCAATAAATAATTTATTCCTTTGGAATTACTGTCAATCATTGAAATAACGTTTTACCTGTGGGAATACTGTCAGTCATTAAATAACTTTTGTCCTGTGGAATTAGTCAATCATTACAAAATTTGTTATCTGTGGAAATACTTTGTCATTAAATAATGTGTTACCTTTGGGAATAATGTCCAACATGAAATATTTTATTACCTGTGTTATGAGACAATCATTGAATATTACAAAGCATCAAACTGCATCAAATTTAGCAAGGCAAGCATTTTTTGGCATGATTTTATTCACATTAAAATTCTGCAATACAAAAATAACAAATATCCTCTGCTGACTGCTGGGTCTGACAGTTATCAGATGTTTGTAACCTGAATTGTTTCATTAGCTTCCACTTAATGCAAGCCATGTCATGCTTCAAGTATGCAACAAATAAGTGATATTCTTACTGAAGATGACTGTGGGTGCTCTTTAAATTAAGTTCTGCAGATTGATTTTTCTTGTACAATTTTATTTCATTTCAATCTCAGCAGCAATACATATTTATGGTTTGAAAATCCCTAATATTTGAAAGACAGTGGCATTCATTCATATTATCTAGATTTATATAACATAGCATGCAATGACATCAAGCACATTAAATGAACAAGAACTCTTTCTATTAAAGATAATCATAATGATAAAAAAGACCATAGTAGTAATTAATAATTGTTAAAGTAAAGATAAGCTTAATTACAATTTTCATAAACTGCTCTGGTGGCGCTGTCGTGAGAGAGTTGTGGGTTAAATTCCCAGCCAAGTCATACCAAAGACTTTAAAAAATGGTACTAACAGCTGCCTTGCTTGGCACTCAGAATTAAGAGGTTAGTGTTAGGACTGGTCATCCCTGGTGTTAGGATAATGTGACTGGGTGGGACATCATACTACACATTTGTGGCATGATGACCCAGTGCTAGACATCATTATAAACTGTTACAATGCAGACATCATAGTGATATGACTGAAAAATTGTTAAAACATTAAAAATCCAAATCACACACACAAACACAAACACACACACAAATCAAAAAATTTTAATCATAAATCACAAAGTTTTGCCAATCAGTAATTAACTTAAATACTATGTTAACAAGATTCCTAAAATTTAACAATGTAAAATATGATAATCTGCAGTAAATGTTTGGTTAAAAGCATGGCAATGATGGTCAAGAAATCACTGCTAGAAACAAAAACAACAAATAACTGTTGAAAACACTGGACAACAAATCAAAGTTGAAAATTCTAGCCAAAAATTCTGTTCAAGTCTTTGATGCCTGAACTAAAAGACCATGACAGTCTGGCCTATATGTTCAAGTCCTCACTACTTGAACTAAAAAACCATGACAATCTGGCCTATATGTTTAAGTCTTCACTACCTGAACTAAATGGCCATGACAACTTGTCTATATGTTCAAGTCCTCACTACCCTAACTAAAAGACCATTACAATCTGGCCTATATGTTCAAGTCCTCACTACCTGAACTGAAAGACCACGACATTCTGGCTTATATGTTCAAATCCTCACTACCTGAACTAAAGGACCATGACAATCTGGCCTATTATGTTCAAGTCCTTACTACCTGAACTAAAAGACAATGACAATCTGGCCCATATGCTCAAGTCCTCACTACCAATGCAAACACCTTGACAATTTTGTTTACATTGTGTCCAAGTCTTCACTGCCTTAACTCAAACACCTTGACATTTTGGACTTTATAGTGTGTACAAATTAATCATGATTTAACTGTTTAATTTTTCACAAATTTTTTTCTTATACATAGTTCATGTTTTCAGATTTTTACAAGAAAATCTTTTAGTTTTAAAAGTTTGTATTTCAATGAAAATACAAATCAAAGTTGAAAGGTCAATTTTAGACCATTGTGAACATCTGTTGAGAAATAATAATGTAAATATTAATAATGAATTTTCTCAACAAGGGATACACATAAATCATACAGTAAATTCTAATCTCCCCCATGACTATCTAATATTTAATTTTAGTTATTTACATTTACAGCATGTATTCCAATTATCTGCATACACATACGTTCATGCACTTACATACAAACAGAAAAAAGGTGAGCATTATTTCTATTTCTTATTTTATCCACCTGGACCAAGTATTATGTTAAATGAACATATTACATCAGAGAAATACATCTCATTTTTAAGAGTCCCTTTGAATGAGGGAATTTAGCATAACACTCCTGAATAAACAAGACTACTTTGTACTGTTTAATTCCTGGCTTTGATAGGGTGAAACTGTGTGTTAAGAATTTAACATTAGATTGTAATATTCATTAAGTTGATCTTCACATAGCTGAAATATATTATATATAACTAGGGTAGATGCCCAGACAAGATTTATACATGAAATTTACCTTTCAATTAAAAAAGCCTCATGAACTGGTACAATTTTATGTGTTAAAGAGTTGAGGTGTCAGACGTTTTATTTAGAATTAAGCTACAATATCTTCTTTTGTAATAGCATCTTCTCCAATGCACATTTTAACCCACCACCCTATACAATACTACAATCATCCACATGTGGTTCAAGCACCACTCCATACAATACTACATTAGTCCTCATGTGGCTGATGTACCACCATATACAATACTACAATCATCCACATGTGGTTCAAGCACCACTCCATACAATACTACAATAGTCCACATGTGGCTGAAGCACCACCCTATACAATACTACAATAGTTCATATGGTTGAAGCACCACTCCATACAATACTACAATAGTCCACATGTGGTTGAAGCACCACTCCATATAACACTACATGTGGTTGAAACACCACTACATACCCAGAATAGTCCATAATGTGGTTTATAAGTCAAATTGCAAAAAGAGATCCTGACCTGCCATAGCATAATACACCTGCAGATCAGAGTCTGTGCTGTTTATTCCTCTGATTACTCCTACAGATCTGCCAGCACATTATGCCATGGCAAATCTGGGTCTGTGCAATTTGCTGTTGGGCTCAACATATAAGTTGAGTACATACAATATCTGATAAACACCAAACATTATGTTCCTTTGGTTTATTTTGGTTGCTATCTTGACATTATCATAGGCAAAGTAAATAATTTTCTATCCATGACATCAGGTTCAATCAAGATCAATTTGTCCTGTGATTACAGTTATCTGTGAGCATGCTAACTCAAAAAATATGGATTTTTATATAAAAATTGGTGTATACAACCTGTTCTATGGAAAATTAAAGTGTATAATTTGTGGTCTGAATGGTAGTTGAATGGAAAGAATGAGACATACAAGTGAGCCAGGCCTTAATCAACAGTATCATAATCATCTTACCAAGATAACACCTGCTATGGACCCCTGACATGCAACTGTGTCCTCTAATCTGAGAGGATTCAACATAGTTTGTCATCTCTCACTGTGGCCAAGACCTCCCTTCACTAAACCAATAAGCATGAAAAATCTTCAAAGACAAATTTGTATGACTTATCTAAACATTACACAATTATAATCCCTGTGGTATGAATGAGAGATGTGACCCCAGGGACCTGGGAGAATTACAAAACTTTAACCTGTCTTCATAGTTCTGTTATGCTGTCATCTTCATACCTTTAACTCAATGTGAATGAAGTGCCAGTTTTATCAGAGGATCAATTAAAATACTCATATGTCCCACAGAAAAGAGAATTAAATATCCTGCCATTGTTTACTAGAGATAACTGGAAATGCTAAACACTGCAAATGGTGACTGAGCCACATCATTGATAATCTCTATTCTTTCACCAAATCATCTCAGAAAACAATACACCCCTTTATTGTCTGTGGAAATATTTAACCATTCCTTAAATGTCTGTTGTAGAACAAAGGATGTCTCTCATTTACCAGTTCATACATGTCTGGAAGTTGAATGGCTAAGGAATGGCAATTAAAACATTCATTTCATTGCATTCCTGCTGGTTGTGTCTTTAATTTACATGTACTGTTACAGAATGCATGTGATAAATTAACATTCAATAATATTACTTTTTCTTTCCTTTCAAATGCATTACATTAATCTGCGTTGTGGCTCTATCTCATAAATGAAACATCCAGTTTTAACTACTGTTTTAAGAACAGGATGAAATAAACTAAATAATAGCCTTTAATCAAAATTAATTGCATGAGAGAAGTGTCATTTATTGTACATTTTGCAGATCATGTATCCAACACACTAACATAATAATAATAATAATAATAATAATAATAATAATAATAATAATAATAATAATAATAATAAAGGTTTTATTTCAGAGGGTGACTGAATTACAAATGAGAAACTAATCTACCTTGAGGCTCTCTATTATGTACATATAAATTACAAGCTAATAATCTGTTTTCACACACACACACACACACACACATACACACACACACACATACACACACACAGGTATTGTAATATGCACTTTAATAAGTACATCAATTTTTATTATTTCATCCATCTCGTACACTTATTGTGGAAGGATTCATCTATCTCATACACCTAGTGTGGAAGGATTCATCACTCTCATACACCTAGTGTGGAAGGATTCATCCATCTCATACACCTAGTGTGGAAGATTTCAGCGATCTCATAACCTAGTGAGGAAGGATTCATCCATATCATACACCTAGTGTGGAAGGATTCATCCATCTCATACACCTAGTGTGGAAGATTCATCCATATCATACACCTAGTGTGGAAGGATTCATCCATCTCATACACCTAGTATGAAAGGATGAGATGCTTAGATCAATTTAAGACAATGTTGTTATTCCAAATGCCTGAATAGCTCCTTTTATGGCTTATGTACTTTGAAAGATCTTAGATATGGGGGACCAATAGATTCTTTCCTTCATCTAAGGCTTCCAGCCACTTGTCAATCATAGAGATGAGGGCAGTTTTACAAGAATGATCTTTCAACAAAAGCACACTGTTGTTGTAGTTTCTCTACCAAACTGTTGTAAGTGCGATGAAACTGTTGTAGTTGTCATGTGGGTGGGTGGCAGCTACTTTGGGGAATTAGTTGATAGATCAAACAAAACAAATGTCTAGGCTACATATTTCTTTAATGGTTAATTTCTATTGTCTCCAAATCCCCACCTCCCTGATTCAAATTCAAAAACTCATAATAAATCTAGTCCTATTCATATTTCTATAACTGGCTTGATTGTTTCTGGTACACAGAATCTGTGTTTCCTATATTAAACTAAATATTTGATATCTCACTAATGAGTTGTCCAGAAGTTGATTTGAAAACATATAAATGATTATAATATATTAGATCAGACTCACGCTCACTTTCAACCTCTCCCTCGAAATATAAATCTTAAATAAAGTCCATAGGTAAGGGTTGGCAAAGAGTGTCAGAATTAAACTGTAAAATAAATATTTCTTTCAAAACAATATACAAATTATTTTTGCCAATTTGACACACCTAATTTACTATCTTGTCTCTAATATCATTAACATTTTCAAAATCTAAAAGCTAATTATAATTCTTGTAAATAATAATTTCATTAATTTGCACAAAAACAAATGGCTGCCTTCTCACTAGGTAGAGGGTGTAGCTAGAGCACCAGTTAAACCAAATGATTAATGTTCCTAAGGCCATGGAGTGAGTTTGCTGTAAACATTCTTGTTTTTAGACTGCAGAAGCAGAACATTTATTGAAAAGTGGAATGTATTCAATAAGGCTATGTAGAAGAGGAGACAATTGGAAAACAGTTGAATTATATCAAATGTCCCTAATACACTGTAATGCAACCCTCCTATACAGTTTCCTCTACTTTTTCTCATGTTCCACAGCACCAGTATGGATAGAGATTTTCCAGACACCTATGTAGAAAATCCTTATCATGTCTCGATTAACGGTCATCCAACCTCACATGACATAATAACAGCATTCTGGTTGGCAAATGGCTTCTCTGACTCATTTTGAAGATGTTGTCATGGAGATGACTTAACATCATCTTCTATTTCTATCAGATTTAGACTAACTTATCAGGCTGTGTTGCAACCACATTTCAGTTTATTTGTCAGTGTAAACTAAATCTTATACAATCTTTTGAAAGATCAAGTCAACAGATATTTGACTTTTTTTACTGTTTAGTTAAGAAGCAGTTTTTTAACATGGAATGTAAGACAAATAATCAACCATGAAAGTGTGAATGAAGTATGGATGGATAGAAATGGTTAATAACAGTAGAATTGTAGAACTGTACAAAATGCAGATCTTATCTACCACATATACTTTGAGGAGTCCAACAGCAAATTGAACAGACCCAGATCTGCCATCCCATAATACACTGGCAGATCTGAGTCTGTGTAGTAAAATCAGTAGAACAACAAAATAGACCCTGATCTGCATGCACATTATGTTATGACAAATCAAGATGTTTGCAGTTTGACTTGAGTTTTTTATGGTACAGGTTTAATGTGTTCACAAGTTTAACAGAAATTTCTCAAGTTTTCTGGGAGTTTTGTTTTTGAAACAAAGTTGTCAGTTATAAAAATAACAGAAATTATTCACAAAAACTTATATACTGAAACTAAAGAATAGTTAATAACAAATACACATACAGATCACCAGTTGAAAATGTGTATATGTACTAATTTTGTAGAGATACCTTTAAACAGTTTGAAAGTTATGCTACAGAAACAAAAGTGTCCAGAGGAAATGGATGGACAGAAAACTGAGCAAAGGCATACTGAAAACAAAGAATTGTGAATAGCACAAATGACATATCAGGGTCACTAGTCTAATAAGAGCATCAAGTATCATTGATATAACTTGACTAGTTTAAGAGTTATGCTCTTGAAATAAAAGTGAGGATATTAAAAAATCAACAGAAAGAGGGGATATGGAGGAATCAACAGAAAGTGAGGATTGGGATGAATCAATAGAAAGTGAGGATATGGAGGTAGCAACAGAAAGAGGGGACATAGAGGAACAATAGAATGTGAGGATAGGAAAGAATAAATAGAGAGTGAGGATAGGGAGGAATCAATAGAAAGAAGAGACATCTGGACCACTAGACCAATAAATGTACCAAGTTTTATAGAGACATCTGGACCAATAGACCAATTTGTGTACCAAGTTTTATAGAGACATCTGGACCAATATACCAATATGTGCATCAAGTTTTACAGAGACATCTGGATCACTAGACCAATATTTGTACCACAGTAAGAACCCCCAGACCACAGGAAGCTATGGTAGCTTTTTCAAAGTCACATTGTTCAAAGCCCAAAGAGACAATAACATGAGCAAAAGATAATCCATTCATAATTTTATCTGAAATATTTATCTGGTGCACCAGATTTTTGCTAACTTAGTTCACACCCTTCAATTATGTCTCACTCTACAGTATATTTTTTTTGCATAGGATTATATTTTAAATTGTTTTAAAGATAAGCATTTCCTCGGTTTTACTCACTGATTATACTGGCTATTCAAAAAATACCTTGCACATCTCAGGTATTGTTCAAAATTCCTATTATTTGGGTGTATGATTGATGTGTGTAATATAGGTTACAGTGTATGCAGCTTAACCTTATTTTTTGATGTGCACCTTTCAAAATACTGCTGGCTCTGCATGGTCACTTAAATTGTAAAGAAAAAAGCTAATAAAGTTGTTGTTACATTTTATATATTTGGCAATTTACTGCACTTTCAGAAGCTGGTATTGTCTAGTCTGGTAAAATGTGTTTCCTTATTTTAATGCCTGCTAAAGATAGTGTGCTTTAGACTAATTCACACAAGGGTGCTAGTTAGATGCGTGCTTAGATCATGTACAATTTCCACAAGTACAATATCCAAAGAATAATTTCAACCACAGTATTATGAAAATGAGCTATAGGTAAACCAACATTCTCTCCATTCTGCATGTTGCAAATGTAGACTACTTCACCTTATACCTGTTGCTCTCTCAGAATTCATAATACCTGTAGATCACCCACTTACTGTTTTATTTAATACTTCACTTCATCACATCTTGTTCCCATTTTTTTAAAACTGCATGTGATTATGGGATATTTATTGCCTGATTTGTCGAAGCTGTGTTGATCTAAAATGAAGTTATTCATATCGGCAATACAGCCTTAAAAAAAAGTCATGATGGAGACTGACAGTAAATTTTCCACAAAAGAATTAAATGAATCTACTGATAACAGAAAACTCTAAATTTTCAAATTATCAATTTCTTGTTTTAAAAGGAAATGTCCAAAATCTTTATTGCTTTTGGTAACTGTGTCAAAATAAAATATACCTCAGTGTCTGATGTCCACTGTAATTATCAATTGCACAGTTCTATACGCATGTGCATTATAATCCATTCCCCATGTTCTAATGATGTTATATAAATCTATATTTGTCTGGGATCATATATATACATCTATATATGATCCCAGACAAAGTCCATGTGCACATTGATTATTGAATCAAGCAACAACTGCAGACAAGATTTGCAAGCTAATCCATACCTATTCAACTAAAATAAAATTTAGATTATTGCAAAGTTAAGTATAACTGGAGTAAGACGTTCCAGTCTACTCTGCAATGTGTTTTCTGTGACTCATAACAAATCCAGGGCTTTCTGACATTTGTTGCTGATGTATGTATAATGAAAGTTAATTTACAATAAAAAATAATATAAAAATCTTATGCATTATGAATAATCATAAAACCTTGCCTGAAAGCAGGATGTTGTCTTGAAACAAAAGTAGTCTCTTATGGGTATAACCAAACAGTGCTGAATTTACTTGGACTTAAGCAAATGAAAGTAAGTATTTCACAACCATATCAGTTGCCAAAATACATATTAAATCTGTACACTTTCTAACTGAAAACCAATTACCTTCTAATTAGTAACTACATTTTATTATATCATTTGGTGACAGATATGCAACCAAAGCGAAAAAAGCTTAAGTTTCAAATTGGTTTTAGAAAAGATGATATGAATAACAGACCAGAATAAAATAAGCGTCTGATTCATGTACTGAGTTTTCTCTAGATGGTCAATCTGCTTGAAAAATGGTATTTATGGTAGATCAGAATAAATGTCTGATTCATGTATTGAATTTTCTCTAAATGGTTTGAAGAAAAGGTAATTATGGTATAAATACTGCATAAATGCAAACACTGATAATTTTTAACTTTTGTAAGTGTTTGTATCAAACTATCTGTCAACCAATTAGTTCACCTATTTTACCTCTCTAATTAACTATTTATTTACTGTTTATCCATCCAACCATCATCTTGCATTTTTATTCAAAATATATACAAAATTTTGTTAAGTATATACAACATAAACATTTTTCATCATTAAGCACATATGATGATCTGCATAAATAACCGTCAATTTGTGAAGCAAATTCATATACATACATATAACTCAATTCCTCACTTATCTGTTCATGCAAATTGTCTTAAAAATGGAATATTGAATTGTTAATTGGAATGAATTATTTGCCATGTTAGATGAACAGGCAATGAACCTGAAAATTCCTCACTCTATCTCAATATCTACCATATTTGATTTCAGAGATTTTATTGCAGTTAAATCAAGATGGGTCTTGGAAGAAACAATTCCTCCAATAAAGAGCTTACATTATTATCTACAGTGCTGTACTAAGAAAATTCATAAAATGAATCATTAATAAACACAAGATAAACATGCATGTAATAGAATCCACTCCATTATAAAGGTATAGACATTTTTTTATGCCTGTACTGTACCCCAATTTACTGTATACTTAGATAAACCCATCACAAGGAAATGGAAATAGCAATATATTTCTACATGATATATCATTCATTTCTGTGGATAAATGCAAACATTATATGCCATATTTTTTTTATTTTTAATGGGATTATTATGCTGAATGCAAATTATTTTTTTTTTCTTTCCTTATTTTTCAGATTTTAAGACAGCAATCCTGGATTCAATACGGTAATAGTAATTGGATCTCCAATACATTTCACAGATTGGCAGCACTAATTGAAACAAATATTACAATTCTTTAACACATGACTGGTCATTGGCAATCAGAGTGATAATTCATCCAATAAAAATAATCACCAATGGCTTAGACACTTAGAGGACAATGTTATCCATTGAAAATATTTACACTATGGATTTTATCAAACTGATATTGGCACAAACACAACCAAACTACTTGGAAAAATTCATCAGTGGTTCAGTCTAATTTTGGGATGTGCTGAGAGAGACAGTGAACAACAGGCCGTGTCTGTGTGATTACTTCTCAATTCACTGTGTGGAATATTTTATTGAGTACATACTTACTGGTAAGTGCTTGAATGTACCACATAATAGGATTCTCCAGTTAATTAATTTCAAATTAATTTTGTAATCAGAATTGCAATCACACAATGAAGCATCTACCTAAAAGATCTAAAATGTTGGAATTATATTTTTCTAAACCTTGTATGCAACTATAGCATTTGGAAATAAACCATTTCTGAGATATATGTTGCACTGTTAGCAATAGCAAACACAAGAGTACATGCAATAACTTTCCTTTTTTAACCACAAACATCCATAAACATGCATCAATGCACTTGGCACTTTTAGCATAAGTAAGCAAATGCACAAAAAAATGCAACATATATGTTAAATTTTCAGATATGATGCAGGACCCTGGCCTTGTACATAGTCACCTTTACAAAGTCCTTTGGAAAAAATCATACAAATTGCATTAACTTTATGAAAGTATCCATTCTGGCCCATCTAACAGTGACATTTCAATCCTATATTTTAAAAATGAAAATTTGAGTCTGATCACATTTCACACAGAAATACATATACATCAATTCCATAATGAACAACCACATTTAGGAATTAAATAAATGTCAGTTTATAAACAAAAAAGTATAAAAATTAATTATTCAGTTTGTATTCATTATAATATCTTTTATTATAACGCATTCTAAAAAACATGGTACCAATATGGACCCCATCACCAAAATTTTAAACCATTATACTTAAATTGTTTGATCAAATTTTAAGACAAATAAAGGATAAACAAAACTAACCTGAAGTTTAGTACTGGATCTTTATTTCTTTAAAAAGTATTATTTTTTGATAAAATTAAATGCACAAATACAGTAAACTGAAAAATTTAATTCATATAAACTAAAATTATTACTTTATGTTTGAATATTTTTTGCATACATACACATATCTAACATAAAGACAAGCATTCCTTAAAGATTTAATCATTCTTTCTATACCATAGTTTGGTACATAATGTGGCTGGCAATTATGAACACAAATAACAATGTAATGAGACAGACCCATATAATGCAAGATAAACTGATATTTGTCAACTTTGCTATTTTTTAAAAATTATTTTGTCATTTACGGGTGGGACATGGTGAAGAGGATAACTGAAATATATCAACACCAATGTTTCCAGACCACTAAATCTACTTTCAACTATTTACATTATTGTTATTGTTGTTGTTGTTGTTGTTTTGGGGTTTAAAGGCATTTCTCACATTTCTGCTATACACAGTAGCCACTATAATTAGTGGAATAAAAACCTGGAAAAAACTCGTGTTTGAACCACCAACCTAAGGAAAACTACCAGCAAGCCTTCTCACATACCCACTATGGCTGAGGAAGGGTCTCAAACCCATGCTGACAGAGGTGAAATGGCGGTTATCTGTAAAGGAGAGGGCTTTAGGCCACTCAACCACCCAGGGTCACTTTAACTACTCAGAAAAACAAAGGAGCTCCATTATTCAATCAATCAGACTAAATGAGAAATTTCTCTTTTTATAAGCTGTACATCAGAGGCAAATGTACAACAAATAGTCTTAGCATCACTGACAAAAGAAGTTGCTGCAGTCATTGGTAATATATGTTCCTTCTATCTGCATCTTTTGGATACAGTATATACTCACTTATAAGTTGACTCGATCTGCAAATTATACAGACCATAAACTGCCATTGCATATTGCACTGGCAGATCTGGCATTGTGCAGTTTGTTAGGAGTAATTAATAGAACAAACAACACAGACCGTGATCTGCAGGTGCATTATGCACACATACTGATTTTTGCAGAGAATACTCAAATATTACATTATGCCTGTTGATTTTCATTTTTCTGAAAAAGATGCACATAAATAGGTCTATCCACAGAAGTATGTTTTTTTTTATCACCTGTGTATATTGTTGTGATGTAATTACACAGCACACTGATCATGTGACATAAAACTGTTTGTTAGCTAAAATGCAGGATTTGGATCAAGTCTTGTGTGCGTCAAAATGAAGAGTATATATTTACAGCATTAAACAACATTTTAAACATTAACTTTCAAAATGCAAATTAGATGAAACCTTACTTCATAAGTATGATCCAAAGTGAGTGAAAATGATAAAAAGATCTGCAGAGGTGAAATTTCATAACAGAACAAAATCTCACGTATTTATAAAATGTGTTTTGTACCATAATCATAACTTTACTTTTTTTTACATTAAACTTAAATGTGTTTTGTGGTAATGTCAAAATGGGCAATATTTTGTGAAAACAACATAAAAAATTCAGCGAAAAACCTACTTATTTTAGGTCCCAATCTCCTTAATTTTCTATTCATTCTCCCTACTTGGCTTTTAAAAAGATGACAGGTATGCACATGGCAGCATTCAAACAATGGTTGAGTCCACTTAGGCAATGGTAATAAACAGCATTCAAACAATGGTTGAGATCACTCAGGCAATGGTAATACACAGCATTTAAACAATGGTTGAGACCACTCAGGCAATGGTAATACACAGCATTCAAACAATGGTTGAGACCACTCAGGCAATGGTAATACACAGCATTCAAACAATGGTTGAGATCACTCAGGAAATGGTAATACACAGCATTCAAACAATGGTTGAGACCACCCAGACATGGTAATACACAGCATTCAAACAATGGTTGAGACCACTCAGGCAATGGTAATACACAGCATTCAAACAATGGTTGGGACCACTCAGGCAATGGTAATAAACAGCATTCAAACAATGGTTGAGACCACTCAGGCAATGGTAATACACAGCATTCAAACAATGGTTAAGATCACTCAGGCAATGGTAATACACAGCATTCAAACAATGGTTGAGATCACTCAGGCAATGGTAAATCACAGCATTCAAACAATGACTGAGACCACCCAGACTGGTAATACACAGCATTCAAACGATGGTTGAGACCACTCAGGCAATGGTAATACACAGCATTCAAACAATGGTTGGGACCACTCAGGCAATGGTAATAAACAGCATTCAAACAATGGTTGAGACCACTCAGACAATGGTAATAAACAGCATTCAAACAATGGTTGAGACCACTCAGGCAATGGTAATACACAACATTCAAACAATGGTTGAGACCACTCAGGCAATGGTAATACACAGCATTCAAACAATGGTTGAGACCACTCAGGCAATGGTAATAAACAGCATTCAATCAATGGTTGAGACCACTCAGGCAATGGTAATTTGCAGCATTCAACCAATGGATGAGACTGCTTTGGTAATGGTAATACATAGCATCCAAATTGTTTATTATAGATGGCTTTCACAATGGTACAAGTGTGAATATGTCATAAAATAAACCACACTCTCTTATCCTTTAGACTGAACGAGAGAGAAAAAATAGTCATCAATTCAACCTTAAACTAGTGTTGACTTTCCTACATACATAATGACAATTACAACAGCATCTTTTTTTCCATTTTTGAAACTGAACTAAAGAGGTTAGACCTGTAGCTAAGTCATTTAGTGCAAAATGTCTTATTCAA
Source organism: Potamilus streckersoni (assembly GCA_016746295.1). NCBI lineage: Eukaryota > Metazoa > Mollusca > Bivalvia > Unionida > Unionidae > Potamilus > Potamilus streckersoni. The sequence goes on from JAEAOA010000584.1 coordinate 460,288, forward strand.
CTGCTGCACATGTAAATGTTACTGTTTATGTTGGTTATTGTGAAACAATACTCCATGATGATGGAAATCTGGGGTTTCTGTGCACTTCGATTGCAGTAGAAGGTCAAGTGATGAAAGAGAGCAGTTACATTATTAATAATGGTAATATTCCCCATGTTTGTTCTATGTGGGGGAGGGGCATAGTCATACACACAGGAATTCAAGGTAAACAACAAATTCTTCCATTGTTGGAGGCTGGGGCTACAAAGCATTTTAGGCATTAACATAGATGCAGTTTGGTTTTGGATTTATGGTTTTAACGACATTTTTCAAAAATAAGATACATATCTTGTTTCATAATAAATGTCAGCCAGTATATGTGGTGGAGGAAAAACCCAGAAAAAAAAAACACTAACCCTCTGACAAGACATTTTGCATACCCATATTGGCTGAGCCAAGACGCAAACCCACATAAACAAAGGCAAGTACCTTAGACCACTCAGCCACATGGGGCTCCAACTCAGACTCAAGACACAAAATCCCAAATTTCAAAAATAGTGAAGAATACATATTCATATATTCAATTATTGCTAAAGAAATCCATTCATATACTAGATGGTTCCAACTGCAAACAGTATATAAACAGATCTGCCTTCAAATCATGCACCAGATAAACATATCTATCAGAAAATGTTAGTCTTTGCAGTCTGTTGAGATTAATCAACAAAACAAACACACTGCTCCAGTGGCCTAGTGGATTAGAGCATCTGCCTCAGACGTAGGAGGTTGTGGGTTCGATTCCCGGTCGAGTCATAACAAAAACTTACAAAGATGATACTAACAGCTGCCTCACTTGACTTTCAGCATTAAGAGGTTAGTGTTGGGACTTGTTGGCCTGATGTAGGATAATGTGACTAGGTGAAACATCATGCTGCATGTCCCAGTGCTAGACATCACTATAAACTGCCACACTGCAGACATCCTAGTGATATGACTGAAAAATTGATAAAGCTACATTAAAAATTAAAAATCATAATCACATCACATCACAAAACAAACACACACGTTGATCTGTCAGTTCATTGTTTTATGACAGATTAAGGTATTTGTTGTACACAGCTTGATTCAGCTTATAGAAATGTCTATATAATACAATTTGTCAAAAAAGAGTGAGCATAAACTCATATTCAGAAGTTGTATGTCCATGATCTCGAAACCAGGTCTCATAGTAACAAACAATTATAACATTCATAACTTTCATTCAAAAAGAGTGGAAAAAAACAATTGTTTTCACAAATTTGTGTTTTTACCAATTACACATGATTTCTGATTTTCAAAATCTTGTGAGTTCAGTGATTGTTCATTGTCAGTTTTATGACTATAACAAAGTTCCTTTCAAAGCCAGGACTGCCATGACATATTACGTATTTAATATTGCCTCCCAAACAATTATAATATAAACTCAATTATTTCACTAAGAATATTGTCCATACATCAAATGGAGCAGACAACTTCATTCAACACCAAAATCCAAATCCCCTGGAACAATTGAAGAAAGTGTCCAACCAAGTCTGCCACAAAAAACCAGCATTTTATTACAAAGGGTAATGTAAGCGTCAAACAATCTTTGCAACATGTTTCTTTAACCTCGAAAAAGGCAGTTATTAAGTTTTTAAACTTTTTTGACAATGATACATAATTTATGATTATACTCATAAGAATTCACTTAATAGCACTTAAGAGTCATGATTTTTTTTATTGGCAAAGCCTTTTTATTGGTAAAGCCTTATGATTATCTCCCTTGATAAACATTAGTGCCAATAAGAAAAGTTTTTTCTCCTGCTTCTCTAGCTTTCTCTTGGCACAAAACAGGTCTTTTGGCTTTAATGTTTTTGTGTAGCCTTTATCCCAGATCTCTGAACATTTATATTACTAATTTTCAAACCTTGTTGAATATCTTTAAATTTTTCAAAATGAAAAATATTGTTAATATTTGTTGTATATAGAAGATGTTGATCACAGTTCATTTTTGCTCTTGTTGCCAAGAGAGTTTATGTGCTACTATAAATACAGCATAATTTGAAGCATAACAACAAGAAGCCCATGTGAGCCTGATATTTCTCACCTGGTATAGATTGGTCTGAATGGCAGGTGCCTGGTTTTGAAAAACCAAGCATGTTAGGATAATTACAAGATATTTAATAGTAATTGGTAGAATATGACATGTTGTTTAATTGCATTTCTACTCTGAGTAACTTCAGCTGTTTTAGATGGCTGCATTGGCATCTTCGATACAAATGCGAATGGTGTTCATGTAAGACTAAATGATGCAATTGCATCTTTTTGCACAAATGTGAAAATTGTTCATCCCTGTACTTGATAATGATAAAAGTGTGAATGGTAGGCCTCTACTTATCACATTTTAGTTTGATATATTGTCCATGATAGTAATATTACTGGTAGCTATACTTTATAGAAGATAAGTTGTTGATTTTTCCACCCAGTTGCTATCAAAGCTATACTGTTGCTAAAGAACCACTCTTCACATTTGAAATGGAAAGTCTTAGAAAACATTTTTCATACAAACTTTGATCAAATTTGGCATGACCATTTTGAAGAAGTCAAAAATAGATTTTTGCTTTCAATATAGTTGCAAAGAATGGCTTCAACAAAGAAAGGTTATCAATATCATTGATTAGAAAGCCATATCACCACCAAGGCAGTCACCCAAGATACAAATTTAAATCTATGTCCGGGAAAAAAAAACATCCATAGAAAGTTTGATCAAACTTGGATTGGCTCTTCTAACAAAAATTAAATATATTATTTATATACACATGTTTGCTTTTGAAGCCAAACCAACGCTAGATCATGAGACATGTCAGACTAAATTTTTACGGTGTAAGTTTCAAGAAATAATCATTCTAAACTTGGTCAACACCAGCTTAACTATTCAGGAGAAAATGTTCAAAATGGTTTTCCAAATGGTTACTTTAGAAGCCATGCTGTTAAAAGGAAAGCCACCCTGGCTATAATAATAGAGTATGTGTAATCAAACAATTCTACCATGTCTATGAAAATTATCTCAACTAATTTAAAGTAGCAAGCTTTTCAACCAGCAGATATGGAAACCACACTGATGCAGAGGGAGATACACAAGATAAAACTTTGACAGAGCAAGTCCACACAACATTCCTACCCAGTTTGACTGAAATTAGCTGAGCCATTAAAGACAGATAAAAACATGTTTTGATGGGAAGTCACAATGCTGGTTGAAAAGCCACCCTGCTTATAATTTTTCTTTAAATCACATCCTAATTAACATTCCCACCAGGTCTGATAAAAAAACATGGCTCAGCCCTAATGGAAAAGATGCTAAAAATTGGTTATTCATATGGTTGTTATGGAAGCCACACCATTACCAGGAGTGCCACCCTGGACATAATTTTAATTAAGCATGTCCTACAAAACAACCCTACCAAATTTGATCAAAATTAGCTCAGCAATTCAAGAGTTTAAGTCAAACATAAGTTGGGGGTCCACCTGGTTGCTACAGAAACTACACTACTGCATGGGAAGCCACCATGGACACAATTTTGATCAAGCATATCTTTAGAATTTCAATTAAATTTGATTTCAAATTCTTTAGAAAAGTCAAAGAAAGGCTTCAACAAAGAAAGGCTATCAATATCGTTGCTAAGAAAGCAATATCACCACCCAGGCAGGCACCCCAGAAACAAATTTAAAACTCTGTCCAAAAAAAAATATATCCATAGAAAGTTTGATTAAACTTGGATTGGTTCTTCTACCAAAAATTAAATATATTTATATAAATTTATATATGTTTCTTGAAAGCTAAATGACTTGAAGCCATATTGTTGTTAGCGAAGCCACTCTGATAACAATTTCCACAAAATATGTCATACAAAACATTCCTTTTCAAGGTTGTTCAAATTTGGCTCTAACATTCAGGATATAAAAAGTTGAAAAAAAGTTTGTCATATGGTTGCTATGGAAGCCACACTGCCAACAATAGAACATATGCAAAGAATTAAATAGAACCAATTTTATTTCCTTTACATATGTATTATTTATTGATCAAAAACCAGATTATAAATTAATGAAGACTATACATAATCTTTGACATTGGAAAATTTAGTAAGTCTGCCAGTATCTGAATGGTGAATCATATATATATATATATATATATATATATATATATATATATATATATATATATATATATATATATATATATATATATATATATAAGTAAGCAATAACTGACAATGAACAGTGCAAGTTTCATCTCCTAATGAGTCTTTTACAAAAGCAAATACAAAACAGACAAGACATACAAAAAAACGCAAAAACCGTTGTGTTTGCAAAACTTTACATCGCTGTTTCTACAGGAATTAAACCTTTAGATCAATTGTGTTTCAACTAGTTTATTTAAACTTGCTGTGGATACTAGAAAATATTTATATTTACCTAGAAATTGATGAGCAATAATGACAGCTGCAGTTTCATGTAAATTTATTTAATCAAAAATTATATCCCGAATCTTTCAATGTTATAATAGTAATTATAGGCTATTAAGCAAATTTAGAGACCCACACAAAAGAAAACATGTTGGCTGTAAAAGATAATTTAATTTGTGTATGGTTGTCTTTTTTTTAATATTCTTGGTTTAAACTGCTTGGTTTCAATGTTCTAAGGCAGCGTATCCAGCAAGATTCCTTTTCCTTCCATAAGAGTCGAAAGTGCTAGTTAGATACTAGTTTTGCATTATTTGTTGTCAGCTTATTGCATTTATCTTAATCAGTCTCTTGCTGGATCCAGTGAACTTGAAAGGACTGTTATTTGCCATATGATTTGTATTATATATATAGATAGATATATCTATATCTAGAGATATATATATATGTTGATATATATATATATATATATATATATATATATATATATATATATATTAATACAAAGAATACTATCATACAATTTAGAGAAATTAAATTCATACTCTACTGAGTTTCGAACCTAGGTCCGAGAGAAAATGGCACCCATCGCCTTGCCTGCACCCATCAGCCCATATACTGTTAAGACTAAGCACGAATGTCAAAAAAATGATGGCACTGAATCGGTGTCATATAAGCTCATTTGTAGCAGACACACTCACATGACAACCTAGTAAATAATTCTCATATATATAAACAGTCGTTTCAGATTCCTATTAAAGAAATCAAGGTATTTAGGATTTTTGTATTACAAATAATTATAAATATATACCAGACAGAAAAGACTGTGCTGTGCCTGGATTCTGTAGTAGAATCTTGATAATATTGGTCAGAAATAATAGTTTAATACAAATAATGATATCATACAGGTTGAAGAAATTAAATTCGTACTCTACTGAGTTTAGAACCCAGGTTCACGAGTAAATGGCAAGGCGATGGATGCCATTTACTCGCGGACCTGGGTTCGAAACTCAGTAGAGTACGAATTTAATTTCTCTAACCTGTATGAGAGTATTGTTTGTATTAAACTATTATTTCTGACCAATATTATCAAGATTCTACTACAGAATCCAGGGATAGTACAGACTTAAAGTCAGAATTTGAACAGGTCATGATGAAATAATAATATATTTACTAAACAGTTTACTAAAAGTATATATTAAGTATGAAATACAAGTCCAATTTCAGAACATGATATGTGATATCTATTGATCTATAGTATCTGTTTATGTTTATGCATCAATGTTAATCATGGATTTGGCAACTTTTCAGCATGCAGTGATTTAGTTAACAGCCCTGACTGATGGCTAATTGCTCTTATTTATTAAGTACACAGACACTTCAATCAAAGCCTTGTTTAAGCACAAAGTCTTCAAAGTTTCTTCAATACATGCTGCCAAACTGCATCAATATCTTTAAAATCATCTAGGTTAAATAACATAATGTGATCAAGTAAATCAAAATGAGTTTTGCTGCACACAAAATAAATTCAGATTTGTATGAAGCCTTGAAAGTTAATTTTGATAAGCCATTCAATAACAAAAATAAATTTCTGAATAAACTATCAGGTTCCCTTGAGTATCAACATGACAGTCTGTTACTCCTACCTATGCATAAGGAACATGGAGCAAATTCAATGGTGTGGCATCAAAGGCGTGGCAAGAAATTCTGGCCCCACCCCCAGTGTTAATGATTTAGAGCAAAGCATATTTAGCTTGATCAAAGAAGAAAACAAATTGTCATTGGAAAGTAAAGACTTTCAAGCCAAATAAACACTCACCCAATCATGTGTTTATGTGTGTTTTTCACATATCTTTCACAAGTTTAGTTATATTGCTGTGCTAGTACTGGAACAGGCATGTAGCATCATGTTCGACCCAGTCACATTATTCTAACACCAGGCCAACCAGTCCTAACACCAACCTTTCAATGCTGAGAACCAATTTTATAAGTCTCTGGTATGACTTAGCTGAGCTTCAAATTCAAAACGTCCTGCATCTGAGATGGCTGCTCTGATCACTAAGACCACTGGAATGGTCATCAAATCAGAAGTGTAGCTGGAAAATTCACCCAAATGCCTGGCACACTGTACTTTGCAATATGATATGCATTAATAAAAAAGAAAATACAGAAACCACTTAAAGACAAAACTGAACTGCCATTTATGTATTTCAGTACATAATTCACAAACAAAAACTGCTGTGCATACATGTTTCTACAGATGAGTGGGTATATATATATATATATATATATATATATATATATATATATATATATATATATATATATATATGTACATACACATACATCAATCAAAGATGCATATAGTAAGCTCTCCCTTGGCAATAGAGCAATAGAGAACACACCAATCAAGGTGAATGTGTCCACCAAAGGCCCATCCTTTGGTAACTAGTTCAGCACCAATCAAGGTGAACGCATCCACCAAAGGCCCATCCCTTGGTAACTAGTTCAGCACCAATCAAGGTGAATGAGTCCAACAAAGGCCCATGCCTTGGTAACTAGTTCAGCACCAATCAAGGTGAACGCATCCACCAAAGGCCCATCCCTTGGTAACTAGTTCAGCACCAATCAAGGTGAATGTGTCCACCAAAGGCCCATCCCTTGGTAACTAGTTCAGCACCAATCAAGGTGAATGAGTCCAACAAAGGCCCATGCCTTGGTAACTAGTTCAGCACCAATCAAGGTGAATGTGTCCACCAAAGGCCCATGCCTTGGTAACTAGTTCAGCACCAATCAAGGTGAATGTGTCCACCAAAGGCCCATCCCTTGGTAACTAGTTCAGCACTAATCAAGGTGAATGTGTCCACCAAAGGCCCATCCCTTGGTAACTAGTTCATCACTAATCAAGGTGAATGTGTCCACCAAAGGACCTTCCCTTGGTAACTAGTTCATCACTAATCAAGGTGAATGTGTCCACCAGAGGCCCATCCCTTGGTAACTAGTTCAGCACCAATCAAGGTGAATGAGTCCACCAAAGGCCCATCCCTTGGTAACTAGTTCATCACCAATCAAGGTGAATGAGTCCACCAAAGGCCCATGCCTTGGTAACTAGTTCATCACTAATCAAGGTGAATGTGTCCACCAAAGGCCCTTTCCTTGGTAACTAGTTCATCACTAATCAAGGTGAATGTGTCCACCAAAGGCCCATCCCTTGGTAACTAGTTCATCACTAATCAAGGTGAATGTGTCCACCAAAGGACCTTCCCTTGGTAACTAGTTCATCACTAATCAAGGTGAATGTGTCCACCAAAGGACCTTCCCTTGGTAACTAGTTCATCACTAATCAAGGTGAATGTGTCCACCAAAGACCCATGCCTTGGTAACTATTTCAGCACCAATCAAGGTGAATGTGTCCACCAAAGGACCTTCCCTTGGTAACTAGTTCATCACTAATCGAGGTGAATGTGTCCACCAGAGGCCCATCCCTTGGTAACTAGTTCAGCACCAATCAAGGTGAATGAGTCCACCAAAGGCCCATCCCTTGGTAACTAGTTCATCACCAATCAAGGTGAATGAGTCCACCAAAGGCCCATGCCTTGGTAACTAGTTCATCACTAATCAAGGTGAATGTGCCCACCAAAGGCCCTTTCCTTGGTAACTAGTTCATCACTAATCAAGGTGAATGTGTGCACCAAAGGCCCATCCCTTGGTAACTAGTTCATCACTAATCAAGGTGAATGTGTCCACCAAAGGACCTTCCCTTGGTAACTAGTTCATCACTAATCAAGGTGAATGTGTCCACCAAAGGACCTTCCCTTGGTAACAGAGTTCAGCACCAATCAAGATGAACATACCCACCAAAAGATGTACTTATCATAATGGATAACAGTATGCACCCATGCATATCATAGTGTTCCGCAAACTGGTAGGGTCAATACAATGAAATAATTATCAGAATTATACACCTGCCTACTTTTATTCTTTTATACATTGCCTTGTGTCATAGGAGTAATTATAAAAAGTTTGATGTACCTGTGACTAAATATACTATTAAAACTTGTCTTTAAAGGACAGTTAATTGCCATAAAATTGTGTTATTGATGGACAAGTGTCATTTATACTTAAGTGTCCACAAAAACATGTTTCAAATGTACTTTAGTGTGATTTAAAATTCATAACAGTAGCTAAAACTTGCATAATGCCTTTTATATGATGTATCTTAAAAGATAATAAGAGTTTGTGCACATGATGTAAATTACAAGGGAATCAGGGATTGTGCACATCATATCAGCTGCAAAGGGAATCATGCACATATCCTGTCATACTAAGACTGTGAAGGACCAACTCTAAAATGCACTATCTTTAATATGAACTGAAATAAACCCTCATTTATCTCCATGCTGTTTGATGATATGCAGATCAGGTTGTTTTAGAAACAAAGACATCATAATTTTTATTTTGCTCTGACATTTTTCAGATAACTCTTGCGAAGTTAATGTCCCACTCCTTACAGTTCATCAATTAGCATTTTTAATTTGTGAGTAACCAAGATGTTAACAGAATTATTAAATCAATAGACTTCACCAACCATTAATTATCAATAGCTTACCAATCAATGCTTGTTGATATCTCATCAATACATGGAAATCTTTAAATCTACACATAGTTTACTAAGCCAAGGTCTTTTTTAAAATTGATTTGAAAGCACCTGCTATCTATTATTTGATCATGTAGATGTTAACTGTTATGGCTCAGCTGATAGGGATAAGATTGCCACACACTGTCAAGCATTGTCTCCTTTCATACCAATCCCCATGAGCACATAATTCTCAACAAAAAGTTTGCATGCCAGGACAGATTGATTTCAAAAGCATGGAATAACACTGCTTCATTAGCAAGAAAATAATTGACCAAATGAACACTTTGAGATCAAGAATGTAGAACTAAGAATCTATTTACACAAGGCATCCATAAAACTTCTCCATGTAAATGCTTTCAACATGGATAAACTTCCACCATGAAGATTTTTGGCAATATTTATGTGGTGGTAAACTCCTCCCAGCTTTGTTGGGGTGGGTGTTATCCATTTGTTATCATTGCTTTGAGGTAATCACCGATGATGTAATTTGCCAGGACCCGTAAATAGCAATAGAATTGAGAAAATGTCTAGAGGAATAGATAAGGAACTGAGCAGGTATATAGAAAAGAAAAACAATCCCCCATTACAAATAAAGACAAAATTTAATAAAAAATTTCTAACAATACAGTTCATAGCAAAAGTAATAATAATACAATATAATAGAAAGAAAAACTTCTGTCTTTTGCCTTAACTTCTTGCATGAATTTTTGAATACAAGAAATAATGATACCAACAGCCAATCTCTTACATGATAGAATTTAAATCATTTAAATCACACACACACATATATATATATATATATATATATATATATATATATATATATATATATATATATATATAGAATTCATTACCTTGTACAGTTTTCATAACCTGATAGTTGTGAATAAATCTGGATTCCACCATGACTTTTTCCTTTGACTTCCTGGTAAGTCCAGGTCTCCTTAACTTTAGACTTTCTCTTTCAGATTTATAAGTGCCCCTTCCTTTTTGTTCCTTTCAACTTTTTGTCCACTTTGGATTCGTAAGACTTAGTACATAGAGTGTATATTGTAGAGCATAGCACTTCAAGCTATCCCACCTCTTCCAAAATAACAAAAATAAACAACCTAAATCTTCCGTTACATTAAACTGGGGGAATAAATCAATACTTTCTTCCCTTGTTAAGTCAGATAAATTCTATCCTTATTTCAAACAGATTCTGGGGCCCCAAGTGGCCGAGTGGTCTAAATCGTTGACCCTCTCACCTCTGTCTTCATGAGTTTAAGTCCAGACTCAACTAATGTGGGTAAGTGAGAAAGCCTGCCAGTAGCTTCTCATGGATTGGTGGTTCTTCCCAGAGTTTTCCTGGATTCTTCCTCCATCATTAATACTGACCACCATGTATAGCCTATCTTGTGCTGAAAAATTGCATTAAACCCTATAACAACAACAAACAGATTCTATGGCTATCTAGTCTAACTGGCCTGACAGATCATAAACAACCTCATTTCATAAAATTAATGGTCAACTAAATGGCTATTCTAAAACCCCTACCGAGACATTAGTTCCAGGCTGATCTCAGTTATTCTAATGAATGAAATTCCTTACTACTGTGTTTATAACAACAATCGAGTGGTTATCATACATGAACTCGTATATAGGTCAGAAAATTCATACATATTGTCACATTTCAACTAAAATATGGCATAAAATTCTTATTAAATAATTTACACTAATAAACAAACTATAAATTTAACAGGTCATCAATGTTTGCATAAAAGAAAAATATTGTATGGACTCTGATAAACGAACTCAACACATGTATCAAGATCAAGATCAAGACTAAGATCAACCTAAAAATTTGGTCTTGTCATGGTAGATTGGGAGTGAGAGCTGTGTTCATTTGCAGAAAAAAATAACATTCTACCATGAACAGTTCTTGTGAAATTGAGTTTAATCAGTCTGTAAAGTATGAAATATAGGTCACCATAACTTACATTTGAGTGATGGGGTATTAATCAAGATAAATCCCCTTTCATGTTTCTATAGAAACAATATATATATATATATATATATATATATATATATATATATATATATATATATATATATATATATATATATATATATATATATATATATAATCAACTGTGAATATCCTATGTGATCCTGAGCTTAATGCAGAAAGCTCATCTATCACAAAATGTGATTAGCTAATATTTAAAGGGTTTGTAAGTGGTTTGAATTATGAGTAAGTATTTTATACAGGTGTTAGTGGAAGTAAGATTCACTGTATTATGTACTGTGGCAGAGGTCTATTGAGATATGGTTAATGCAACAAGAGTGTAGTTTTAGACATTAAAAAGTGTAATTTGTTTCATTTCATGAAATTTAATGGGTCTTCATATCAGGAAGGTTAATATAATTATTTAACCAATCAGCTAACAGGAATAGAAAAGATCCATTTCAAATTTCTTTAATTATGTCAAGGAAGTGCTTCAATAAGTAAAACAGATCTTTAAACAATTGAGTTCATTGATACAAAGAGCTACATAATTGGTCATTTATGCCAAATGCATCTTGAGAATGCTCAAAATAATAGGTCATTTTTTTTCTTTTCAGGAAAATTAAATTACAATGCTGTTATGGATTGCAAAACAACCATGAAATAATTTGCCAGCTTGGATATATATATAGCAATATTACAAGACATTTCACGGTAGGTCATCTTAATATATTCACAAAGCAATCATAACAATTTGCATTTTTTTTTGCACTATCAATGTTTCCTTTTATATTGTCCACTCTTTTAATATGTGCCATGGGTAGCTGTGATGACCTAAGTATGACCATAAATCATGTCATCTCCTCACACAATTCCAGAGTAAGCCAAGTAATTAGTTGCCAGCTCCAACCAGGACCCTAGATAATGGTTAAGACTTTACATGCTAAAAATAAGGTGTAATTACTGTTACAGCATAATTTAATTAATTTTTATATATGGAACTGACAACCTTGGACATGTATTTTCTAATATAAAATAAAATAACAAAATAACTTAGGGATGCAACAAGCATATGCCCCTGGGTTTACCCTTACCCCTGAGATATATATATATATATATATATATATATATATATATATATATATATATATATATATATATATATATATATATATATACGATTTGTTGCTAGGGAATGACCTCCGTGATGTAATTTACCCAGTGTGGATTGATAGAAAGAAGAATGCAGATCACTGAACAAGTATAATAAAGAAATAACATGACGAGCCCCCTTTCAATGAACAAATATAAAATTTAATCAGTTTATCAACAGAATTTAAAATGAAAAGAAATCAATGACTTGGTTACAAAAGAAGGAAAATGGTACTAACATGTACTCGACTAAAAGACAATGCAAATTTCTTTAAATGTAAAATTACTTCCAACGTTAATATACTATCTTCATTGCCAATGAGATGTGACCTTTGAGTGCAACGATGAGAGACTTCATCACCTCTTTTATGCGGACATCAAGACTTCCGTTCGTCCCTGCTTAGCCGATCTTTGTCTCGCTGTTTCGTCTTGGACTCTTGTCCGTCAAACTCTGACTTAACAATCGTCTCTGGACTTAGATTTATGCGTAGGATTTGTTCTGGTCCTGTGATTGTTCAGGGATTTCTCATGTGAATCCAGGAAAGCTGTTTCCTTCAATAAATAAAATGTCTTGCAATAGACAATAAGTCACATTCCCAAGTATTTCTGTATTTTTACACTAATTCGGCTCAGAAACAAAAGGCATAAATTCTGCCGCAGGAACTCATTTCTCCCTAACTGTTATGTTTACATAAACGGTCAATGCTTGTCTTTACATAAACGATCAATGCTTGTCCTGACCTTAATTCGTGTCACGCTAGGGATGGTCAATTAAATTCAACTCAGCCGTATGAACCCGTATGTACCCCCCTTGACTTCTTACTCTACCAATCTAGCAGTGTTAAGTTACATATGGCTTAGACCCTCAGATCTAACTATTCTAAAATAGTTTACTCGACCAATTAAATATTACAAACTTGCAAACAGATATACACTTAAGTGATCAATTAAATATTACAAACTAGTATATGGATATACATTTAATATTAGGTCATACTCCTTTTAAACAGAGTTAATCCATAAAACTATGAAACATTACCCATCATTCCTATGTATTAAAGATTCAAATTACATGCAATCTTTTCAACTAATCTAATGAAATTTTAATTACATTCAATCTTGCCAATTCTCCAAATGAAGTGATAATTAGAAAATCAAAGAATAAAATGTTGTGACTAGCATTTCACTAAAATCCTGCAAAATGAAATCATACATACATACATACATACATACATACATACATACATACATACATACATACATACATACATCATATCAAGAATACATTTGCAAAATAGATCAACAAATGAAATAACATATTAAAATCGGAAAACTAAGACTGCGTACCTTTTGCCGTTTTCTTTATTCGTTTCCACGAATCTCACGTATAGTCCGTCTCCTAACTGAGACAACTATCTGGCCCCTTACTCTATAACAAAAACGTATCTGTGACGAATTCAAATGTAGAGTTTGTCTACTTCGCTGAGACAAAACTCCCGCTTTACTGCCAAATCACGAAATAATGTCTTACACGCTCTCTCGGAGTCTCTACTACTCTTTTCCCAAAAAGATTGTAGACTGCTGAATTTTCCTAAAGTAAAACCTTTAATTTCTTACAGAGTTACGCCCATAAATCCATATTAACCAATCGGAATAGACTGTTTCCTCAACTTGTTCCGTAGACAACTAAACAACTAATCATGCCGTAATTAACATTACTTTGAACAATCATCTATAGCCAGTTCCCGCCCTTTAACCGGTTGATTTTGGGAAAGGGACTTAGGTCATTCTCTTGTACCGTAGCATCTGACTCGGTCATGTTACGTCAGGTAGAACGAATTCCCTTTTGACGTTCAGAGATGAAATGAAAATAATCATCTATCTCTAGCCCTTTCTACTCTAATTAAGTTGACTTTGATACAATTCATTTAACCAAAGTTTCTAAGAGTTTTCAAAATGCGACACGTCACAATGTACAACTAACAATGGCTCATAGTCATATCTTGAAAAATATTGAATTAACAGTGGTCCCTGGGTAGATCCTAACACTTCCAGTAGCTTGGTCCCTTTGTCGTTATTCACGAACTATATATTCATATACTCACTTAACATAAATGAAAAAAACAATGTATATATGCAGCTAATATTAGTCTTTACACTGCTGGACTCGACCAGGAGACCCTAACTGGAGTGTTGTTATCAAGCAGCTGAGATTGGGACGGTGTTACCAAGACACTCAGATTAGGGTTTTGTTATTAAGAGACTCCAACTGGGTTGGTAGTATCAAGAGGATTGTACTTTGGTGGTGTTTATCAAGTGGCTCAGACTGAGGTAGTATTATTAAGAGGCTCAGATTGCTGTGGTGTTAAGATGTTCATACTTGGCAGATGTTATCAAGAGACTCCGAGTGATGGGTTGAGATCAAGAGGCTCAGACTGGGAAATTGTTATCATGGAGCTCAGATTGGATGATATTATCAATTGGCTCACCTTGTGTGGTGTTATCAAGAGGCTCAGATTAGGGTGTTGTTATTGTGATGTTTATACTGGGGTGGTGTTATCAAGAGGCTCAGATTAGGGTGTTGTTATTGTCATGCTGATACTGGGGTGGTGTTATCAAGAGGCTCAGATTAGGGTGTTGTTATTGTGATGTTTATACAGGGGTGGTGTTATCAAGAGGCTCAGATTAGGGTGTTGTTATTGTGATGTTTATACAGGGGTGGTGTTATCAAGAGGCTCAGATTAGGGTGTTGTTATTGTGATGTTTATACTGGGGTGGTGTTATCAAGAGGCTCAGATTAAGGTGTTGTTATTGTGATGTTTATACTGGGGTGGTGTTATCAAGAGGCTCAGATTAGGGTGTTGTTATTGTGATGTTTATACTGGGGTGGTGTTATCGAGAGGCTCAGATTAGGGTGTTGTTATTGTGATCTTTATACTGGGGTGGTGTTATCAAGAGGATTAGATTAGGGTGTTGTTATTGTTATGTTTATACAGGGGTGGTGTTATCAAGAGGCTCAGATTAGGGTGTTGTTATTGTGATGTTTATACTGGGGTGGTGTTATCAAGAGGCTCAGATTAAGGTGTTGTTATTGTGATGTTTATACTGGGGTGGTGTTATCAAGAGGCTCAGATTAGGGTGTTGTTATTGTGATGTTTATACAGGGGTGGTGTTATCAAGAGGCTCAGATTAGGGTGTTGTTATTGTGATGTTTATACAGGGGTGGTGTTATCAAGAGGCTCAGATTAGGGTGTTGTTATTGTGATGTTTATACTGGGGTGGTGTTATCAAGAGGATTAGATTAGGGTGTTGTTATTGTGATGTTTATACAGGGGTAGTGTTATCAAGAGGCTCAGATTAGGGTGTTGTTATTGTTATGTTTATACTGGGGTGGTGTTATCAAGAGGCTCAGATTAGGGTGTTGTTATTGTGATGTTTATACTGGGGTGGTGTTATCAAGAGGCTCAGATTAGGGTGTTGTTATTGTGATCTTTATACTGGGGTGGTGTTATCAAGAGGCTCAGATTAGGGTGTTGTTATTGTCATGCTGATACTGGGGTGGTGTTATCAAGAGGCTCAGATTAGGGTGTTGTTATTGTGATCTTTATACTGGGGTGGTGTTATCAAGAGGCTCAGATTAGGGTGTTGTTATTGTCATGCTGATACTGGGGTGGTGTTATCAAGAGGCTCAGATTAGGGTGTTGTTATTGTGATGTTTATACAGGGGTGGTGTTATCAAGAGGCTCAGATTAGGGTGTTGT
Organism: Potamilus streckersoni; assembly: GCA_016746295.1. Classification (NCBI taxonomy): domain Eukaryota; kingdom Metazoa; phylum Mollusca; class Bivalvia; order Unionida; family Unionidae; genus Potamilus; species Potamilus streckersoni. The sequence goes on from JAEAOA010000584.1 coordinate 476,284, forward strand.
TATTGTGATGTTTATACAGGGGTGGTGTTATCAAGAGGCTCAGATTAGGTGTTGTTATTGTGATGTTTATACTGGGGTGGTGTTATCAAGAGGCTCAGATTAAGGTGTTGTTATTGTGATGTTTATACTGGGGTGGTGTTATCAAGAGGCTCAGATTAGGGTGTTGTTATTGTGATGTTTATACAGGGGTGGTGTTATCAAGAGGCTCAGATTAGGGTGTTGTTATTGTGATGTTTATACTGGGGTGGTGTTATCAAGAGGCTCAGATTAGGGTGTTGTTATTGTGATTTATACAGGGGTGGTGTTATCAAGAGGCTCAGATTAGGGTGTTGTTATTGTGATGTTTATACAGGGGTGGTGTTATCAAGAGGCTCAGATTAGGGTGTTGTTATTGTGATGTTTATACTGGGGTGGTGTTATCAAGAGGCTCAGATTAGGGTGTTGTTATTGTGATGTTTATACTGGGGTGGTGTTATCAAGAGGCTCAGATTAGGGTGTTGTTATTGTGATGTTTATACTGGGGTGGTGTTATCAAGAGGCTCAGATTGGGCTGATATTATCAAGGAAATCAGATTGGGGCAATGTTATCAATAGACTCTGATTTGGAATATGTTTTCAAGAGGCTTAGACTGGGACAGTTTATCAATAACATCAGATTGGGATGGTGTTATCAAGGAGCTCAGGTTGAAGTGGTGCTATCATGAAGCTCAGATTCACTCACAAAAGAACCACTTTTAGACCTTTACATCTGAAACACTCCAAAAAGACCAATATCCAGACCTTTAAGTTCTAAAAACTCAAAAAAGTGCAATATTTAATATACAGTTTACTCTGACCTTTTGAGCTTGTAGTCACTTTAGATGCAGGCAAGCAAAAATAGCTACAATATAACAAACTCTACCTGCTTTAATATGAATAAGTTGTGTTATGTATTGGTTCATTTAAAGTAACACAAGAAAGAGTGAAGACAACAAGCTTGGTACATTTTAATAAAAATAATTTCCCTAGAAAACATGGAGAGAATGTAAATGTATGAAACAAGACTATGATTTACGAAAGAGATCCAAACTGTTTGTTTTAAAGATATCAAAACACATAAATCCTGTGAACAGTTCTAAATTCACACAGTCTAAAGTTCAGTTCCGGTCCAAGATGGTGGAGATGACGAAGGCTAACACAAAAATGGTGGATGATGACGAAGGCTAACGCTATAATCCCAAAATTTTCACAGTGAAGCACAATTTGTATTGTTCCATTCCAATTTAGAAGAATTGCAGAAAATGTCTTTGTCCAAACCATTAGTGCTATTCTCCAGGGAAAATAATTATTTAGAAAAACGAAGAACAATTATTTTCAGTAACAAAACACACATGTTCTACATAGACACATGATCAGCACAAAAATACCTATTTTTAAGGTAATATAAACTATGTGACTCTCTAAGATGTTGATATCGGCTACAACTCTGACTCAACTTTCTCTCAGATAACTAAGTATATAAACTAAGCTAATATGTCGTTTCATGTAAACACGCACAGAGGACATGTGTAATTTCGCAAAAAAAATATAGACATTAGGAAAGCCTGACCAAGTATCAGCCAATCATTTTCATAGCTACTCCTGAATGTTTACTTGCAACAAATTTGCTATCATACACAGCTTATGCTTATATGAGTCACATTTACGATTTAAATTTAAATTTTTTTTAACAAAACATTAGACCCATGCTAAATTAATAATAATAATAATAATAATAATAATAATAATAATAATAATAATAATAATAAAAACTACATTTATTGATATAAAAATGAAATAAAAAGATTTATGCAGAATTCATTCCATAACACACATAATTCAACTACAGGGTTGTGACATCAGAAAATTGACCATTTCCTACATTGCAATTACAACTTATTTGTCTGTTGAATAAACTGATGCACAAGCCATACTTAACAGCATTTACACTATACTTGCAATTTTTTTACATTACAATGCCTGCTGATCCAAATCTGATACCCTACATTTTTCTTGATGTCAGAAATCAAAAGATTAAGCAATTCAAACATCCTATGCTGGTAAAAGGTCAAATGCAATAAAATAATGATGCCAAGAGATCTGATGACAAATTACAAAGTGATGCCACAGGAAGAGTACACTGTTAGTTAATAATAAATAACAAACACATTTGCCGGTTTATTATTAAATTATTATTTAACCTATTATTAACCAATTTAAATTGTCTCCTCTATATGTGACTACAATGTAGCTTTGGCATATTTCATATTTTTTGGTACAAAATGAACTCTGACCTTCCACATCAACATAACTGTCAAAATATCAAAAATGAGATGGGAAAGGTCAGTCTGAAGACACTCAACTGTATTTAATGGTATTATCAGGTTTGGAAGTCAAGAAAGTAGTATTATAAAAACAATTATTTAAGGAGACCATCCTAACACTAAGCTGTGACTCTACTATCCTCAATGGTATCACTAACACAGACCATTTGACATTTACGAAATTTGATAATAGTGTAGAAGTTCCTGCCAGAAAAGTCAAAAAGTCCTAACTGATGAGACAAATTTACCACCACTGCAAGTTAAACAGGGTTTGGCATATCTAAAAACAAGAGATCAATCAACACATCCATATACATATATATATATATATATATATATATATATATATATATATATATATATATATATATATATATATATATATAATCACAGCAAAGAAAGTGTTTGGTCAATACCCATGGTTTTCTGACTACAACAAATATTTAAAGAAATATCCACAACTATTAAAAGATCAAGAAAGTTATGTATGAGAAGCCTATATCTACCCTAAATGGAGTACAATAGTCCCTTTATGGAGTACAATGGTCCCCATATGGAGTACAATGGTTCCCTTGTGGAGTACAATGGTTTCCATATGGAGTACAATGGTCCCAATATTATTAGGTACAATGGACCCTTTTTTGAATTTCATGGCACTGATGACTGTGTTGAAAAGTACCCCTCTAGGAAGGTCACTCATCTAAGGTGACCAGCGGCTGGCATGTTAGTCTAAAGTTTTTCCAATTTACCCTCTACAAAGGCCATATAATGATTTTCAATTAGAAGTCTCACAAATGTCTGGTTGATTTTTAAATTCAATGTGATGTTAAAAAGATTAAAATAACAGGGTCAATATACATTCTAATCAATGTGATGTCAGTAAGATAAAAATATACAAGGTTAATATGCATTCACCTGCAATGGGCAAACAGAAATGGCACTGATACTTACAGCCAACTTTTTTGTGCCCATATTTTATTGACAAGATGGTTTTTTGCCATAATAGGTTGATTATTCATAATTATTTTAAATAAGTATTATCACATAGATTCCATAACATTTGAATGAGTTTTGATTGAAAATATTACATATTTAAAAATTACTTACCCATCTTATAAGGCCACTTTCCTGGTGTATATGGGGTGGCCATATAAAGGGGGGGGCACTAAAATTTACCTTTGTGGGATTACAGCTGTCAGCACTCAGGAAGGTACACTTTAAGATTACAAATCATCCTGACTGATCCAACAACAAACATCTGGATAATGCCAGGTATGTCCTATGTCCTCCAGAGATCAGTCCAGTTTGCATACTGTATCTTGAGGTACTTAAAAGCAATCATATTATGAGAATGATTATTTGGAATGTAAGTGACAACTGTTAAACTAGCTCGCTGATGGTGTATACCCACATCAAAACAAGAAGAGACTAGCTCTCTGTGTTATGTCTACACAAAAATTATCAGGAGGGACTAGCTCCCTTATGGTGCATATTTTTACATCAAGACAATGAGGGACTAGCACTCAGATAGAGTATGTCTACAAAACAATCAAGAGGGATTGGCTCTCTGATGGAGTATGTCTACAAAACTATCAGGAGGGACTGGCTCTCTGATGGAGCATGTCCACAAAACCATCAGGAGGGATTGGCTCTCTGATGGAGTATGTCTACAAAACTATCAGGAGGGACTCTCTGATGGAGTATGTCTACAAAACTATCAGGAGGGACTGGCTCTCTGATGATGCATGTCTACCAAACTATCAGGAGGGACTGGCTCTCTGATGACACATGTCTACCAAACTATCAGGAGGGACTGGCTCTCTGATGATGCATGTCTACCAAACTATCAGGAGGGACTGGCTCTTTGATGGAGTATGTCTACAAAACTATCAGGAGGGACTCTCTGATGGAGTATGTCTAAAAACTATCAGGATGGACTGACTCTCTGATGATGCATGTCTACCAAACTACCAAACTATCAGGAGAGACTGGCTCTCTGATGATGCATGTCAACAAAACCATCAGGAGGGACTGGCTCTCTGATGACACATGTGTACCAAACTATCAGGAGGGACCGACTCTCTGATGATGCATGTCTACCAACCTATTAGGAGGGACTGGCTCTCCGATGATACATGTCTACCAAACTATCAGAAGAGATTGGCTCTCTAATGATGCATTTCTGTATCAAAACTAGAAAGATACTTTAGTGCTAGTTTCTAGACCAGTAATTAACAAATATAGGTCTTGCTATCATTTTCAATAATTTCAACTGAACTGTTGATTTCTTTCTTGCTAACACTTATACAGTAAATCCCCAACTGTAATGCTGTACATGGGATGCTTAGTATACTGGCTTATAATGAGGTAACCTTATAAAGAAGTATATGTTAGACATAATTTTACTAACTATAGGATGCAAGGTAATCCATTACCATACTTACTTAATGACCGGAACTGTGTTTTAATGAAGTGCATTATAGTAAGTGAGAACTGCATCTAATAAAGTTGTGCATATCTACACAGTTTGAAACACTGACATGCAAACCACTGGTCTACTTGACATCATACAAATAAATTCTTAAATCATTTGTATTTGTGAAAAACAAAATTTATTCAGTATTTTTCCGAACAAAGAATAGAAATTTTGTAGCGACCAATAAAATGTTAATCTTTGGAAATTCATTACTGCATTTCACTCTCATCTTTTAGTGTATTCTAATTTATAAATAGTATTAGTGTCTTCTAATTTATAAATAGATCCAATTTTGTGAGTCTAGCAAGTCATTTCTCCAAAGTCAATATGACCAAAATTGTATTCTCAATGCAGATGGAGTAGATACAATTTGCTTTGCATTTCATACCTAGATTGTATTTTTATATAAATTAGATTTATAATAAAATCATGACAATACAAACTGATTCACCTGTTCCACTAACAATCATCATCTTTTCCTGATACCTTAATCTCAATTTTAAAAAAATTTCCAATTCATTATGTTCTGTATCATAAAGCACTTACTAAATCAAAAGAAATCAAATGCACATGCAAAATAAAACAGTCAGGAGTTTGACATTTTAGAGAATATAGTCATCACTTTTTCTTTTTTGTTTTTTTGTGAGAGGTAGTTGATATGATGAACTTGGTGTATTTTTATACAGGAGTAAAACTAAAATATTTACAGGTAGAAAACTACATTTCTTAGACTGGTATAAAACTATATTTTTATACAGGTAGAAAATTGTATTTTTATACAGGTAGAAAACTATATTTTTTATGCAGGTAGAAAACTGTAAACTTTTAAACTTGTGATTGGGTGAGGGTTGAAGGACTATTAAAAGCTTCCAAGCTTCTAAGGTACAAGATTATCTGATCAATACAACATTCTAAGTAATATATGAAATACTTTATCTTTTGGCTTATAAAAAGTGAGTAAGTCTTGGCCTTGAACTGGTTTCAATGTCATTTTTTATGACACAATAAATGTATTTGTATCAAGGCAGGAAATGTTCTATTTTGTAAAAGGTTACTGTATAGAAGAGTACCACCAACAAGTAATCAAAAGAATGCTATTTCACCTTTTTTAACAGAAAACTTTCAAAAATATTTTACCATTTTCTTTCCCATCACTAATGTATTTCAAGTCGAATCCAACTGCAAACTCATAGACCCAGATTTACCATCATATAGCACAATGACAGATCTGAGTCAATGCATAAATCAGTAGAAAAGACAAAACAGGCCCTGATCTGCCAGCACATTAAGTGACTGCTGATCAGGATCTATGTTGTTTGCTATGGGATTTAACTTGTAAACAGTATGCAAGAAAATATGATGTACTAAAGTAGTTAGATTACTGCATAAATAGTGGACTAGTATTTGCTGTCTTTATTCATGTATAATGTGAAACATACAGCATAAATAGTGGACTGGCATTTGCTGTTTTTATTTATGGATAGTGTGAAACATATAGCATAAATAGTGGACTGGCATTTGCTGTTTTTATTTATGGATAGTGTGAAACATATAGCATAAATAGTGGACTGGTATTTGCTGTCTTTATTTATGGATAGTGTGAAACAAATAGTGGACTGGTATTTGCCGTTTTTTATTCATGGATAGTGTGAAACATACAGCTTAAATAGTGGACTGGATTTTGCTGTCTTTATTTATGGATAGCAACAGCATAAATAGTGGACTGCATGTGTCTGTGTTTTGGATTTTTAATGTAACCTCAATAATTGTTCAGTCATATCACTACCTTATCTGCAGTGTGACAGTTTACAGTGATGTCTAGCACTGGGACATCATGCTGCAGATATGTAATATGATGTTCCACCGAGTCACATTATCCTGACACCAGGCCAACCAGTCCTAACACTAACTTCTTAATGCTGAGCACCAAGCCAGGCAGCTGCTAGTACCATTTCTATAAGTCTTTGGTATGACTCAACTGGTTTCAAACCCATAACTTCCTGCATCGGAGGGTTGATGCTCTAACCACTAAGCCATCAGAATGGTCTAAATAGTGAATTGGTATTGGCTATGTTTACTATGGATAGTGTGGGAGACAGATAAAATAGTGGACTGGTATTTGCTATGTTTACTATGGATAGTGTGGGAGACAGATAAAATAGTGGACTGGTATTTGCTATGTTTACCATTGGATAGTGTGGGAGATAAAGCATTCACAAATGATAGGTCAGTATATCAAGTATCTTATTTACCAGGAATGTAAACTATCCTACATACCTGTGAGAAAAAAAAAACAACAATAAAAACACACCAAGAAGACTCCAATAATATCACCTGTATACTCCATTCCTGAGAGGGTCTTCTTAAAAAATGTTTACACTCTTTGATTTATTATAATTTATAAAAATGAATCAATCTAAACAGATTACATCACATACAGACAAGTCTCGAGGATATACTAAGATAGGGATGTATAACTATTTGGCAGGTCCACACAGGCCCACCTTTCTAAGCATTACATCAAGGTTATAAATAATTATTGGCCAACATACAAAAAGAAACATGATTAAAAACACAAAATAAAATCCAATCATTTAAATCCCAAGAATTAATAAAAAGCCATACACCAACAATAATAAAGGTGTACACTTCATTCATGAACTGGACTACCTGATAAAGAAGTATATTTAGAGAAGAAAAAGTCTTTTCAACCATATATACCCAAAAGTAAGTAATTTTGCTAATGAAAGAATGTTAGGAAACACTGTTTTCAGTGGCAAAATTTCATCAGAGGTCAATTATGAATTAAACACAAAAAGTTGTATCAACAACTGCAATATTTGCAACAAACAGTCTGGTTCAATATCTGTGATTATTTAATGGTGATATATGGATGCAGTGGGAAAAAGTCTATCACACATTAGCTCTACCAAAAGTAAAGCTCAAGACCGTGAGAAAGTTCAAAGTTGTAGTGAGTGATGACATAAACTTCTATATTAATCTGCCCACTTCAAGCTGAATAGCATAACCTCATCTGACTTGGTTGCAATTTCTCTCTACCCATTAGATCCAGGTATTTGATCATCCCACTTTGTACAGGAAATATTTCTGAAGTAAGGACATGATCTCTATCATTTAAAGGTAAATAACTCATCTGCCTGTGTTTTATTAACTAAGTTATATGTAATTATTTCGTACTGGTATCATTGGGAAATAAAACACATCATATACTAATGCATATAAAAGTTTGAACAAAATCTTGGACATGAAATCACCTTTATAAGGATTATCAATTAATGGTGTTAGTTGATAATAACATAAGTTGTCAGAGATTTTGTCACAGATAAAATGTCAGACACCTGTTACAAAAATGAAAATATACTCATGCTGGGAATAGTCTCAACTAAACACATTATATACTAATGCATAGAAAAGTCTCAACAAATTTCATCATATAATAATGCTGCAAAAGGTATGAACATTTTAAGTCTGTATTATTAGTCTATTATTAGACATTTATTTAAATTAGAAAACAGAATGGATACAAAAGCAGTTAATTAAAAAATATCTCCATATTGCCAACTAGATCAGTCAGCAAGAGAGTACTTAAGGAATACCCCTACTCTGAAATTACTCATCCCTCAAATGGAATACCCCCACTCTGGAATTACTCAACTCTCATATGGAATACCCCCAATCTGAAATTACTCAACTCTCATATGGAATACCCCCACTTTGAAGATACTCATCTGCCAAGCCCATTCTAATATGTGACAAACTCAGCATGATACAATGAACTTTCATTAATATATCTCAAACATTTCAGGACTTACTGTCAGAGAAAAGTGTGATGGAAAATAAAGATTTTCAATGAGATACTAATTCTCATGATGGTATAAATACAAGTTTCATTAAGATATCTCAAATGGCTCAGGAGATATCAAATGGAGAATTGTGTAGGCTGCATAGATGGATGGACAAAATCTATAATAAAAATGGGAAAATACTGATCAGACACTCCAATTTTTGTAGGACATAATGTATCTTCATCGTAATAAAGGATACCTGTGGCCCCTGCTGGCCAAGTGCTCTAAAGCACATGCTATTACTGATCACTGCCATATCACCTCTGTCCACATTGGTTCAAGTCTCAGGCTTAGCCAATGTGGGTATGTGAGAAAGCTGTCAGTAGCTTCCCATGATTTAGTAGTTCTCAACAGACTTTCCCAGGATCTTATTCCACCAGTTATACTGACCACCACATATAAGCCAATATGGCACTGAGAAATGAAATTAAATCCATAAAACAAAAACAAAAGCATACCAAGTATAATGAAGATATATCAAAGGGTTCAGGAGATACTAAATAAACAAATTATGATCTCTGGTCAAAGGGACAAGTGGAATGCAGTATTTATCACAAAACTTTGTGGCTGGTATTTTAAATTACTGTTGCTTATAAAATTGAAGATATCCATATGTAAATGTATGACTAAAGAGTGAAAACTTAAGAGATAATATATATCATATATTTGTATAAGAAAAAAATTAAAACATTCAACTGCACATAGAAAGTGTAAAACCACCAGTCAATAATACATAAAAGGATATACAATTGTATTTATCCTTCAACTGACAAACCTATTCAAGGCTGAAAGTAAGTATCTATGTCCACAATCAGAGCAAAAACTTCATTCATTAAATAAATTAATATAAAATATAATTGGTCAGCAAGTGATTTTATTTTTTATTAGTAATTATAGGGTCTGGGAAAATTGATGTTAGATGCAGATTTGATCTTCATAAACCAATATCCAATGTCAGAGGGCAATGCTAAATTATTGCCATATTAACTAATACCACCCATCTTTTGGGGGTTATGAATAATTTTATCACTGATTTTTGACCTGAAGTTTGTTACAAGTATTGCAGAATCACATTAAAGACTATTATGTACATTTTACCTAGTAACTAAATCTTATTTTTATGAAGACACACATGGCAACAGATTCAACCAAGCATCCAGAATACTGGTGCTTTCTCACTCATTTGACATAGGTCTGCCAAGCATCCTGTATGGACCCAGGAGTGTTCAATATGAGCAAGTGCACAGTGAACATTAGAGCAGAAGGCATGCAGGGGATAATAATGTCTAGCACCTGACACCTAATAAAAGCCCTTGGCACTCATACTGACTCTGGACAAACAATATCTTACTCATTTTGTCCAGGCCTATGGTGGCAAATACAATTTTCGAGAATCGTAGCATCTAAATATTTAGGGTCTTCAGGTCTCATAGGTTGTCATGTATGCCTTATCGTGTTGCTATATTGAAATACCAATGTGCAAATTGTGTATTGTTGTATATTGTATTTGTCTCTTTGTATATTAAGCATTTGTTCTGTTTAGTTGTAGGGGTGGGGTGGGGTCTTTAATCTCATATGCTAATGGAAAATAAACCCCATAACCTGAGGGTGTTATGTTTGCTTCTTTTTGTACAACACCTTGCTCACAAATATACTGGCACTTTGTCACCTATGTGTCAATGGTCAGTCAAGCATCCTAAATACTGGCACTTTGTCACCCATGTGCCACAGGCCTGTCAAGCATCCTAAATACTGGCACTTTGTCACCCATGTGCCACAGGCTAGTCAAGCATCCTAAATACTGGCACTTTGTCACCCATGTGGCAATGGTCAGTCTGGCACTTTGTCACCTATGTGACAATGATCAGCCAAGCATGCTGAATTCTGGCACTTTGTCACCCATGTGATAATGGTCAGTCAAGCATCCTAAATACTGGCACTTTGTCACCCATGTGCCACAGGCCTGTCAAGCATCCTAAATACTAGCACTTTATCACCCATGTGGCAATGGTCAGTCAAGCATGCTGAATTCTGGCACTTTGTCACCTATGTGGCAATGGTCAGCTAAGCATGCTGAATTCTGGCACTTTGTCACCCATGTGGCAATGGTCAGCCATGTATGCTGAATTCTGGCACTTTGTCACCCATGTGATAATGGTCAGTCAAGCATCCTAAATACTGGCACTTTGTCACCCATGTGCCACAGGCCTGTCAAGCATCCTAAATACTGGCACTTTATCACCCATGCAGCAATGGTCAGCCAAGCATGCTGAATTCTGGCACTTTGTCACCCATGTGGCAATGGTCAGCCAAGCATGCTGAATTCTGGCACTTTGTCACCTATGTGGCAATGGTCAGCCAAGCATACTGAATTCTGGCACTTTGCCACCCATGTGGCAATGGTCAGCCATGCATTCTGAATTTTGGCACTTTGCCACCCATATGGCAATGGTCAGCCAAGCATGCTGAATTCTAGCACTTTGTCACCTATGTGGCAATGGTCAGCCAAGCATGCTGAATTCTGGCTCTTTGTCACCCATGTGGTAGAGACTTTTGTTGTCAATGCTAGTGTTTTTTCCACCTGATTGTCTCTGTTTAAGTTTAACTGTCTGATGAAGAAAAAATATAACAGGATTCACTCTCATGTTATACTGTTTTACAGGATCAAAATGTACAGAAAGAATAATTACATTTTCTGTATCTATAAAGAGAAATGGGTTAGAGAACAAATATCACCACATGTTGCTTGCACTAATAGAAGGAAATCTCAGTCTTGATTTATTTGTTGGTTGGATGGTATTTAATGATACTTTCAACACATTACTGACCACAGTATGCCAAGGAAATGAGATCCATGTGTCTTTATCAATGACACACCAAGACAGAGGACCCAGCTGGATGCGTATAAAATATAGGAACCTGTTATTACATTTGTAATACTTTTCTAACTAAGCTGCCATGGAATTAACTCTATCAATCTTACAGGCAAGTAAGATGCATTGATGTTGTTAGTACCTACATTTCTTCCAGACTCGAGGTCCAACTTAACATTTTTTTTGTTTTTTTTTAAAAGTCCATTACATCTGCAAGCCCTAAAAATAGAAGAATTTTATCCATCTATGAACAATGTGCTGACATTAGATATTTTGCTTCAATTCTCACTCTAAATGGATTAAACACTAGAGACTTCTATTAAACAAATAATGAAACTTAAAGAGACTCCATGTGGATGAAACACTAGAAACTTCTATTAGATTTCTATTAGATAAATAATGAAACTTAAAGAGACTCCATGTGGATGAAACACTAGAAACTTCTATTAGATTTCTATTAGATAAATAATGAAACTTAAAGAGACTCCATGTGGATGAAACACTAGAAACTTCTATTAGATTTCTATTAGATAAATAATGAAACTTAAAGAGACTCCATGTGGATGAAACACTAGAAACTTCTATTAGATTTCTATTAGATAAATAATGAAACTTAAAGAGACTCCATGTGGATGAAGCACTAGAAACTTCTATTAGATATCTATTAGAGACTCAATGTGGATGAAATACTAGAAACTTCTTTTAGATAAATAATGTAACTTAAAAAAGATTCCATATGAAACTTTGAGACTTCTGTTAGATAAATAATGTAACTTAAAGGGATTCCACATGGATAAAACACTTGGGGCTTCTATTAGATAAAAAAAAAAACAGACTTCTCTGACAGAAACACTAGACATCTGTTAGATAAATTTAATGCAACCTAACAAGAATGAAAATTTATTGTCTCAGCTAATACAAAAAAATTGTGATTCTTTTTGAGGGATCTGCAAATGAATAAAGGTCTATGTTTACAGGATGTAGATGTATGTTGCATTAATACTGTCAAAGCCTGTCACTTTTAATATTTTGTAAGCTTACCACTTCCAACATGATTTTATACGTGTATATTTGTCTTGACAAGGACATACTAAAAGACTGTTTCAAATGTTATGATTTTTTTATTTTTAAAAAAATGAGCTTCATCCATTTTTAGCAATACTGTGTACTTAAGTCAGATTTAGACTGGTTTACAAGCTGTAAATGTTTCTTGGAGTATAGTCATTAAACAATCATGAGAATTGAGCTGATATTGGTCACTGGCACTATGAATACTAAACTTGTCCCATGTTTTTTTAAGATATGTAATATGCTGAAGATCTGTATGAGTTACAGCAAGGTTCAATCTCCAGAGTTTGAAAGCCCAACACTATGCTCCCATCTAATTTCAGATCAGGCCCTTCTATACTTTAAGTGAACTACCCACTGGTCTCATGGAAAAAGATGTGAAATTTTCCTGTGAAAAGTTTGATGGTATTGATGAAATGCAGAAATTTATTTTGATGCTTTTAAAAGGCTATGAAATTTATCATAGGACTCTTATGAAGTGTCTTCTTACTGAAAATGTTCTATGAACAATCATCTCCTTTTTTGTACCTTTTTAGATTTCTTCAGAACCCTCTGTGAATTTTAACCCTATCTAGATTAGACTGAATAAAGGTGTAATATAACTTTAAAACTGGATGAAAATGATTCAGTTCTTTTCAACTATTTTCAATTACAAAATGTGCTTTTTTCCATTATCTTCATGCATTGTATACTGTGTCTGTTTCCACTTGAGGTGATAGACTTTTGTAAACTAAAATACTTGATCATCCAAATGCTTATTCTCTATTTAAGAAGAGTGAATGCTGTATGAAAGACCAAATTTGTTATAAATTTGCTTAATGACATACCCAAAGCTAGTCAAAATAGTCTGAAATTGGTCATTTCTGCATGAACACACAAAATGATTCACTGGTCCAAAAATATAAGAACATGAGAGATATCTCCTATCAACGAACACTTAAGTCACCAAGATTTAGATGGTATGGAATCAACATGATGCAAGCCTATCACTTCAAATGTAAACAAAATGCCATCTTGAAAATTAAAAATGTTTATCAGATTTTTTTTTAAAAAAATTTGAAAAATTGTACTCTTGTTGAATCAGGTGTATGGTCAAAACTGTGGTGCTTAAACTGTATTTCCTTCACGTATAACTTTATTAATCTCTCTCTCTCTTTTCTCTTTCTCCTACTGTAAGCTCTTTTTGATCAGTATGTTTATGCTGAATGATAACTTATCAAGAAACTTCATCCATTACATACTATACTGTTACATACTATATATAATAGAAATAACTTGATGTTTCCATACTTAACCATTTATCCATCTAATCAAGACATCAGGGCTGACTGTCTTATGACAAAAAAGTGCTAGAAAGTGAACTATTTACATACAGAAATTAAAGTGGCAAGAGAAAATTTATGGCAACTCATAGTGAGAAAATTTATTGTATCTCATAGTGAGAAAATGTATGTATCTTATAGTGAAATAGAGCTGTTGATCATTCCAGGCAAACTGAATGATGTGATGTGATGTGATTATGATTTTTAGCGTAGCTTTAACAATTTTTCAGTCATATCACTTCGATGTCTGCAGTGTGGCAGTTTATAGTGATGTCTAGCACTGGGGCATCATGCCTTAGACATTTAACATAATATCTGGACTAGTCACATTATCCTGACACCAGGCCAAGCAGTCCTAACACTAACCTCTTAATGCTGAATGTCAAGCAAGGCAGCTGTTAGTACCATTTTTGTAAATCTTTGGTATGACTCAACTGGGCAAACTGAATGATAAAACAATAATACAGTTTTAATGTTTATGACCAATCACATTTCAGTCCATACTTAATCCTCCCAGGATCACATTTACTAAAATATAACATTTACATTTACTACAGTGCTCACTCTGTTTACAAATCAAATGGCATGCATTAAAAATTTAAAATACAGGTAGACAGGTTATAACAGTAAAGTTTCTTTTCAAGGATACAGAAATGGAATCATTACCTTTGAAATCAAAGCCAATGCTTGTGGGGATCATTTAATACTGTTGAGGATAAAACTTGTGCTTCAGTCATTTTCAATCAAAATGTTTAGTGTTAGGGAAGAAAGACTAATTACATCTTGACCCAAAATACTCATAAACAAAGCAGTGTCCTTAGGTATTAACAGAAAATATGCAGTACTTGGGCAGTTAAATTCACAAATAAAAAAGACTGAGGAATTATCATATAATTTGTATTTCACTATGAATTAAAACTTATTACTATTCAATTATTATTCATACCAACACTCTCATTTATTCATATTCACAACTCCTGATGAAATATATGATTTAAATGATGATTTTACACTTTTAAGAGGTCCTTACTGGGCCAAAAATAAATTTCAGTTTCAATATCAAATACTTTAAATTCATCCAAAATCACTGATTTTAAAAATTTCCTTTTTAAAAAATGTACTATTATTTTATCTACCTTGTATCCAAAAACAAGGGGCCTGTGTTGGCTTGAACTCACTCCTATGTAACATTTGGTTAACACAGTAATCAAATAAAAAAAGCAGTTTGCCATAAAATCTGGATCAATAGGATGCTTTCTAGAAGCTTTATCCATTGCTTTTGACTGCATACTTTGTCCAATATTGAAATGCCTTTATGCAAAGATGCTTTCTGTCAAAATTAGTCAAATTATGTTGACTGTATGGCTTTTTTTTTGTTCAAGTTGTTTAAATGTTCTATTTTTAGCAAAAGCAGCTATGTATTTCAGAACACTTTATCAAATCTTGCTCAGGTCTCCTATCAAATTTGGTCAAATTATGTGGCATGGTTTGCAAGAAAGGGTCAGTTTGCTGGCAGATTTGTCTCATCTGTACCCCTTCAAACCAGAATGCTTTTTTTTAAATGCGTCTGTAGGTTCTGGAGAATTTAAAAATATTGATGCACTTGGTAATTGCTTGTAAGAAAGTATGTACAGTAATCAATATATTAAAATATATGCAATAAAGGTGTTTTGCAAGGTTGTAAGTACTTAACTGCTAAAAGCAATGCAGTTGTTCCACTGAGACAAACAGCTTCTCATTCACAAAAAAAAAAAATGATTTTGATAAGGCCATAGTTTAAAGAAATATTCACGATGATTTAAGACTTGTGAAATGTTTATCAACACTTCATGAAACTGACATGGACTAATTATCATGAACGCCACACCTGAAATGACCTAAATAGGTAACTTAACAAAGGTGTGAATGATGGATAGATTGATCAGGTATAGTCTAACGCTACATCCCCGTTGGTTTGTACCCCCCCCCCTACCGATTTCAATTACTAATATGTTTAACATGATCAAAATTGCACAGAACTAACTGAATCATTGATTTATAATTTCTAACATGACTGTGACCAGAATGGCACTAATACTTGTAACCCCTTGCACCTTTCATGCTTAACGGACTTTCATACTCACACGACGCCATATTTCGTACACTATGGGGTAGTTTATTTCCATCCAACAACATATGACGTAATTCATCCTATTTGATAACTGCCAGATAATTTCGTAAATTACCATAACGTTGAGTTTGGAATTAAATTTCTTTTGCACACATGAACATATTAACGAAACCAATTGTTAAATTCACATGAAAGGCTTTTTTTTTTTTTTTTCTCATTCTTTTCCTTTGCTTGATTCAACACTGTAAATGTCGGAAGCAGACGACATATGTATGTACATAATTTAGTAGCGCATACACCCCATTGCTTAAAATGGACTTGCCCAGGAACTGGAAATGGGTCTTACGCATGTCCGTCTATAATATTGAAAACTTAAGCATGAAACGTGCAGAAAATGAGTTTTAACGCCATTCTACTCACAGTTTAATTTAGAAAATATAAGTCAATGAATGAATTGACTAAGTTTTTTTGCACTTTTTATCAAATTAAAGGTGTCCGTTATTGAAATCTGCGGAGGGGGGTACAAACCAACGGGTTAGTAGGCTCAGACTTTACAATATTAGTCTGTTAAGCATGAAAGGTGCAAGGAGATGCCAGTCTTAGTGTCATTTTGGTCACAGTCAGGTTAGAAATTATAAATTTACTTAGTTATGCACTTATTATCACAATAAACGTTTTAGTTATTGAAATCAGTAGGTGTACAAACGGGGATGTAGCGTAGGACTATAGTGTTTGTCTCCTGGGGGTGGGGTATTTTGGTGAAAGAGTTGGATTTCTTGCTTATTTTGTTCGACCAAAAACTCAAAAGCGTTTATGTAACCCAGCCCCCTTGTTCTATTCCGACTACTCCTTCCCAACAATTCAACTCGCGCAAATCAACAGAAACCTTGGATTTTGGAATGTCACGTGGTTAACCGTTGCTGTCCAGTCGTCCACAACTTCGTCATGGAAACTAAAGCGCACCATGTTGCTTTTACCAGAGTACATTCTGCATTTTTCTTAACAAAAGACAATATATTAAAAAAATACTTAATATTTGTTACATAAAAAGTATCACTTGGCCTCGTCCCAACACTGTACAAAATATTTTGAGATTAGAACAAGACTGGCTCACCTAAAATATTCACAACACAATTGATCAAACACACAGGCCGTGATTATTCTGATTATCTTATATCCTCTATCGTCCACCCACCCGAGGCTATCGAACATCGCTCAGCCACTTCCGTCAGATCGTAAAACAGCCTCGGAAACTTGTAGGAATACACATCAATTGGATGTTTTGGTGACTCGCATCTAGCGTGTCCACTAGTAAAGGCTGATTTCGTTTTGGGAATTTGCCTCCTTCCACCTCAATAGAACGAAAGTAGTTCAGAATATCAATAGCGACATATAACAAATGTTTCTTTCTCGACTTAACAGAAAATGCAAAAGATTATGGGGTGTGGAAGGAGTGGGAGACTATCCAAATGAAAAGAAAAGTATTTATCTTTACAGCTGAACCATAATCAGGGTAACCACACATGCGCAACTTTTAAATGTTGTTATTGAAAATTAACAGACTGGTAAAAAAAAAATAAAATAGTTCCAAACACTGGGCCTATTATATGAAATGTTTGTTTTCTCTGTAATTCACTCATCAGCATGGAATATACTGAAATAAAATAGTATATGCAGAAATTAGACAAAATAATGGAATATACTGACATAAAAAGTATATGCAGAAATTGGACAAAATACTTAACCTTTCAAGTTAACAGATCTAATTTTCATCATGACAAAAACCTACTTTTTTTTTTACTAGCCCACCGTATATTCACACTTTGACGAAAAGTGCGAGAAAATGCACATATATTCTGCACACGTGTCAACTGTGCATAATATTTCTGGTCATGAGATCAACAGCAAAAAATCCAGTAAAATATATTTCCATGAAAAGAATGAATAACAGATTTAATTCCTTACATAAATGAAAAACTCCGTATTTTCAAGAGTTGCGAAACAAGCAAATTTCTTTTGTTTTGTACTCAAACGTGTGTTCCCGGGTGGCAAAGTAATCTAAGATACCCATATTTACCGATCACTGACATTTCATATCTGTCCGCGTGGGTTCGAGTCTCAAATCAGCCAACGTGGGTATGTAAGGAAGCTTGATATTAGTTTCCCAGGTGGTTCTTCCTGTTTTGTTTGGGTGGGTTTGGGGTGGTTTTGTTTTGTTGTTTTCTTCTGGGTTTTGTTTTCTTTTGTTTTTCTTTTGTTTAAGGCGCTTGCTTTTTGTTTTGTTTTATTTATTACATTTGGCGGATGAATAACCGGGAAAAACACTAATCCACGGGAAGCTGCTAGCAAACTTTATCACACACCCACATTAGCCGAGCTAGAAAATTGAACTTGTACGAACAGAAGTCACTGATCTATAAAGGCGAACGCCTTAAATCAGTCGGCCACCCTGGGCCCCAAAAGTGATGCAAGTTTGTTTAATAAATATATTTAATGTCGACAGATTAAAGTACATTGTGTATGGCCTGAATCAAAAGACAAATAAATAATATACATGCTAATATAAAATATCGTAGCAGCACGAGCACAAAAACTACTTTGCAAATTGAATTGGCAATAAGCCGTAACACTCTCGGTGGTTTTCATTAATTATCGGAAGACTATTTAAAGTGTAAAATATTTTTAATTATTGATACAGAAATAACAAGCACTCGTTAAAGCAAAATATTTCTAGAATGTATTTCGCATTGTTTTAATGCATAATTTATTTTCTAATTTTCTATCACCCTTAGATTTCAACGTTTTAACATCAATCGGTAATTTTCAAGTCAATGTCACAATGTGTAATATTTTTTTGAAAAAAACATTGTTAAGTTGGAGATTTTAAAAATGGACAGATTAAGCTTTTGTAAATGTGACAGATTTTAGCAGCCAATCCACCCGCTTCTTCAAAACTGTTTTTATATCGTTCACTAAAAGTAGAAAAATCGCTATATTCTTGATATCGAAAAATTGGTATGGCAAGTGAATAATATACGGGTGTATTTACAAGAATAAAATTTTGAACAAATGATTTAAATTTTGGTGGGATATCCTGGCTTCCTCAATAAAAAAATTACACTTTCCGATGCAAATCTTCAAAACAATAAGAATTGTTAAATTGTCGTGAAAAATACGTACAAGTAGTCAGGTAACCAACTGTGAATCAACCAATACTGAATCTCTACACCCTAACACAAAATATCAAGCACTCTAGGGTGAGCAACTCGTTATCGCCAAATCGTCCAAAGAGTCCCGCCTATAAATGGTATGGTGTTATAAGTACAGATATAATTCCTGGTTAGAACTAGCGTGTCCTATTATTCACTTATCGCAACACATCACTTAAAATGCAAGTGTTTGGTATGGAATCATCCTGCGTATTCAACGGAACGTGTCTCGAGACCTCTGTCTAAGCGTATACCGTTTGCACGTTAAGGAAAGGGACTACATTATGTAGGTATTAATGGGTAGATATTGGCCTTTCATAGCCTAACTTGCATCGTATTTGTGAAATACAAGACCTATAATTGCCTGGCCCATTCGTACAAAAGTCTTATTTAGATGACGGCGAGATAAACTTAGGTACACTGGCATTATGTGACAGTTAATTCAGAGAGAGCGATATTGTTTGTTCCCATGCTGGATACCTTGTTTGTTTGGGGTTTTTTCTTCTTCTTCTTCTTCAAATTCGATATCCTCAGATATGCATGGAGAATATTTTTAAAAAAATGAAGGAATATTTTCTTGTGTGATTCGGGTTTACCATCGATGTGGAATATTTTACTCTGAATTACTTGATACCTTCACAAGAGCATGTGACATACCATTCGAATTTCAGCACCACGGATAAAAACAAACAGGTAATAAAAAAATTATATTTTATTAATGTTTTAAAGCTGTAACCCAGAAACATTTGTAATGTGTCTTTTAAATTTATTAATAATTTTTCATGAGTTTGGAATTCATATTTTAAGTCAAACATCACACAAAGTGCGTTGATGTAGCTTCAGTCTTATATATGCATTGCATAAATTATATACTTATTATTGAGAAAAGGATGATTGAGATTGAACGGTCAAATTTTACATAAGTGTAAATTTTAAAAGTATGGATACAGTGAAGATATGCAGTTCGCTATATATTGTACACACACACACACACACACACACACACACACACTAAAACGCGTGTGCGTTCTTTTACATCTGCCAGTTGCCCTAAAATCGTGCTCAAAAAGACTCCTTGCACGAATGAAAACGGAATGCACTTTAATATTATCCTTTATGAATATGTACCTATATTGGGCTACTAATTAAAAATATGTACCTATAATAGGCTTGCTGAATATAATACTAATTAAACAGCACGTACATGTGAACGTTTTGTAGGATATTCGTTGTGCATACAATTTGTAGTTACAAACTTTGTACAGTAGTTTGAATGTTTCAATTAAGTTTGACGGATTCCCCGAATGCAGTATTGCAAATCCTAATGTCCACACGCTTGTCAAACAAAACGTGGGCTCAAGTCCGCGTGATCGATTCATTATGTGCGTACACGTGCCAGTTAAAGTACGAGTGATTCAACGCAACTCTTCCTAAACAGTTTTAGAGATTATAAGCGATGGAATATATATATATATATATATATATATATATATATATATATATATATATATATATATATATATATATATATATATATATATATATATATTGATGGGAAGGGAGCCATAGACAAATAAAAGTGATGGAATATTAATGGGAAGGGATTACAAGGCACGATAGTCTTTATGCACACCACCTACCTTACCACCCCACCCCGTTCATTGGTAGACGATTTGGAAGACTGGTAAGGACGGAGGTAGATTAATAAATGAAAGGTACAGACTCTCTGTGATCGTTTATCTTAACTGTACAAATTATCTATACACAGAGATGAAAAACTAATCTGCGTATAAAGTGTGCCATATGTATTCGTTTTCATCCGAAAGTGTCAAGAAGTTGTTAATATGTACATTTGTAACAATACATCAGGCAAACCCAAAGATGCCCACAATGTCAATTTTCTGCCATGTCTTATTTACCATACAGCAAAATGAGTATTTCGCTGATGTAGGCGACCGTAACACTAAATTTTGCAATCTTTTGGCAATCATGGGATTCATTCATAAGCATCTATATTTCCTATTATTCCACTCTCTAATACATTTTCATTTTCTTACGAAAGAGTTGATTTTCAGTCTAATGCTATTTTCATATATATATATATATATATATATATATATATATATATATATATATATATATATATATATATATATATATATACATTATAGTATAAAATAACCAAGAATTCATACATCAACCTGCAACAAGTAATGAAAAATGACAGAACGGCGTGGAAAATTTCGAAAGTAAAGGAAAAAGCCGCACTTCCACGTTTAATTTTCATCGCTGAGTTTGGTCTTTTTACTTTCAATGAAATTTGGTTTTCTATACATCCATCGTCACTGATATATCATACATCTCACTATCCTGTTGAGACCGACACATTATCCAAAGAGTTGTCTCCCTTATTCCATTCATACCCCTGTACATAGCTCTTTTAAACTAGTAGTGCTTTCTTTGTTCAGTTGAAGTGCGTGATTTAAATTTTTTAACGTAGCTATAACAATGTTTCAGTCATATCACTAACTTGTCTGCGGTGTGGCAGTATTTTTTATATCTAGTAATTAAATTATGCCGCAGAGATGTAGCATCTTTCCCCACCCAGTCACATTATCCTGACACCAGGCCGAACAGTCTTAACACTAATCTCTTACTACTGTGCGCCAAGCGAGTCATCTGCTAGTACCACTTTTTAAGATTCTTGTCTGACTGCCGTGGTTCAAATCCGTGACCTCTCGCATCCGAGGTGGACGCTCTAACCACTTAAACCACCGGAGCAGTCGGCTGAAGAAGCGATAATTCATATCTCGACATTTTGTTTCACATAAAATAAGCATTTTTAAATGACTTCTTATTTTAAAAAAAAAATCTTCCAAAGCGACTCGTATGATCCACAATGAAAGCTAAAATCAGAATTGGATAAAATTTAAATAGAAGTTCTGTGTGATGAAATACAGTGTACTTGACAATATACAATATCTGCCACCAATTTCGTATTTGTAGGCGTTTTCTACTCTATCAAAGTTTTCTTATTTTCACCGACGACCGAACATATTTGTGCTCCACTTATTACTGTGTGACAGTATACACAAGTTTTATTGGTGAACGTAATTACGCGAACGCTCATCTTCAGCGTGAGAAAGTAGAGATTGTGTTTACCCCCAGCATATGCTTATAAGTAAATATGTAGGTTGTATGGCCTCCAGATCTGTAGAACTATCTACCTTGACTCGTGGCTCCTACGCATCTGCGCTACATGGAGATACCGTACCAGTTCGGTTACCACATGAGACCGAATTTCAAACCAGCGATACTTCATATTTTAACCTGGATTTTTGTAGTACTAGATGTAGCAGCAGTAATAGTAGTAGCTGTTATGTTGTTGTTGTTGTTATTATTATTATTATTATTATTATTATTATTATTATTATTATTATTATTATTATTTACAAGTTAATTCGTTATTTTGTCTAGTATTAGTGAAAACGGGTTTGTAACAAATATATTTTGTATTCTACCTCTACCAGCAGTCGTGTCGTCAACATATGTTGCATTTTTGTTCAAGTCTTTAAAAATTGTTTCAGTATGCCATTGATTTGATTGAAGGGGCGCCCGCATAATTATTGGTGTGGGGTGAGGGAAAACATGTAGTGGTCAGCTATTAAGTTTTACAGATGTAGGCCAAAACGATTTGAAGTCTTGAAGAGGCAAGTGTCTTCTTCCCAGTGCCGGATTTAGACAAAGCGAGGCCCTAAGCTATGGGAAGCTATAGAGGCCATATCTGGTATAAAATAAATTTGAGGGACCAATTCAGACTAAGTTCAGACTTTGAGGCCCTAAGCTGTAGCTTGAAGATTTTGTGCTTGCGAAACAAGTGAACATATGAATTAAGATAGTGTGGATTCCAACTGACCATTTATTATATGAATTTGTGTCCCTTTCCCTTTGATACTTTTAAGAAATTGTTGTTGCTAATTATGACTTCTAGCAGAAATGGTATTTTTACGATACTGACAAAGATGTACAGTGGAAACCGTATTGTATGGCTAAAAAATGCATCTTAATAAACAGATGTTTCAAATATCCAATTCTTCTTTAAAGTTCCAGTTTAACAGATGTTTGCCCTGAAGATTTGAGTTTGGATTTTTCCAGACTTAATGCAGTCATTGCATGGAATACATAATCTATAAATAAAGGTCTAATAATAGATACAAACCATTGTGGTTCGAGTCACGTGTGCGAATATATATATATATATATATATATATATATATATATATATATATATATATATATATATATATATATATAAAATTTGGTAGTTTCCTATTTCCCTCGATACCCCAGTGGTCATAAATAAATCTATGTGGTGTACAACCTAGCAGTCTGTCCCATAAAAGCAATAAAATTTTGCCTTGATCAACAATTCATCATGGTAAATCAAAATTAACATAAAAATCTGTCTTGTAATAAATATACTGTCAGAAAAGCTATTTTGTGTTCAGTATGTTGAAATATGTTTTAGGAGTCTTTCCTGAGATTTAAGGCATTCGTTTAAGCTATGTATATACTCAGTAGAAATATTATATTTGTCCTTTTGTGACGTCATCCTGAAACAGGCCTATGAGTTTATATCAATGCATTAATTTACTATTTTTAACTTCACTCAAAACCGGAAAAATAATGAAGTTCCTTAAATGCCTTAACCCCCAACCTCACCAATAGAATACTGGTTGTTGTTGACTAGTTTTATTTAAAGGGACCTTAACACATTAGCTATATCACATGGAGGAAACCGGATCATAGCGCATTTCATAAGGGACACACTGTGACATACTTAACCGATATTCGTTGACAAATACATCCGCACTGAGTATTGAATGACATTGGTATGACAGGAAATTGGACTGCACACGTTTCTCGCGCTTTCTGACATCTGTCACCCACCCCATATATCAACTTGGACGAATCTGAAAGGTCATCCACTAACATTGAGAAAATACGGTACAACCCCCCCCCTCAGTCCCATGCTCTTTTGGACACTGTATGGTGGGAACAATCTTAAATCGAATCTAGTAGGGAACAAAAAAACCCCGAAGATATCTTTTTATCGAAGGAATCGGTCTGTTGATCTGGTGTTAACTGCTTGCTTTATCTTTCGATCTTCTCCGTGACTGAGGGACTTTATTTTTTAACAGTCATAGCGCCAGAGAAACACGATTAACTAATTTTCTCCAGTCTATCACGATAAGACATGATACAAGGCTTTCCAAAATTTCATCTTTTTTTTTCTTCGCTAAAGCGCATAAATACTTGCTGACTACCTTATCTCACTTTTCAGAAGAGAGGAGATTCACGATCTGTACCATCCACAACGGATCGGAGATGTTAAGTATTGTTCTTACCATAGTAACAGCATGTGAAAAAACATTTTGATGTATCGTTTTAAAAAATATACACATTTTACAATGGTTTCTTAAACGGACAAATGGGTTAATAAAAGCTTTGAAAAATTACCACCAACAAAAAGACTGACTCTGTTCTTAATTGAATCGCCTATTGTTACTAAATTAGGAACAGCAACCACGTTACAACAACAAAGCCTCATTTATATTTGTCTGATAAGTGAAAAAAAAAAACATGATCCAAGCTATATTTCCTCTTTTGCTTTAATTTGTTTAGATCTACCTGCTAATAAATATTTTAATGTATACTGCTAACTTATTCTCATGGCAAAGCGTTAAAATCCTAATAGCGATGAAGACAATTTTCATGCGATTGAACTTCAAAAAGCGCCACTGATGCAAATTTAGAT
The DNA here is from genome assembly GCA_016746295.1 of Potamilus streckersoni. NCBI lineage: Eukaryota > Metazoa > Mollusca > Bivalvia > Unionida > Unionidae > Potamilus > Potamilus streckersoni. Next base: position 501,368 of record JAEAOA010000584.1, read on the forward strand.
GAACTAATGAGTTGTAACAGTCTTAATTTAATGGGTTCACTGTTCTTGTTTGACAACACCCGGCTCCAAGTCCGTACCTTGGGCAGTTTCTGATCTTGTTGCAACATGTGTAAAGAAACGAAAAGATTGTCGATCATGGATTTCGATTTCAATGATTTTGTGGTTCTTCTGGCTGATCCAACTATGCTGGAATACTATTTTTGACGCCTTTAAAGTAATTCTTTACCTGATGCAAGTCAATTTATTTTGTACCAGTCCGATTAAATTCAGACTATTAAACATACATCCTTTAATACACGACCATGCAGGTTATGGAGCAAATTTGAAGATTCCTGACGGTTAATAGTATTAATTTTGAAGATTGCGCAATAAGTCACACACACACACACACACACACACACACACACACACACACACACACACACACACATATATATATATATATATATATATATATATATATATATATATATATATATATATATATATATATATATATATATATATATATATATATTCTTACAACAGATCTGTTAGTACAGATACGGTGAATAGTTTTGGATGCGTGCTGCGTCGGAAAAGTAGGGATAGCAATGATCGTGCATTATCTGATAGTACGTTCCAGCTGGTAATAATATGGTCATCAACACCACGTTTCTACCTGTCGGTATTGCGTAGTCACTTTGTTCCAACCTGATTAGGTGTCATACTCTGCCAAGGGCAACGTCTGGTCATACTTAATGTTTTCCTCACGTAAAAGGACAGTTACCATACTAGATACTGATGACCTAACACTGTCATTAATGTCCCTTAAAGACTTACGTTGGGGCGGGTCGAGTGAAGTCTGGGTCTTGATTTTTACTCTGGCGGTTTGACCGGAAGGCAACACGGGCAGGAGATCGTAGGATCATTCTCGCCGGCGGCCACTTTTTTTTTTTTTTTTTTTTATCTAAACAGAAGTCTTATAATAAATCTGTGCGCCGATGATCGGATTCTTGCTCTGCACTGATCGAATGATTAACACAGAAACTGATTTAGGAATGTACATAATAGAGATGGTTTGTGTCTAAAGTGGAAACACATTTCTATAAAACTATTCTAAGTGCTCGTTCGTGGATTTACAGCCAATTTGGGTAAGTTTGTGTCCTTATGGTACCTAATGTTCTGATTGGTTAATGAAGATATCACACACACACACACACACACACACACACACACACACACACACACACACACACACACTAAAATATTACTTAAGTACAGACAGTAAACGATACTCTATAAAAGCAATCAGGAAATGTTAACTCGTGTGGTAAGATGAATTGTTATTACCAATTTGTGCAGATTTGACGGCACTAGAAAAGAAAGGGCATTAATTCAGCTTGTCTCTGAGTACCTGGTGTACTAGGGTAGAGCAAAACTGACTCGGTCTATACTAATTACCAAATATCGGCCTATGCTTTGAGCTTTGCAATTCTTTGACTATTAGCACAGTAGCCACAGTAGCTGGAAGTTAAAAGAGGACTAATGTTAATGTAGCAAGTATGAATACCTGAATGTATGTCCAATATATATATATATATATATATATATATATATATATATATATATATATAGCATATGCAAAACATATATTGTATCCCCATAGCGACCTACATACAATAATATAAATTTACTAAAATGTTTTAACGGATTTAAATGACTTTATTGTAAATACGCTCACTTCCCAAAAACTAATTCATCTCTAAAAAAAAAAAAAGGTGTCTTTTGCCAAAAATTAATTTGATGTGTGTGTGGGGGGGGGGACAATTATGTGCTGGCAACACCCACTTATTTCTGATGGTACAAGTCACCAAATCGTTTAGAAATGCTATACACCCATTTAAAAAGCATGACTTCAGACTTTCGGTTTTTATAGAGTGATGCGTTTATCATTTTGGGTCATTATTTTCACAACACATTTATCATGAGATGTCTTTCCTTCCTTCCCTCTTATCTCTTTCCTTTCTCTTTCTTTCTTTCTTTCTTTCTTTCTTTCTTTCTTTCTTTCTTTCTTTCTTTCTTTCTTTCTTTCTTTCTTTCTTTCTTTCTTTCATGCCTAATTGTAAGATACTTTTGATATGTATTATAGAAAATATATAGTCTCAATTAGCAAAGAAAAATACTCGAAAGCATTTGATGACATAATAGAGACCCCTATCACTCTAGCTGTGGGCTAGCTTTGTTTTGCTTGTACAAAGTCACGAAAGTCATCAAGTCGGGCGGACATCGGAAAAAAACTTACGCATAAGCTTGAAGTAATAGATTGTTGAACACGTGTTTTCCTTAGTAGGAAATGTGTTATTTTGAAATGTTCATTAATTATATTTTCGTATAGAACGATTTCCATCTATTTACGGAACAATTATTTCTTTGTGCTGTAAATAAGCAGTCCTCCCACACATATACGGAAGTTAATAAAATGCTTACAAGGACAAAGAAAGAAAATTTTATCAGTCGGATAAACTCACTTGTATCAATGTAACAAATATGATTTCATTATTATGTTAGTAAGGTGATCTCTCTCTCTCTCTCTCTCTCTCTCTCTCTCTCTCTCTCTCTCTCTCTCTCTCTCTCTCTCTCTCTCTCTCTCTCTGTGTGATGATAGAAATAGTGACATGACATTTTAAGACTTATAATGTATCCAAAACATTTTGTCGTAGAGTTTATCAAAACTTGTATGTTGTTTTTCTACGTTTAAATTTAAGATAATAATATAAGCGTTTTAAATTGCAGTTTCAGACAGTTTGTACAGGAATTGTTTTATTAATATAGCTAATGTAGTGGAAGGATTTATTTCAATGAGATAGATTTCATGGAAATGAATGGGTTTTAAAAACATTTATGTGAATACAGTGTTAATTCATAGTGGTTATTGGTTGAACTTCAGTCATTAATTTATCTGGATAAGGTCGAAAATGTTACGAAAGTGTTCAGTCAGTTATACATGGTAATGAGGTTCAAATCGCTCTGTAAGCGTCAATTCATCGATGTTCATTCACTATTATAGCGAGAAGAGGTTCAAATCGCTCTGTAAGCGTCAATTCATCGATGTTCATTCACTATTATAGCGAGAAGAGGTTCAAATCGCTCTGTAAGCGTCAATTCATAGATGTTGATTCACTATTACAGCAGGAAGAGGTTCAAATCGCTTTATAAGTGTTAATTCGTAGTGTTTCAGTCCTTAATATAGCAGGAAGGTGTTAAGATCTCTCTGTAAACCTGTCCACCAGTTTGGAACCGACAAATTTTTGATGTGGTGGGCTAAGACAGTGATTTTCCTTCGAGCCGGGATATTTTTTACATGAAAAAAATTACTTTTTAGAATTTTACAATATTTGGATGGGGGTAGGAGGCTATAAATCGTGTTATATACTTTTGATGTATATATGAGAATCAGTAAATGTCTCTTCCTAAAATCCTAGCGCATCAAACTGATCCGAAAATTAGATGGTGGATGGTAGGTCCCATAGTTCCTTCTATCATGCTGATTAGTTACTCTGAACCGCTTCTCTTGTTGATACCTGTAACCTTTCATACTATGAAAACAATCTGTGAAATCAAACAATTTGATTCAATAAAACCATCACATTTTAAATAGAGTGACAGGTCGTCGCCTATTTAAAGACCATGGCTCTTTATCTTCAACGAATGGTTCCCGTAACTTGAAATTGAGAAAGGTCTAAAGCTGCATGCAACTCTTCTTTTGTTAGATTTAATTTATGAGTCAAGCCCGAGAACTCTGGGCATAGTAAATTGAGTGCATCCCCATGGTTAGCCCAGATGCTTGGCATCCTTTGTAAAGGGTCAGTAAGCGTGTTAAAATTGTAGTCCAGTTTTGACATATCATTTAAATCTAACTTAATCGTCTTGTACTTAAGTGACTACATCAGCCCTGTCGATGCCAAACTTGGGAGAAATATATTTTTTGAAATTATCGTGTGTACAAGTTGACACATTTTCTGCATTGGATGTATTTAATTAATTGTATGGTGTGTATGATTTAGATTTTTAACGTAGCTTTAGCAATTTTTCAGTCTTATCGCTACGATGTCTGCAGTGTGATAGTTTATAGTGATGTCTAGTACTGGGGCATCATGCCGCATACATATGACATGATGTCCCACCCAGTCACATTACCCTGACACCAGACCTACCAGTCCTAACACTAAACTCTTAATGCTGAGCGCCAAGAGAGGCAGGTGTTAGTACCATTTTTAGAGTCATTGGTATGACTCAGCCGGGCTTCGAACCCGCGACCTCCCGCGGACGCACTAACCACTAGATCACCGGAGCGGTTAATTAACTGTATGGTCAACATCAGCTACTTTATCCAACAGCTCACCAATAGGTAACAGCTCCACAAGGACAAATTAATCCCTTCTTGATCCAATACTGCTGATAAACGATTTCTGTAATCCTATAAGGGTCGCAATCTGCCTTATTTTCGGTTTTGTTTTGGTTTTGTTTATGTTTGGGGTTTTTCATCCTTGCTTTTCTTGCTTTTTTTTTTTCCTGTATAATCTAACCACTTGCTCACCTTTCTACCTGAAATGAAATAAAGGGTTGATCTAGTTACGAACTCATCTTTTCCTTGGTACGAATACAATAAACAACCAAAATGGATTTGTTTTCTGCTTTTCATTGAAAACGCTAGTCGGTAGCAACCATTGCAAAACTTATTTTCTTCAGATCCGAAACAAGTGTTGCCCGATAGCCAATAAATTAAAATTGATTGAGACGTGTCGTCAGATGCGATTCAGAAATAGATCTATCATTCACATCATGCCTGTCCACTTCAATCAATGACGACACAATGACATCAAGATTGGTGTGAATATCTTCTATTAATGGAGGAAAAAAAAATTGCTGTAGGCTGACATTTTATAAAAGCAATAAGTATAAAAGATGACATAGTTAAGGAAGGCGGTGAAAGGAGATGGACTTAAATGAAGATTCTTCTCGATTTCATTTCGGTATGATAAACCAGGCAATCCTTACTTGACAGCATTAAAAGTTATAGTTTCATCGACTAGTTCAACTCACTTCATCATGTCTTCTCCATATGCTTAAGTAAAATCGCATGCCAGACTATCTTCATAGTCGGGTTCATATATCTTCATATAAGCCATCGAGAAAACATAGCTGTTACACATTTACTTGAAATGGACTATTGCCTCTACACGATAGACGTCTTGCCTTTCTGATTAGCAAATGCACGTGCATTTGGTTACCCCATCTAAGATAAAAAGTACTTTATGCTTGGGCAAATGTTGTACACTTGGGACAGAAATCGGGCGTTATTAACATCAGCAATATCATATAGCAATGCAACCAAAATAGTTTTCATGTTTCTTTCCAGCTTCTTTGATCGTACATGCTGGATGAAACCAGCTTCGATTACTTTGTCCGGCATCGAGTACCAGTAACACCTTGAGTCTTAATTTCAGTTATCAGACCTTGATCTTAGTACTGAACAATTGTAAACATAAACATCGTTTAAAAGAAAAATACCTACCGCGTTACATTTTCTGATTTTAAGACCTTGAACGTATTCTTTTCCGAGTATAAATATTTCTGCCGTATATAAAAAAAATGGATTTGTGGCTATAAACACCATAGCCAACTAAAAATTTTCGGAAGACTTTCTATGATCTCATATAACCGACTAAAATCCTTTTATATCGTTAATGTTTGCAAAAGGAATTTTCAACAAAAATATCTTAAATGATTTTATAAATAATTATTGTTGTTTCTTGGAGGTTTTTTTAAAATTGTTATCATTTTAACATATATGCACCAAATCAAATTTCCTGTCGTGACAAAAAACATTGGTTGTTTATAAATTATCCTAACTTTTTATATGAAATAATTGGTTTCTATGGTCCGATATTGATTTTAAAGCACGTAAAATGCTTTGCTCTCGTTTTCGGACGGGATTTGCAACATAATATTTACCTTACGTATGAATCAGCTTCAAGGATAGAAAATAGTGTACTCTATATTAGTAACATATTTGTTTTGTGGGAGGGTTGCTGGGAATATTCAAAGAAAATTAATTTCTATCGATCTACACCATTTGACCATCGAACTTTCAACCAGATTACGACTGGCTATTAACGATGTTGGACTGGCTATTACCGATATTGGACTGGCTATTACCGAGATTGGAGTGATATATGAAAGTTGTAGGCTGCTTCTTGTTTCTTTTCAAGTTGTAATTTACATTGCTTGAATAATAGACATGATCTTAGAATATCTACATATAGCTAAGAATATCTAGATATAGTTATTGAGCTATAATGCAAAAGTAAATTCTAGAGAAATTTATATCATTTGCGAATAAAAAGAAAGTTTGTCGTCTTTTTTCTCCCTTTTTTACAAGAAATATTTGTGATTCAGTTCTTTCACTTTGATTTGATATTCACGGGTGCTCCATTATCATTCCGACAAATGACACTTGTAGAAAAAATTAACTGTTATTCTTTCAAACGGTCTTATCAAGCTTCTTGCTGGCGTGTTAATTTTTAAGACTGGCTTATCGTGAAACAACCGAACTTTCAAATGGATTAGAAAATTGCTTGATCAGTAATATCGCCGATAGTCCGATCAGTTCCTCCCACGATACCAATCAATGTCCAGTCAAATAGGTTTATCTTAATGGGTAGGCAGAACCACGCGTCGATACCGCGGGAATCGCCTAATGCCTCTTTTTAGTCTATTAAGAGGTGCCCATTGGGGGCCATCCATAAATAACGTCACGCAATCTTGGCCGATTTTTGAATCCCCTTCCCCTCCGTCACAAAAAGTTAAAACCCCTCAAATATGACGTTACAAAGCTCTGCCCTACCCCCACCGAAAAAAGATTATTTCAACTTCGTTTTCAGGACACCAGCGGACCGGAAACGGAAGAATGCTATTTGGAATAAGCCACTATTGGAGCTAGTTGGTGTGTTGATAGTTCGAAGATGAGTCCATTTTAATTTGAGCTCCTGCACAACATGTGTGAAGCTACTTTAAACGTCATTAAATAAATTGTAAGCAATCAAAAACTTAGGAACGAAAATTATAAAAACTTATTTAAAGTTGCGCATTTGATGTGACGTTACATTTCTTAGACACTCTATCCCAATCGTCACATATCATCACAAATGTGTGACCCCCTCCTCTCCCTAGGTGCGTAACGTCATTTATGGATGGCTTCTTGCTGTCCGAAGCTGTAATTACAACTGTCAATGGATAGCTAAGAAAAGTGGTTGCATGTTTCCTACCTCATGACCCGCCTGCTTTTTAATAGTCTTTCATACTACTGACCGACGCAATTTCATTATAATTCAACAGATTAAACGTCTTTTTGTTATTGAACATTAACACAGTGTTAGTCGATTCATTGGGCGTTATAAGCGTCTGCAGACGGCACACACGAAAATACAAAAGTAGGACTTGGAAATAAATGTCATGTATACTCATCACTTAAGAGATACTATGATACTTTCTTTTACCACTCTTTCAATCCTAATGTATCGTCGCCCTCTTAATTGTGGCAATCACCGAAATGAAAACGACTTCTTCTGTTAAAAAAAAAAACAAAAAAAAAAACACCAACAAAACAATAAAGTGTCACATGAAAGAAAAGGGATTATTTAGGAATGATCTGGATTCAACTAAGCAAAGAACAGCTTGGAACAGTTACTCTTGGTTAAACCTGTCCACCACAGTTCAAGCGGCAGAAATAAAGTCCCAGAAACATTGTTATTAAAATTTTGAAAAAGAACATTAAAGTACAGTAAAAGAGTTTTGAGCCGTTCAAAGGAATTGTCACAAACAAGTAATCCAGACAAAACTTAAATGTCAGTGTATCTGAAATAAAATTCCAAAAGTGTGTGCAATACATACTTACTGATGAACAATTTGTAAATACACATTTCCTACACATAAAAGCAAGAAACGCCTGTTGGGGGTATGGAAACGCCATCATTTTTCATGTGTGTCTGTGTGTGATATGGGTTTTCAACGTAGCTTTAGCAAGTTTCAGTCATATCGACAAAATATCTACAGTGTGGCAGTTTTTAGTGATGTTTAGCACTGGGGCATCATGCCGCAGACATATGGCATCATGTCCCATATAATCATATTATCCTAACACCAGGCAACAACCCTAACACTAACCTCTTAATGCTAAGCGTCTAGCGAGGCAGCTGCTAGTATAATTTTTATAAGCATTTGGTATAATTCGGCGGGATTCGAACCTGCGATATCCCGCATCCGAGGCAGACGCTCTAACCACTTAGGCCACCGGAGTGTATTTTTATAAGCCTTTTGTATGAACTCGGCGTGGTTCTAACCTGCGATATCCGGCATCCGAGGCAGACGATCTAACCACTTAGGCCACCGGAGTGTATTGCATCAGCCACCGGAGTGTATTGCATCAATACATTTTAAACACACAGGATATACTATTGCTTATCCAAAGCTTCAATGTTTTGTGTGGTTTATTTCGGTACACATACGGTCATCTTGTAAAGAAGTTATGTATTTTAGGTTACCTATAAATTGTATATGTATTCGAAGAAACCGCGAAAATTTCAGCTCTCTTTTCGAATATTACCTACTCTAAACGTATATAGTCGCATATAAGTCCAGTCAACCTACAAACAACAAAGATCTTGATTTGACGTAGCATTTGTTTGGCCTTAATATAAATACAATCCAATTCGACGGAGAAATGAATCTAATTTGATATCCGTACATTTGAGATTTGCTAGTCGCAACATAACATTTAGCTTAAAATTTTGAGCTAAATTGCATTATTATTATCCTGGCTTCTTATTGCTGTAACATTTTCTCTTGGATAATACCGTTGTACTCGATTATAACTCTAGTCCAGCTGCACACTGCACAGTACCAGATCTGCCGTCGCGTAATGCTTCGTCAGATCTGGTTCTGTGCAGTTTGTTAGGAGTAATCAGTAAAATAAACAGTATCGACCCTAATATGGAGGCGATTTATGATACGGCAGATCAGTGTCTTTGTTGTTTACAGTTTGCCTCGTCTTATAAGGGAGTATAAACGGTATTTTAACTACTTGGTAAAGTTTCTCCTCAGTGCGCTTTTAAAGAAATGCAAATCCAATTATGTTGCGCTAAAATATCAAAGGGTTCCTATTTAACTTGTTTTAAAGATCAATGGATAATTCGTTCTTTTCTTTCTACGAGTGCACATTAGTAACTGTAAAAGCGTCGGCCCATGTATTGACGTAACCCAGGCACTGAAAAGACGATGCGCCAAACATTGTCTATATGTACATCTACAGTCTTTTAGGTTTTTTTTTAATGCATGCCATAGATGTTCTTGCTCACTTTCCCATGACCATGGAGTCCCAGTAAAATGCAGGCGTTTAGACTTACTACTCATATTCAGTTGCAAAAGGCAGTAAGAGTACATATAATGTCAGAGAAAAACTAAAAAATAAAGACGTTAAACAAGACGCCGACGTGCCAGATAAGAACATACACGTCTTCTGTACACAGAGTATAGCTTGAACTGCGTACAACGAGATTTCCATGAGCATTTTATGAGTGTAGTTCCTGTTTTTATTCCCTTTTTGCGATTCGCCGTTAATACGCCGTAATACAGACGGAGCAGTGTCGTTTTATGGCATAGGCACGCGAAGCACATGCCTAGGGACCCGTGTAGTAGGAGGCCCAGCAGCGGCCAAAAAACAAAATTCTGGTGTCGTTTGTGTTACCAGTTTTGTGTGTGCCTAGGGCCCCCACATGTCTTATAACGGCCCTGAGAATGAGCACAAACGGTACGTCAAAGATGTCAACAATTTGTAATTGCCAACCTACAAAAACAACGTTGGAATAAACTGAAGTGGAACCCTCTGTGTACAACCTGCCTTTTCCTGTTTGTGGGTATCTATGACTGTAGGCCACACGGAAAGCAGTCACAAGAGTAGGGGTGAGATAATACAAGTATTTTTATACTTTGAAAAGAATGCCTTTGTTAATAATTTACAGAAGTTTTAGGAACTCTTTTGTATCCAACGTAAAATAACAGCAGTTTATTATTAAGGACTAAATATAAGTCGAAGCAGCTAAGATAAAAGCGTATGAATCAGTGCTGTTGCCAGACCTTGTCACGCTAACATATTTGTACTTTATATTTTATTTGGTAGACTTTATGTGAACACTTGTAACATAAACGAGTGTCTTTGAAATTTGTATGACAAGAAAAAGAAACCGAAAACTTGGCAATTAAAACTACAAGCATTAGATGTGAACATGTCCATCTGTGTTGTGAAAAGGTTTTACGTCTCGTGCATATATGACAAATGTTGTTCGCACCATCGCTTTCACTCCACTCTGCTAACTTTGCAGATAAGACAAAAAAAAAAAACAAAAAAAAAAAAACATTTAACTTGTCTCGGCATCCTGAAAACTCTGCTTATTGAAGGGGATAAGCAGCAATTACACAAAACCCTGGCCATATTTTGTGCGCTGCCTGTTGTTTTGTGATTAACATCAAATTCACGCCGCGGATGAATACAATGACAGATAACAGATCTCCTGTTCCACTGTGGAAAAGTACCAAGGCCCAGAAAAGAACAATACTCACCCAGAATATAATATTCTCTTATCTATTCATATCGAATTAATAGCCGCTAAAATCCCATGAATCAGTGGGGTCGGATCTTATTTATAATTTTATATCTGACAAATATAACGGGGGTGTAAAGTTAATCGACAATAGGCAATCGTACACTGTTTCTGAAATGTTCGGCAGCCGACTACGTTCCGCGTTGTCGTGTCGCAGTATTTTGTCTTTATGAAAAACCATTTCCAATCAGGACTGTCACCTGGAATGTCATTCCCCAGCTCCTTTAAATTTTGTAAGCTACGTAGTTTCTCACATTTATGTACATATGATATATGATATTTGAAATAACAGTCACGACTAGTGACTCTCTAACAAAATGGGGGGGGGGGCGAGTGGCCACGTGGTCTAAAGCGCTCATCGGCATGGATCATTGCCGTCCCACATCGGTCTGCTTAGTGAAGAAGCCTGTTCTTTCCTGGGTTTTCGCGGGTTCTTCCTCCACCATTAATACCGGCCGCCATGTATAGCCTATCTTGTGCTGAAAAATGGCGTTAAACCCTATAACAACAACTGACAAAATTATCTTCCCTTTGTTTTTAAAAAATATTGGATCTCATCATAGAAGGAGAGAACATTTTATAAGTTTTAACAGACTGATAATATCAAAAGAAAGCATTTTCAAAGACGAAGCTAATAAAAAAAACAACCTCGTTCATACTTAGTTCAGTCCATTTTTAAATTCTGCAAATACCCATGCATTCCATCAACAAGAATGCTTGCTCTTGATCTCACATTAAATAATATTTCCTTATGAAAGAAAAGCGTCCACCTTGAAAGGAAGTTTGTGCAGGAAATCGATAACATCCTCACGTAACCGTCTCTACTATTAAATACCTAATTATTAGATGTATGTTAGTCCGAGCAGGATATTTCTTTATCATTAACAGATGGAAAGTTTTTAGATACGATTAGTGTTTTTATCATTACCAGGTGAAACGATTTAGACATGATTTGTGCTTTATCCGTAAGAAACATGCAACAGTCTGAATTCCCATGGTGAAAAAATGACCTAGTGCACTTGAAAATAACTGCCTCCGCGTATCAGGACCATTCATAACAAATGATTTTCGTTGCTACATATTTATTATTATTATTATTATTATTATTATTATTATTATTATTATTATTATTATTATTATTATTATTGAAGCTGCTGTTGGAACTGTTGTTTATATTGTTTCTGATAATGCTACTATTACGACTAGTGTTGCTTCATAAAAGATACTACTACCAATGCGAATGGGGAGGGGGAGGGAGTACATAATCCAGAAAGAAACCGTAGGTGCTCGACGCATAGTTGCTGCTTTTAGATTCCGCTTGCACTTTATAACTATCTGTTGTGTGGAGATAAAACTTAAATAATTGTTCAATTTTAAATCGAATATAGTACATTCTCTTTGAAATAAAACAAAAATGGTAATAATATTTTATCTTGTAAAGGAAAAGTTCTTTTTGATGTCGTCTAGGACGAAATGTCTCGTCAGTGCCACATAGTGTGCATTAGCTAAAAGGCAGCTGTCATCACTCATCCACTAGCTCCGAGACAGAAGTACTTACTACAGCCTATAGCCCCTGAACTGTTGAGAGAGGTTCTTGTTGTTGTTTGGGGTGGGTGATTATTACTAATAATATCGTATATATTACCTCGACTCTACATAGTATAAATTTTCAATCCTAGCGAACAATTATCGGTAAGATGTTAGATGTTAGTTTATTACGCTCTATTGCTCGCTTAATTTATAAATTCCTTTAATGCGCATCAGATTTCACTGTAATTATACTTTTTAAATCCACTGAGAGCAATTCTCGTTTGACTCACTGTCAACTTAATATTGGATGAAAATGTTAACCTGCTGGCAAGCACACACAGACACACACACACACACACACTCTGCATCCCAATCCTCTTGCTTTCAGTTAGGACATGACTCTATTACTTGTACATGGGGTTTCAGCCATGTATATAGAATTTATAAACTCGATATACATTTAATTTAAAACAAAGAAATTTAAGGCAGATCATGCTTAAAGAAAACATGGTATTAAGCGCATACGCAATAAGGGAAATAACTCCATTAGCGCATTACTGTCGAGTCGAGGTATATGAATAATCAATGTGGATTACCGGCGAGATACATGCTAGGTTTGTCCTTATTGTGCAGTTCCGAGCCCGCTCGGGACCTTAGGTTATAGGTTGATAATACAACGTTGACTACAGGTGAGATACATGCTAGGTTTGTCTTTATTGTGTAGTTCCGTGACCGCTCAGGACCTTTGGTTCTAGGTTGATAATACAATAAAAGGGGATACAGACCATGTGCTTAAAATCGGAATTTAAGGAGGGTAAGTCGCTACGAAGCCGGAATATCAAGTTGACTGAAAGATTTCTAAAATTTTATGTAGATGATAAAAACCGAAGTGCTGAAAATATATCTCAATAAAAAACACATTACATATGTGTGTGTGTCTGTGTGTGTGCGTGTGTGTGTTGCAAACAAAGTCCTCCCATTATGGACAGCCGTTTGTATAAACAAATAAGCAATAAGAGGACACGTAAAAGTATTTGGCGCCAGGCTTATTTCCCTTTGTCCACGCTATCTTTGCTAGGAACTAACCTGAGAACTGAATAATTAACTCTACACGCAGACATATCCCAACACATTCTCATACACAGTGACGGTTTCGTGAATTTGATGCACACAGATATCTGCACACAAAGGCACCTGAAATCTATGCGTTACGCGTTCCGTCTTCCTCCTTTTCATTTCACCTGTTGCCTCCGCTAAGGTAAAGATACCGTTACCCATTGAGCACGCGGGACAGATGGCGCGCGCCAGATTTATTTCCCTTTGTCCACCTGTCGCTTACAGCCAATCCGGGAAGTCGACAATAATAGCCCGCCATAAACACAATAATAAGTCTCTCCACTTGTCTGCTTTGATTGGATTAGGGAACAAGATTCCTTTAGAGACTCCATTCCAAATATCAGCAGATGGCTTGTTGAAAGTACCAAGCAGCACACCATATTTTGGAATTAAAAAAAGAAGAATAAAATGTTGTAGCAACTGATACTAGGGTGTATACATTTAATAGTTCCACGCGGCCCATTTTCATTCCCGTGAATCGCCAGATAAACAAAAGTCTAACAATGGAATGTGATTGCCGCACAAAGCAGTTTCTCTGGCTGTTGGAAAAAATAGTGGGTGTAGTAGTTTTTCTTCTGTTGCAAAAGAGAATGCAGGAATTGATACAAAACAATGCCTTTGTGCAAAGTTGCAGCTGCATGAAATATACATGACGATAGCGCGGGAAATGACTGAAATTAGTTGTCTGTAGATTAACTGTAAAAAAAAAAAAAAGAAAGGACAAACATGTTTAGCACTTGTTTGATTTGGATGAATAAGTTGATAAGAATGATTGTTTCTTTTAAATTAGGCAAACATCACAAATAATCAAAGCTTATCGTCACTACACATCTGTTTTTCATTTATATCCCCTATGCATTGAATTATAATTTCTTTTATGGGTTTTTAATTCTTTTTTATTCCTTATTCGGTCTATTTATTTATCTATTGTGGGGGATGTCTTCAAGAAACGTACCAAGGTTCTTTCTAGTAAAGACATCTGTTGATTTTTTTTATCTTATAGGTCAATTAAAAGATCAAAGGATGCATAAGAAAGAGATTGTACCGTAGGGGTAAGGCAGTTAATGACAGGTCACTCGAAAATGTTTTTCTATTAATCTACCTATACCCCTACCCAGTCGGCCAGGTAGGAACATCCGAGAGGGATAATTATAGGTAAAGCTTGCATGACAGGTGCAGAATGAAAGGAGTTGTCGGTACAGATACAATTTCGTCATTTCAACCGACTCCAGCAAGTCGGGAAATATGTATCGTTAATGAAAGTCATAAATAGCAGACATTATATTTTGTTTTTAAATGGGACGGTGTGGGAAGTAACAAGATTTTATTTAAAGATATAAGTGTGACCAGTGTGCTGCATTAGTAGAGAGGTGCATTGTTCAATTCAATAATTATACACAATTCTCAAATGCAAATATTACTACAGTTCTTCCCTTCCACTTAGTTGTTTCAATAAATAACTGCATTTTCTACTGTTCTGTATCATCATCGTCGTCGTCGTTGTTGTTGTCGTTGTTCTCATCACCACCACCACCGTCGTTATTTTCATCGTCACCTATAGCGACAATTTTCTGTGTAAATTAGGCCATTGTTGTGACGACTACATGAATAGAGCAGGCGGCCTTTTTTTTTTACCTGAGCGAATCTAGTTCGAATTAAAGTCACATATCCGATTTTTCTTGGCACTTTTGGAAACAAACAAACGAATATATTTTCGCCAGGTGAAGCTACAATTTTGGGCAGGTGCTCGTAATCATTGAAGCGAGTCATCTCGCACAGATGGTTTTAGATTTATATTTTACACAAAAGACGGGTCATCCGCTATTCCGAAAGTGTCTTACTTAACTATGGTCGGTAGATATTGTCGTTGTGTAAAAAGTTTTACCTTTCTTTTGTCTTGTGTCTATTAAATCTTGTGAACTTTCAGGCAGCTAAAGATAGTGTTTTTGCATATACACGAGTCACATATCAAATTATCTGACGGGATTTAAATAGGACATGCATGTTTTATATATATATATATATATATATATATATATATATATATATATATATATATATATATATATATATATATATATATATATATATATATATATATCGGCATCTACCGACTTCATATATCATTGGGGACCTAACAAAATAATTATATAGTATTTTAATTTGGTGTAAAATATAAATAAACTTACTTTCGGCTTTCTTTTTCCCTCTATATAGTTTGGATAATTCGGCTTGAAATGGGAACATTTGTTGCTTTTAAACTTGGCTAGAGGAGGAGCAAGTGAATATGAAATACAGAATCTTAGTATATAAAAAAATGCAACCTTTTTAGCACATGGATGTTTCTGTGCACAAAACAAGTTTTCAGTTTGAATTATTCTTTCCCGTCCTGATTATCAATTAGCACACACACACACACACACACACACACACACACACACGCACGCGCGCGCGCGCTCGCGTTTTTGATTCATAATTGCATAGATGTATATCTGCTTTGATTTGGGTCACTTGGGAGCTTTAACTGGGTAATACATATTTGTATATTAATAAAAATCATGTCAGGCACCTATATGCAAATATATTATTGGCGCGTTTTGGGGGGTGGTTCCGATAAGAATCCCTTGGCACGCGCCGGCTCGTGGCACCTGAGCCAAACGTCAACGGTTGGTTATCTCTCTGTCGTAAACTCCGCCTTTAAACTGCCCTGCTGGGATTGATTGACGGCTGATACGAACTTGGCACACGACTTTCACGGGTGCAGCGCTTTGCTATGAAAAATTGAGCCTGTGGAATGTAGAAAAAGGAGTTCTTAATTCTGTTTTGTACTTGTTACCTTTTGGTTACAAAGAGGAGAGGGAAATAAAGACGAAAAACATTCTATATTGAGTTACGAACACAGCCGAAACGGACAATAGGTAATGTTTTACTTTTATTAGAATACGTTTCGCCTTGATTATACCATTTGTTGATCAATACTACTGGGGACATCTATAAGATGGCATTATGTCTCTCAAATTACGGCTCTACAACTACCGGTACTGCAAAATCATTACTTGGCTACAAACAGATGCCGTCGGTCATTATCGTTACTTGGCTACAAACAGATGCTATCAGTCATTATCATTCGGCAAGGGGAAGCACATTATACTTTTGGTTGTTAACAAACCTCGCCATGGTGCAACTGGTACATTTTGCCAGTTTTAATCGTATGATAGAAAGAGAAGAATCTACTAGGATTATCTATATTTGTTTGTTCACATTTGTCATACAAAACTGCGTCATCCTTTACTACATGATACTTAAGCACGTCGCGGAATGCGTTTTCATTTGAGAATATAAGATGCGAGTTGGCGTTTGTGAGTGAATACGTTGTTTTAATGACATGATTAAGCAATGTTTTTGTTTTGCCATCATTGTCAATTACTAATCGTAGTGACAGCATTTCAAATACGTGTATCACCATCATCACCATCATCATCATCATCATGATTACCGCCTTTATGATTACGAGTTCTTTGGTACGATCTGTTTATTTTCCTTAGATGTCGTAAAAACAAAACAACTACATGGGTGATAATTTTAGCATTGATTCTAGTAACGTTTAACATTAATCTATAACATCTATCTAATCATCGCTGTCATCATTATCATAATTGCCACGACCCTCACCATCCTTTCAGTATCTACCTCTTTGGTAAAAAGTTTATTACCATTTGTTTAATAACGTGTAAGGTATGCGTATATTTTTATGGGGATTCCTATTACAACACATGGGGATTCCTATTATAACACATCACAATTGCTTTACAACACGTATTACAACTGCTACTACTGTTGATAAATGTATTTATGTATCCAGAGAGAATTTGGACACAATTATTTCTGGGGGTTCCTTATTATAAAAATACTGTTGTGCTGTCCTTAACAGACGAGGCTACTTATTGAACCATCAGATGGTGATGACTAGATTTTACCAATCTGCCCACAATCAAGACAGCAGCAAAATACCTTTTGTGACAATTATATTTTGCGATACATTTTATGAAGGGTTTAGAACCCATCTTGTCACGTCGATACCTGTCAAATACAACTATAAAACATTTTAAAAATACTTTAACACAGATAAATGTTCTAGACTATCGTCTTAACACCGCATTTATAAGATGTTAGATTCTTTTCAAAATTATGACCCACCCACTGACGAGTTTTCCATCGGCAATATCAACAGGTTTATTAAATTTTTTCAGCACAATTAGACATTTCCCGCCAAAGCTTATCAATCTTGAGGAAAATCAACCTGCATTCTCGATATGGGATGAAAAGGTTACGAATTCATTTTCATAATCGTTGAGACCTTGCTCACTGAAGTACGGAAACAGTAAACGCTCAAGCGAAATCAGTCCAACTCTTATCATAATGAGAGACACACGACCAGGTGTACTATTTGCCGTGGTTACCGAGGATCCACGCGACATCGCTTTCCATATATGGGGTGAATTTGCCAGTGAAGAGATTACGGACAATAGGGCAGGTGTGCACGACATCTCCAGCTGTCTTTTTGAAAGAAGTGTTTTATGTCCCTTATCCATCACCTGATCAAAGACTCACCTTAATAAGGCTGGAGAACACGCTTCCATACTGTATATTATATAGAGAAATAGCGAAGCACAAAGCTAAATAAGATGAAGTATCTCGGAATTCAAAGCGATTTCAAAATGTGAAATTTTAGGACAATGAAACATGAAAGGAGGAAACTTCGGTTTGGTTGTGATGGTTTTAAGTCACTTGTGTTAGGAAATGTACAATTAATTATTCTGCGCATTTACACGAATGGCTTATAGTGAGCTTTTTACACAGCAAATTTGAAATAACTTTTTTGTTCATCGTATTTTGGCGACAGATGGGCAAATCGCAATCTCACCATTGTGCGGCGCGTTAAAAATTAATTCTAGTCAAACGAAATTGACCGCTCGCCCGAAGGTAACATTAAAGACTGCTCTCGGTTTTAAAGGCTGGACAGAAGTTGAAATGCAGCAGACGATAAACTAGCTCTAGGTATCTAGCGGGCGGACTATTATTAGAGTGCATTATATATTTTACTACTTACTGATCCGGGATGAAAAGCAAACAAGACGGCTCCTGACCCACGGCTGACTACCAATTACGGTTGCTACATAGTTTGTCAGGATGCTAGATTTCAATTTATGAATTCAACGGATCAGTACATTCGGGCACCTTACATTTTTTTAATCCATAACTTTTGCTTTGGACAATATTCAGCAAAGAAAAATAAAATATCCTTATTCCTGACCTATAAATCCTTTACGGAGAAAATTATCTACCGCTATATTGCTTTTGTCGGCGGATTTTCTTTATCAACAGTTGTAAAGCAATTACGATAAGGCACTTCTGTTTCTGTTGCAGGCACTGTCAGTCAATGCGGTAGGCGGGGCTAATGTGAAAGCGAGGCTTCGGGATTAAGGCTAATACCAGCGTACGTTAGTGCTTAGAAGCGAGAGAGTAAACAGACGGAAAGATGCGGTGGCGACGAGCAACACGGTTGATAGTTCTAGGAATATTACGCATTCTTGTTGTATTACCGAAGGTAAGCTTGGTTATATTCACACCTTTAAATTTTTTATCATTACTTTTTCATAACATATTCAGTGTAATTGTCATAACTTTATATATATATATATATATATATATATATATATATATATATATATATAGATATATATATATATATATATATATATATATATATATATATATTAATGTCTGTGTGCACATGCATGTTCACACATTTTTCTTTTTACAGCAGGTTTGGAGTACGGGATCTTTTGAGCTCCAACTTAAGGAGTTCAGGAATGAGCATGGACTTAATTCAGATGGAAACTGTTGCAATGGATATCTTAAGGGTGGAGTGTGTTCTTCTACATGCCGGACTTTCTTTAGTATTTGTCTTACACATTATCAAGCCCAGATTTCTGACAACCCACAGTGCACTTTTGCGTCCATGACATCGCCTGTTCTTGGAGAAAATATTGTGGAATTTGATAACGTATCTCTATTAATGGACAACCCAGTTCGCTTCCCGTTCCAGATCTCTTGGCCCGTAAGTACTCTACATGTTTGTGTATCTATTACTTACGTGTAATACTAATAAGCGTCAGCTGCAGTAACTAGTGATGCACCGTCACATACACACACATGCACTCAGCTAAATTGTCCATGATCTGAGACTCTATCATATAAGCATTATAAAGTAGAAATGAGGTTAATAATTTATGCAGCAAACTTGTCGACTTGCACGATGACTCGAGGTGTTTTGGAGAACATATGGCATATTCACCAGTGTTTGTGTAAGAGGCATATTTGGCTGCAATGATTCGTTTTGTATATTTAGTTGGATAATGATGATGGAAAGCATACGACTATGTTAATGTTATTATCTTTACTAATCATGCTCTTTTTCCTAGGGCACTTTTTCCATCGTCATTGAGGCTTTGCATGACACGACACTCCAAGGACCTCAATCAGGTAACATTTTATTTTCCCCTAATTTTGCTTCCTTTACATTTTATTTACCCCTATTTTTTTTTTCCATTTTACATCCTGTTTTGTTCCGATATTTTTTGGTAATGGCCTGTATTGTTTCCAGTACATTTGTTTTAAAAATCTTTTATACCAGTGTATCAGGCAGTGCCAAGACTGGACGCTGTACCTTTCTCGGATTTTACTTCATGGCAAGGCTTCTCATATTCTGTGGAAATTATTCGTAAGTGGATTACTGGTGCTTCGTGACATGGAAATTGTTTAAAATGTGAAGCTGAAATGATTCTTTTACACAGGATATTGTATTGATGG
This sequence comes from Potamilus streckersoni, assembly GCA_016746295.1. Taxonomy (NCBI): domain Eukaryota; kingdom Metazoa; phylum Mollusca; class Bivalvia; order Unionida; family Unionidae; genus Potamilus; species Potamilus streckersoni. Next base: position 521,587 of record JAEAOA010000584.1, read on the forward strand.
TGTGCTTGAAATGTGTTCATTTAGTGTTTAAATTTCAAAGTCTTAAAAATAGAACTGTCACAACATCGAGAAAGTGGAGGATTTATTCAAGGAACCAAGGAAATTGTTCAAATATACGAAACGTACCTGGTGCAAGTGTTTGTGCAAGCACCAAGATGGCTTCATAATCAGTTTTCTTTTAATTTTCTTCATCTTGAATGTTGTTCCTATAAAATTCGTACTGGATGGTTGTAAATTTACAATCCCATTTCCTGATATGCGCTAGAGTTGACAAGAAGGAACGGTGTATGACTCGGTGATACAAAGGATTTATATAATACACTAAACTACTGAGCGATGCGTAGCTGCAGAAAGCGTTTCAAGAGCTTGGATGAGAGAAGTGTCATGGCTGCTATTCAAACCAATTCAGTACTGAAGGCCAAATGTTCTAGTGATAAAATTACATGTATTTCCTATGTCATGCCTAGGTAAGACAATTGATTGATGTTTTGATTTGTTAAGTTACTGGACCAGTGATCCAAATATGAAACTAAAAGGTACACAAATAAAGTTCTTAATCTCGTTTACTGCAGAGTTCACTTCGACAGCGCAAGAAACAAATCTACACTTAAGGTTGTGTGTATTCAAAAAGTAATTGTACCCATTCGTTAAGTACATTTCTCATTGTAGGTGGTGACCCGCATTGCTTATTGAATTTGTAAAATTATCTAATCTGGGGCTGAACATTAGACTGGTACCCGCATGGCTTGATGAATTAGTAAAATTATCTGTACTGGTGCTGAGCACCATATGCTATTTCTGGTCGGTTATTAAAGGTAGGATTGATACCGAAGGCAATTCGATGCGCGCTCAATCTCAACCAACTTTAGATATATTTTTTAGAGTTGTGCACACGGTTCCGAGCCCCACCATGATTGTGAAAAACCATATGCCTCTGAAAGTCCGGAAGATGCAATTACATGATGAAGAAAATGAGGAACATATTTCACAATTCGGCTTACAGAATGCCTCGGCATGAAAACGGCCTGCATAACTTGTTCCACATGCCCTGCTTCCCCTATTCACCCCCTCTCTTTCATAAATAACTAATAATGTATAGCTAATAAAGGGGATTAGATAAAAGGTAGAGGCGTTTTGAGTTACATAGTTAAGTTTAAAATATCTTGTATAATGAATTAAAGTTTCAAGAACAGAATAAAAGGAATACTTGCATTCTCTATACATCCTCCACGTTTTGCACTATTTTCCGTACTACTTAAACTATAGAAAATCCTGTTGCGTGGATTTAAAAAAGCACAATTGTAAATTGTGATTTGGAGGAAGTGCCCCCTTTACTTCATGCAAAGTTTTTTGTTTCTCATTGCCCACCAGTACAAAAGGGTAGGTCAAATCACCCTCGTATGTAAACTAGTTAAAAGCACATTATCATACGGAACATTGTGAACATAGGTTTAATAGTGCACCGTATCCCTCTATCCCTCTAATGTGCGATTCTTCGCTCAATATCGTTATTATAATACTGAAAAATTGTTAAAGCTACGATTAAAAATTATAATCGCATCACATCACCTAATACGACATCGTAAACCTTCATTATCGCATGCTACTGAATAGTTTTTTTTTTTAAATTAGAATACGTATGTGTAGACTTTGTCCTGTGCATCTCAACTAAAAATTGAAAAATTGTTGTTTTTTTTATCTGGTCCATGTATCCTTGTTAGTATTACAGATAACACGAAAACCAGGTTGTTTTCGATGTCTATTTTCCTTATATAATTGGAGGCTTTAAGCTTCAAAATATTGCCCCAAACCAATCTCTTCCCCATTCGATAGCGGTATGATTTATGGATGTTAGGTACAATCCCCGGAAGATATTGACCTTATCCCAGTTCCTATCACGGAACGTTTGGACCGTACTGGTCACACGGCCAGTGTTCCCAATAATAACGATCATCTTTATGATACCAATTAGTAGGTAACTAAGGGACCTGGGCACTCTGGAGGAAACTAGTAATTCATCCCAGTGATGGACCTCAAAAGAGGAAACGTTTCTAAAACTGATTAACGCAAGTACGAAACCCGTAGCTTCAAATTCAACTGCAAACTGTAGTTAATATGTATTAAATGGTTATCATTTGTCATAAATGTGAAAAATGCGGCGATGTACAATAAATTTTAAACACCATTTTTAGTCGCTTTTGCAAGTTCGTTTGGCAGCATTTATCTTTTAAGAATGCATTGTAATTAGTTTAGTGATATATTGTAATTAGTTTATTGGTATAATTGCGACTGAATATACAAATTCACCGGATAAAAATTGGATTATTTAACTCGACGGATCGGCATGAAAAGAGTTTAAGCTTTCCACAAGTCCTAATATTTGCTAAATTTGATCTGGAGATGGAGGAACATGCAGTAAGTAGTTCGGTTAACCTCTTTTTGATGCATTGTGGGAAAGGGTGCCAGTTTCTTGGTAAAATCCCACTCATTCGAGGCTCGTCAGTCCGTTACGCCACGTCGTTGCGGCCATAATTCTTAAAGACTGGATAGTCCTTCAGTGAAAACTAGACATGTTTAAGCTAACTTAAATCTGATGTCGGGGAAATTTGGTACGTGAACACAACTAGTTCAGAAATGGGGATACACTAACTAGTTCAGAAATGGGGATACACTAACTAGTTCAGAAATGGGGATAAGTCCTTAAGAATGAAAAAACGCGTGTATTAATTTAAACTCCCAAACACCTTGGAAACTCGTCGGTAAATCTGCAATATTTAATTACCACTATGTCTACATATTCCGTCATGTGAGAAAGTTGTTTTTGTACGTTTATTACAACCTGAAAATGAAATATTTTAAGTAATCAATTTGTGAAATAGTTTGAAGACCAGAATTGACATTATTAGAACAAGTTATTACACACTATGTAAGAATTCTTGATACCACATTTTGATCAATTTTTTTATTTTTGATACCAGTCTTATTGACTTGCCGCTGTGCGTTTATGAACTAATTTTGTTATGAATACTAGTGTGCACCACACGAGTAATTTACGTGGCATTCCAAGTTTGATGATGCCTTAGAGGGTATAATTTGGTTAACTGACTATTCTACTAAATGCAGTGCCGTTTGTCCCATACTTAATCTAGTTTAGATGGAGACGTAAATGAAAATCGAAATAGCTCTGTATTTAACCACTTGTTGCTAGACCTGTTGCATTTGTCACTTCCCTGACTGGACAGCTGCTAATTTACTGACTCGGGCAGGAAGACGATAATGTCCTAGCCACCTGGGGTTTGCTTATTGAGTGTGGAGAGACCGGACAGGGATGAAAATCCCACGCGACTAACAGGCAAAGCTTCCCAAAACTATCATTAATTGGGCCCGTCGAATCCTTCTGGACAATCAAATGAAATGCACATCGGATGTATAGTAATTTTCGCCATGACAGCTCTAAAAATTGTCGATATTCTAATCTCGTTTTAGTTCAACTTTCTTCTCGCACTCTCCTTTCTTAATCGATTCTCATTTCAAGAGGAAGATACAATTTTATGCGAATTCCCATTAATTGCTTGAGGTTTTGTATTGTCGTCTGGTAGTCTGGAGCACCTCTTTTCACCAGTGTGCTACGATGGAAGGGAAGTAATTCAACCCCATGTACAGTCACAAAAAAGACCGGGTCAGAGGGGAGAGCCCATAACAATAGTAAATTAAGAGGGGGTCGATTTGCCTGTCTTTCATCTTTAGACCCAAGGAGAGGTACTCGTCATTATTCCTGCCAGCATTTCTGATCAAACCTCACGCAAATACGCTTGTTCTCACGGGCATAGCGAGTGATAGGATGTATTGATTTTCATAAACTCTTTCGTCAAAGGTTTTTTTTTTTCAGACGATTACTCATAACACTGGCAGGCATGTGGTAGCTATGCATTGAAGAAGTCGATATATTATTTATAAAAAAAAGCCCACAATTTCTCTTTGTAATTGAGTAGTATAAGAATTGTTAAGTTTCTTGCGCCTTCGGATGAATTCATCTCTCTCTCTCTCTCTCTCTCTCTCTCTCTCTCTCTCTCTCTCTCTCTCTCTCTCTCTCTCTCTCTCTCATTTTTATGTATACCAATATGTTAATGTTTCTTGCGCCTTCTGATGAATTCATCTCTCTCTCTCTCTCTTATGTATACAAATTTTTAATTGAACTTTTAAATCACAGGAAGTCCTAGAGAGTCAATCTCTAGGCTAGCAGCCCAGAGGTCGGCACAAGCTGGTACAGACTGGTTACATTATATCCATACAACAGAATATACCCAGCTGGAATACAGCTATCGAATTGTGTGCGATGAAAACTATTATGGGCCGAGTTGTTCAATATTCTGTAGACCTAGGGATGACCAGTTTGGACATTACAAATGCAATGAAAACGGCACCAAAATCTGTATGGGTGGATGGACTGGCCAGTATTGTGATCAAGGTATGCAAAGTTGTGGAAAGATTTATAGAATATAGGGACCCAAAAAGTGGGGACAAAACTACTTTTAGCAGCATTCCCACGGTAAAAGTGACAAAAGTAAACAAAAAATGTCGCGGTTTAGTAAGCTTAAAGTATTTTCCTGCCCGTTACGTGGTTCTCGAATCTTAAGGGATCTAAGAAAATAGCATTAATTGAGGTAGTAATAGGTACTAAACGCCGGCATTGTTAGCACCTGATTAATTTGGATTAAACCGCTTAAAACGTACTGTGTTGCATTTTAACCTTGTCAAAGTTGGGGACTGCTGGTCTGTACCTCGCAGATTTGTACCAATTAACAAGCAGTAGCCAATTCCAACACAATAATTGGCGCCATTATTAAGTCACTTAAAGCAATCGTGCGACTCGGATACTTAATTCTGTAATCTAATTGTGCGGGTATTGTCTTGGGTCAATAGGTCTGTTATTGACTCGACCGGTTTGTATTCGTCACCCGCGCAGAATGCGATGCTTTGGGCCCCGTAGCTCGCCGCCAAAATCCACATACCGGTACAAACCACATAGGAATTCAGTTCGACCTGAAACATCTGTCGTGTCCCCAGAACATTTTGATAACGACCGGCACTGGCCTTTCCGAAGGCAGTTGTAATTTCTAAGCTTACACCAAATGCGCTGGACATTTTTATTCCCCTTGACACTCTTAGCACACTACAAGGTTGCATGGTACAGCACAATCGTAACTTGAAATTTGTGCTCTCTCTCTCTCTCTCTCTCTCTCTCTCTCTCTCTCTCTCTCTCTCTCTCTCTCTCTCTCTCTCTCTCTCTCCACACACACACAAACAATGCACAACTCTTGTATTCCATATTAAAGCTTAAATCATGTTGGGGTCAAAAGCGGGGATACTGTATTTAGATCAAATCATGAATGGATTTAACAAATAAAAAAAAATAAAAGATTTAATCATTCGCATAATTCATTAGAAGCACCAGTCATGGCAACACTGTCAATGTAATATATCAAAATCAATTGATGAATTGTAAAGAATAGCTGTCGGAGAAAATTTGTTATGTATTCGTTTGTTGTTGTTCTGGGGCTTAACGCCATTTTTCAGCACAGGATAGGCTATACATGGCGACCAGTATTAATGGTGGAGGAAGAAACCGGGACGCGGAAAGAATCAGCGACCCACATGAAGCTGCTGGCAAGCTTTCTCACATATCCACATTCGCCGAATTTTAGACTCGAACCCATGCAGAGGCGAGATGACAGTGGTCTGTAACTCGGGGCCTCTGTACTTGCTTGTAAGACGAGTCAAACTCCAAATTGCATAGACCCAGAGCTACCGTTCTTAATTCGTCGGCAGATTTGGGTCTGTACAGTTATAAGTAACTAGCAGAATAGTCACCCATCTACAGGCACATTATTCTACTGTAGATCTAGATCTTTGTTTACAGTTTGACTCGTGTGTTTTAACTTTTAACAACTATTATGGAAGCAGTTTTTCGTGACCTTTCATAGTAATTCCGACTACTCTTTGTGTTTTGATATTGGATAAGTCATGGACGCCCGCAGCAACGGTCAAGGGTGGGGTCACGTGATCCCACCCTTTGGAAATTATGAGAGAGAGAAGTTAATCATGCAAAATGAAGCTGAAAATGTCACAAGATTCTGTTCAAAACGCTTAATATATATTAAGTTTCAAACTGCTTCTTATACTAACTCTTCCGGCCGTGACTGACACCCACCCCTGAGAAATCATGAACCCCAACTCCTGCACAAAGTCCTGAACACTCCCCCTTGTAAAAAAAAAAAAAAAAATGCGGGCGCCCATAGAGCAGGTAACCTCAGTCCGAATTCTGATGAAATGTCTTATTGTGACTGGCAGATATTGATTTAAAAAAATGACCGGTTTACGGATAACCGGTTTACGGTTCTATGTTGTTTTAAGAGTTGAAAAATTGTGTTTACATTTGGAGCAGTAGCAAAGAAAGTAGTTCCAGAATTGCATACTCCAGCTGTAGGTGGGTTACACTTAACATGTATGCATGTTCTATTTCCTAGATTGTGGAATGCGAAAGGAGTAGTCATTTCTTGGTACATTTGTACGCCGAGGTTTCCTCTTGTACGTGTAACAATCCTTTCATAAGGCGGCATACTGCCCTCAGCATTGAACACGGGAAACGTTTCAAGTTTGAAACAAAGAATTGACTGCTAGGGCACGTGTTTCTCGTTTAGGTAAACATCGAACTCCATCCAGCTTTGTTTAGTAGCCACCCAGCTTTGTTTAGTAGCCATTCTGAAATGCATATTTTGCTGAATCTTTTGCTTACTATAATTTTGGTTGATTTGATAGCTAACTGTAAATAACGGGGAAAGTAAATTTATTTTGCTAGGTTGCACTGGTGGCAGAAAAAAAACCCAGAAGACAGTAATAGTTCGTCAGCCAATCAATTCTCCTCTGCAGTCTAGCGTATATTTTTTTTACGATTTTTTTTTTACGATTTTTCCCGCCAAGTCCCTGGACAGAAAGGAAATACATTGTATGCGATCAGTATGTACTACAGTGCTCCATTATGCGATCAATGTAAGCTACAACACCTCAGTATGCCATCAGTGTATACTACCACACTAAAGTAGGTGATGCTTTATTGATGTTTTGACTATACAAACAAAAACAAAAATTAACCAGAGCCGCTGGTTAAACACATCTGCCGCCGGTATCAAGTTATTGTACGATAATAGTTTTTTTTTGTGTACGATGATAATTGGGGCTTTCTTTTGGGAACTTGACACTTTTTGACAAAAAAAAAACATTATGCACTAGTCCACTACCTTGTTTCGATTCGGTGATGTTTTCATAAATAGAAGTGGCGAACGTGAATTTCAGGTCAAAACCAAAACACACCAAACAAAACGAAACAAATCGGAATGGAATAAAGATCCGTAAGTGCAACAGATGAAGTGTAGAAAGTGTCGACTACAACACATAAACAAGCATACATGAAGGCTTGCACAAGTTAATGGAAGACTTGGTGTAGGGCTAGACAGCTGTTGGTTGAATTCCTGCACGTTTTAATGACATCGCTGACAAAAGACACAATAGTCTCGTCTGCCAATCGCTGAATGAGTGATCGGTTTGCCGCGAGACCAAGTACTGGTGGCATCTGTTAAGCAAATCTGGTCTCGATTTTACGCTTTTTGTAATTGTAACTGTGCCACGGGTAGTTCTACTCACAGACGGTGGGACAATGTATTATTATTATTATTATTATTATTATTATTATTATTATTATTATTATTATTGCAAAATTTCCACCGCTATAACATATTGAATACTTATTGCATATAAAGGCGGCGTTTGATCTTGTTTTCAATAATTTTGATAATTGTCTAGGTGTAAATAGTTGTACCATACTATTTAATTGTTAATTTCTGATGTTAGGGATCCTCGATTTTTTTCCAACTGAAGTATAGAGAACCTCGATTTATCGAACTTTTTTTCGAATAAAGCAAGTTTCCAATAAATAAAATTATCCCAAATTATTTTGCTTCCATGCAATGGTCTTCAGCTTTAATAATTTTAAACTTCATCAGCAATAAATTCTATGGACAGTGCTTACCCAGTCCTGCGATTTGTTCCAAGCATTTAAAATAACATACCGTTTTAATTTTTCCTTTCAGCGATTTGTCTCCCCGGTTGTCATACCGACCATGGATTCTGTGACACCCCTAACGAGTGCAAGTAAGTACAGTACCTCATTTTACAAGCCCTCGTTGTTGTAACTATCAAGATAGTATATGGGGAATAAAATGACGTATTTCCTCGTTAGAGCTTTTAAAAACTTGTACTTTATTCTTGTAAAGTAATTTGAAATTTTGTGCGGGCAGAGCTGTCAGTTGCGAAAACAGTTTAATTTCTACAAGAATGACAAGTTCTCAAGGGTGGCATTAATCTTTTTTTAAACTTTTTTGGAAAACCTAGGTAAATTTGTCTCTGTTGGAAATAACACCCAGAAAACATTATTGTGCAAACTAGTTAAATGTTGTTCCCTCAAGGGCTATGAGAACTGAAGGTAGCAAATGTTTGTTTAATTCAAGTCAGATATTCGGAATGACTCTCTTGTCTGTTAACTTGCTATTTAACGGTCCGGTAAAACGAGATCACAATTCCGAACAAAAGGGTGTTCACGTCGAATTTGTGACATCTACGATGCATATTTTATTCGTTCCTACTTTTCAAGAATGGGTCTTTCAATAATCGAATGAACTGAGTGAAATTTAGATGTCAAGTAAACTTCAGCAGTTAAGTGCTCCGAGAAAGGTACAATCACTAGTTGTCATCTATCATATGCAAAAAGCCATGCAAAGCAAAGTGAAAAATGAAACAATAAAACGATTCCCTCAATCCACACCCAAAAGATAAAAAGTACAAAAACATCAATCATATCCTTAACTTTAGTTCAGGCATAAAGCAAAAGCAAATTATTACAAAATTTCTCTAAAATGAAGGCTAATAAAATAATACTGGCGTGTTAAAAGACTAAAAAAATTTATGTTCTTTCCTATATGTAAACAATTATACAAGCTTTAAAAGTTCATAATTCATTTGTGCTGATGTTCAACACACCTATGATGATTATTTTATTGTCGAAGGCATTCTCAAGAAATGGACATGATGACTGGGTGCATTGGACTGGGAAAATGACGTCGTGTTTTGTTTTAAGAGCACGGGTTTTTAGACAAATGAATATGATGTATTTGACCAGATTCCGTTCTTTAGACAATTTAACCCAGTTCTACAACTTGTATTACCCTTGACTGCCAGATATGACAGTTTGTTGCATAGGCAAATTTAAAAACGTCTCACCCGTCTTGAATGAACTTAAGTCAGGCTGCTCATCAGTTTAGTTAGGAAGGTCAAATGCGTTCCTTTTATTAATAACAATTACTGTCAAGAGAAAAAGGCTAGGTCTGTTCGGGCAAGCCGCATTGTGTTTCAGGGCTAGGCCAGGAAACGAAACAGATCTTGGCATTAAACTATTGGTATGTCAAAAATGAACGAAAGGGAGATCCGTTATGACCATTTGTTTTAACTAAAATCTTGACAATTTTTATTTCTACTGTAGATGTCGACTTGGCTGGCAGGGACAGTACTGTAACCAGTGTGTTCCATACCCAGGGTGTCAACATGGGTCGTGCGCTGAACCATGGCAATGTAACTGTGCAGAGGGATGGGGTGGTCTCTTCTGTAACCAAGGTATTTGTCTGTGTACATTTATATGTGTCTGTATGTATGACATACGGTTGGTTGTTCGTCATTCTTTCAGTCTTAGATTATAGTTTCATGCTTTTTATCGCTTTCCGTATTCTCGTTTTCTCGTTTGTCCTTTCTGTCTCATTCGGTGAAACGCGTGTGTGTAAGTGATTTAGAATTTTAATTTGCTTTAAAAACAATTTCAGTCATATTGCTATGATATCGGCAGTGTGGCAGTTTATAGTGATGTCTTACACTAGGGCATCATGCTGCAGACATGTAGCAAAAAACACCCAGTCACATTATGACACCAGGCCGACCAGTCCTAACCAGTCCTTGTCCGAATATTGATAAATTGCTGATATGGCTGATGTTGGCTTGCATGGCTGCATTATTGATGAAATTGGCCCTACATTGAATTGGACATTCAGATACTGCATGTGTGGGAATTGTGACTATTAATTTATTTTGTCGTGTGTTTTGCCATGTATGTACCCAACCAACCTCATTAGTTTTTGGAAAATGAGGCTACATGTTGATGGTTTTTATGACAGTAGACTAAACTCTTACTGTCCTTGCTGTTAGGATCATGGTAGCTCTTTGAAAGAGCCCATGAGATGTTCTCCCACTCCAAAATGTCAACGTCCTCCTAAATTTAACAAATAGCCATGTCTCAATACTAACAGGAGAACATGGATACATACAATATCCCCAAACTGGTCCGACCACCTCTAAACATACATTATTTTGAAACATAAAATGGGAAATAATTTGATGTGACATTTAAAGGTACGGTTTGCATTTTTGGTTTCTTTTCATAAAGTGCTATAGTTTATGCTTTCCACAATATTCAACCATGCTATATTTAACAGCTTTTTGTTTGTTTTTTAAGGAAAGATTTTTTATCCGAATGCGATGTTTCATTTTGAACGTTTTGCATTGATTATAAAAAGGAAATTAAAAATATTTATTAAAAAAGTAAAATAACAATCGCAGGAAAAGTAAATCGTTTTGTACACACTCTGAGCAAATATAGAGTAAAACTTTGCTTATCTTTATATTTGTGCCATCACTTGTCATTACTTTTAAAAATAAGACAATAAGGAAATCAAATTGGAGATTTTTATGAAATGCAAAATGCTCAGCTCCTCAGAACAGGCACTTATAGCAGACTGGCAGATGGTGCAAAGTACTTGATAAGAAGAGTTATCACAAGAGTCATAACCCAAGCCGATAATAGATCGTGTTCCACACTGCTATGCATTCTATATTTTGATGAACATGATTTTTTTAATTAAAATTTCTGACATGACCGTATGACACGCCATTTGAGTTCTGGTAAATGCCATCATGGAGAATTTTTATAACATATTTTTGCCAAATTTTAACCATCCTTACATGTTAATGAATAAAAGGCTTTTAGATTATCGATTAATCAAGGGATTCTTTCTATTCGCTTTCTAATCATAGGGAAGGTAGTGCAGATATTAAGTTTTTCCTTTATTAGGATTAGTAACCCTAGTAAAAAAAAATTCAGCAGGAAAAGTTGTATTTTTAAAGACTTTATTCTTTTATTATTGTTATCTAACGCCTTCAAACTTGCATTCCATTCTTCTTGTAGACCTAAACTACTGCACGCACCACTCGCCCTGTAAGAATGGAGGCACGTGTCAAAATAGCGGTCAGGGCAGCTACACGTGCGTCTGTCCCGAAGGGTTCACAGGCACGAATTGCGAGGTGGAAATAGACGACTGCCAAAATGATCCGTGCCTAAACGGGGGTACGTGCAAGGTAAGCTGTTTTAAGTTATAATTATTTTATTAAAAGTAAACAAATTAATCATTTTAATAAATATTTAATTTTTAAATGTTTAAAACTTAATGTTAGTATACAGTGCAATGCTGAATTTTAAAAAATTTAAACGTTCCAGCATTTTATAGTTTTCAGTTAGAAATTTTTTAAAAGTAGACATCGACGTAAAAGCAAATAGTTCCATTTTTAATGAATCAATTTTGTTACCGGAATTGGAAAATACGTGGATACACTTGTGGTTTAGGTAGTTTTTGATTCGGAAAAGACCTAATTTCACTGTAATGTAAATTATTGTGTGTTATGATCAGAACTGTTTTAATTTTCATCGAGAAAGCAAACGTATATGCTCTGTACATAAGTAAATGAGAAGTTTCTATATATAGTTTGTATGGCAACAATTTTACGACATTAAAGTATCAATAATTATATTCATGACAGTATAACACTAAAGCATGCATAATTCTAAATTTTGAATGACAGGATATTGGGTTTGGATATCAATGTCACTGTCCCCTTGGATTTACCGGTCGGAGGTGCGATATTGTGGCCGAATCTTGCGCCAACAACCCTTGCAAAAATGGGGCCACATGCGTCGAAGGACAGGGACCGTATACATGCATATGCAAACCCGGGTATACAGGCCTCAGTTGTGAAACGGAAATTAATGAATGTGACCCTAACCCATGTCTACACGGTAAGAATGTATTGGTTTTCAGCATTTCATTTTACACATTATTAGTATACACTTGTTTTCCGCTTCATTTAAAGTTTTTTTCCCATTTAATTTAATACTGTTTTTTTACCCATGCCCCATTTCATTCAGATATATTTTTCCCCTTCCCCCATTTCATTGTTTTCCCTTTCCCCATTTCATTCAAAGTTTTTTCCTTTCACAAATTCATTCAGTAGTGTTTTTCCCCTTCACCATTTCATTCAATATTTTTCCCCTTCCCCATGTCATTCAGTAATGCTTTCCCCCTTCCTACTTCATTCAATGATATTTCCCTTTCTCACATATTTCAAAAATGTTTTTCCCTTTCCCCATTTCATTCGATATTTCCCCATAACAGGCATGATGATGTTGGACATATCGAAGAAATGAATCGTTATCACAAGAAAAACTATTGATATTCAGCATTGTGGATATAGGTATTTAGCATTACACAGCTAAAATGCGTTAAGCATTACACAAGCTAAAACAAGTTATTAGATTTTTACGGATGTTCATCCTTATTAGAGCGTGCTGCAGATGCATAATCGAAAAATCGTTTTAGCATTTCCAGATGCCATGAAATAGGTTTTTAAATAATTCATTAGAAAGTAGTCTCGTTTGCACATATGCCACTCAAATGCTTCATTTCGCTCAGAGCTGATTGGCGTAAAATCAATAGTTTTTAAGATCCTCGTTCTACACTAAGTATCTGAAACGTTCTCCATACCCACTTAAAGTAGGTGTTTAACAGTCGATCGATCTCTCGTGAATTTGTAATTTTTTCCATAATTTTTTTTCAACGACTGTTAAAAATAAATACTTTAGAAGTTGTTGAGAAAAAAATTATTTAAAAGATTGGTGGCTTTCTTCTAAAGCATAAATTGTAATCTTGTCCCAGTGATTGAATAATGCGTCCATACTTCTCCAGTCCCATAGAAGATTGTGTACATGGTAATTGCGGTTTTGCGTAATATTACCGAGGAAGAAAACATCCGTTTGTTGATTTTTTTAAAAAAATACTGCTTGTTAGTGAATGGTTAAATAATCAAAGACATATGGTAACTAAGTATAACTTTGAGAGGCTTCTCAAAGACAACTTTTTGTTAAAGACCCCAAAAATGGCGAATTCTCTATTTAGAATTACAATGTATTCCCCGGTTTGATGTTGTACCAGATTTGTTTAACTTATCTTGCTGCTGTTGAATCTTTTCAATAAATTCCCAAAAGGATACGTAACTACGTTTGGCTGAACAAGAATTGGCATATTGTTTAAACTGTTCGTTTATATCTGTTTGTCAGTGTATACCTGTAGTGTTCGTTATATCGGTTTGTCAGTGTATTCCTGTAGTGTTCGTTATATCGGTTTGTCAGTGTATTCCTGTAGTGTTCGTTATATCGGTTTGTCGTGTATTCCTGTAGTGTTCGTTATATCGGTTTGTCAGTGTATTCCTGTAGTGTTCGTTATATCGGTTTATTTCAATGTTCGTTTATATCAATGCATTCCAGTCCAGCTGAGAAGTGTAGATTGTAAATAATGGGACAAAGTCATAAACACGTGTATCTTTAAAGCTTTAGTTCAGGTGGGTGTTTTAGTAGATATATATGCGTCCCTAATGCAGTTTATAATTGTCATATTTTTCAAAAGTTTAAATTGCATATTAATATATTGATGACGCATATTCTCTATTTCGAAGATATCGAACTTCCTCAGACCTCGTCATTCATCATAAGTTGTGACCGATCCCAACTTGTCTTATTAATGATAGATTAATATTCCGACAACAAACTTGTTATTCATAAATTATAAATTGAAAAAACGTGTAAATTATAATAGTCCTTTTATTGTTAATATATTATTTTCTACCAACAGGTGGCCGATGCGTTGATGAGTTGAACGGCTTCCGTTGTGTGTGTTCAGCCGGCTATAGTGGCCGAAGATGCGAGGAAAACGTCAACGACTGCTCGCACAACCCGTGCCAGAACGGGGGCTTGTGCATGGACAGGGTCAACGACTTCGAGTGTCGATGTGTTGCTGGGTTTGTTGGCAGCTTGTGTGAAATAAATGTGGACGATTGCGAACTTCGGCCATGTGCGAATGGAGGCACTTGTCGGGATCTGGTCAATGATTTCACTTGTAACTGTAGACCCGGATTTTCAGGGAAGGATTGCAGCATAAATATAAACGACTGCAATCCAAATCCATGTACGAATGATGGAAGATGTGTTGATCTTGTAAGTGATTATCGGTGTACTTGCAAACAAGGGTTCAGTGGCAAAAATTGCCAGTTTCGGACGTCGGAAAACCCTCAGGTGACTGTCACAAGCATATTGGAGCGCTCCACGACAGAGAAAACCATGGACAAACCGACAACAAAGTACCATCTTAATTTAAATGTATCCAGTTATCAGCAGCAACAAAACAATCCTGTTTCAGGGGAACTGACGACTTCTCATCTGCTTCTCATCGTGTGCCTGGGAGCAGGACTTCCTTTATTAGTCATTATTGTAGTAGTTACAATTTTCTTATGTAGGAGACGACGATCACTGGAGGAGACGGAAAACCTCAGGAATGCAAAGAATAATAAAGAAACAAACATTTTTATTACTCCAAATAGTTCAAAATTGAAAGTGACAAATGAAACACAAGACTCTAATACAAAGACTTCAAAATCTCCCAGTATTAGACCAACGTCTAAAATTTATTGTGACAAACTTAATAACAAAAATTCAAATATTAAAGACTTTCATGAGAGGATCTCATCTAGAGAATATGAAAAACGTAACAAAAGACTCGATAAGGAGCACTTATCAGTAGATCCTGCCAGTTTAGATGTCCGGTAAGTAAGCATTTTCTCGCCTTTTATTAAATTTCCTTTCCTTTATAACTATAATAGAAGTAGTAAGGATGGTTTAGAGACAAGTATTGTCAAACAGTTTTGTAATTGGCGATTATGATGAATGTGCAATTTTTCTCTTTCTCTGCAGCTGTATGATACAGGAGTTTTATGTAAGTTTTCCGCAAATAAAAATGTCGAATCACTAGAAACGGCCGTTCTTGCAGATTCTTAAACATCAACTGTCACGGTAACAACTTGTACAACAAGCTATATTTGTATTGTGTATCTTAATGCACTAAGTTTGTAAGGTGGCGTTTATTATGCAGCACATAATCTCAGACCACTCGGTAACGTATGAGACAATGCAGTATAATTGAATTGTGCTTGTGCTTGATCTATTGTCCCCCCACAGCAGCCTTTTAATTCACCATTCGAGGCAAATCACTTGTGCTTTCGTGAAGTTTTCACTTTGTGTAAATATTTACATCGTTCGTATAGATCACAGACGTAATTATTTGACCCCAGGCTTACACGGGTATAAAGGATTGAAAATTAAAAAAAAGTTTTCATGTTAGTATGATCAATACCTTTTTATTGTGCTTTTATTTACGTACAAAGTGAAGAACTAACGTCGAGCGTAATCTAAAACTGTAAAATTGACCCATATTTAGCTTATGGACGGATTTACAGACAGACACGCACACGGACGCTAAATTGAGCTGTCAGTCTTAGCCAGAGCAGATTTAACAATGGAAATATATAATGACAATGTTGACACTTGATGATTGTTCTTCAAGATAAAGTTTGCCAATGCAAACGTTTGGCACTGACCTTCCGTCCATCAGTGCCATGCAAGATTTGTAATTATAGCGTTGTCCTTTTTTTATATCGACGCTTAAACAGTTTTTCACTGTTCCTAATTATTTCTTGTTTTCTTCTCAACAGTAAGTTATTTTCTTCAGAATAATTCATCAGTTTCGTTTTTCTGTTGATCTCTATAATTATATTGTTTCCTTTGCAGGGATTGCGACCCCGGAATTCATTTTATTGGAAAACCCAGCAATATTAATAGAAATTCCAAATTAATTTTGGAAGAACAAACTCATAGGAACAGTCATTATTTTGGCGCGGATGTGCTAGCAACGGAAGTATAACAGCCTATCGTTTCTCTCCATGAAAAAGAAAGGAAACCTGCAATAGATCTTATTTATTATGACCTTATGAGGAAAAATCTGTATCATAATGAAAATATTACATAATTTATTTTGAATAAGTGCCTTTGTGAATCTGGGAGCTGCAATAAGTGACAATTCCAAAGAGGTTTTAAAACTGGCAAAGTTATACCTCTCCCGTAGTGTTGGAATGCTGTCTCTTCATGAATTATTACAAAGTGTGTATATCGATGTTATGAATAATCAGGGGCTTGAAGCAAAGGATCACTCATGGCATTGTTGAGCAAGGAATAATGCTTGACTTTGAAAACATCAGCAGTTATTCAAATGACGTGTCAGCATGGTGATAACCAATCAGTGGAGAGTTCTAACATTCGATAAATGTGAGGTCAACTCGCATTGGCCAATATCATTCTTATTATTTTTTATTAATTAATGTGCTGATATATTTGAACACGTCTTATATTCTTAGTCCGACTCGGAATAGTACGACGTATGTCAAGGATTTGTTTATATTCCATTTGTTTTGTGCAAGAGACTAAACAACATAATTTTGTTGTATACATTTGCACGAGCAGAAAACAATACGTGTTTTGCTTTATTGCAAATCTCGACTATTTTGACTCGACATGAACGTGTATAAAAGAATCACTGCATATACCCGATGGTGGGAGAAACTGAAAAAAAAAATCCTTTTATCAACGTATACAAATTTGTGTATTTGAATCTAAGCCCAGGTCCCACTTGCATAAAAATTCTCAACATGAGTACGTATTAAACTCAGAATTGTTACTATATAAATGATTTTTAAGATAACTGCATGAATGTTAAGCCAAATGTACAGAGCCAAATATAGCAAGCTGCTTTCTAAGTATGGGTTAAAATCAATTTCTTTCGTAGTTTACAAATAATCAGAATGCTTTAACAGCGCAATGTTTTACTGAACGTTGAGAAGGTTTACGAAAGTGGGACCAGGTGCTCGACAATACAGCCAGAGCCATATTTGTACAAAATGCTTTAAAAATATGAATTCTAGTCACAAGCAAGGAAGGTGAAAGTATGTATAGAGTTGTAATGAAAATAAACATCTTTTATTTTCATACAACTATGCTGAATTTTAACTTCGAAGGTCTTATTTATAGGTCCGTTGGGATAGCCTTTTTGCGGATGGTGTGTGCATGTTTGTGTTTGTATTTGCAGATATACCATATTTATTCTAAGAGCTATTTTCGTCCCCATATGTTTAGACATGCAAAAATTACAAACTTGTTTTGGTCCTGTATCAAGAATTAAGCGTCCTAGCGCACATGCGCGCCTGTGACTGTATCTTTGCAAAGTAATTGAGATTGGTTTGTTTTTATCTGGTTCATAACTAAAAAAGTGATTGTCTTTTCTTCTTTCGGATTAAAATGTTGTTTAAGGTTGTGGTTTTCACGTCACTTTTAACATATTAACCTTTGCTATATATGCACAGAGCCCGCAGACCAGGGGTGGCCTTGCTGGATATTGAACCTGTGACCCTTACATTATGAATCCGACGCTTTACCAAAGAGCTACCACATTTTTATCTCTACTTAGTAAAAGTTTTATCATGAAATGTCCTGCTTAAGTAGTGAACAATTGCTTTTAAATTCTCGTTGATTGGAGAAAATAAAGACTCTGCTCGTCCAATTTTCCAGCGCATACTTCATGAGAAGTTTTGTAACTTGGGTTATCTTGATTGAGCTCGTATTTCAAATTTAATATTAATTGCGATACCATATCTTACCTAAAAACTTTTAGCACATCCATTCAGTTTCTCTTTTAACAATTGTCTTAGAAAATTTCAGTTGATAAATCGGTGGCAAGAACTACACGCAGTTGGCGACTTTAATGCAGTTTTGAGACCATTATGGAATAGTTTTCAATTGTGGAGATTTGGTCGTTCCAAAAATTCATACCGTTAAAGCATACGTCATGTGACTGATAGGGAAGTTATAAACTCGCGGCTTTTTATTTCAAATGTTAGGTCTACCAAGTCTCACCCTTTTTTTGGAGGGAATGTCGACGGATGACTAGTGGAGGATAAGTATGGAACTAGCCATTTGACGGATATTGCTTGATAGTAAGTACTTGTTTAGTATTGCCAATGGTTGGTGTATTGCAGTAATCTCCAAGACCAATATCCAGTGTAAAATTGCTATAATGTTTGATCATGTGCAACTTGAGATTTCACAAAAAAAAAAATGATTAAGCGGTTCTGATATTCCCGACATCTGCCACTAGAGGTAGCTTTGTTTTTCAGAAGTATCCCTCACTGTTATCCAGACTCTTTCGCAATGCCATTTTTAAATTTTGCTGAACTTACATGAATAGCGACGTAATTGTTACGTGTTTTTAGGATTTTTTTTTAACTAGAAAAATCTTATTCATTTCAGTTTCTCTTTTAATAAATGTTCAATAACTTTCAGTTAATTCTTTGGGAATAACTAAACGCGTTTGGTGACTTTACTGCAGACTTTATACAGTTGTGGAATACAATTTTAGGTTGTGATAAAAGTTGGTATTTCCTAAATTAGGGCTGTTTCGGTTCACGTCGTCTGACAAAGCTACCTCATTTGGCAGTTTATACAAAAAAACAAACAAAAAAAAAAAAAACAACAAAAACTAGCCAAAAACATTTATTGGAAAGCAGCTAACATAGTTTACTTATAAACTCAATGTACGTGGTTGGGTTGTCTTCAATGTACTACACGATTTTTCTTGGAATATAATGCCTTAAGATGAATAAACCAAAGCAGTCAAAGTAAATTTATCCCATCTCGTGCACAAGCATATTTCTTGGGCCGTTTATTTTCACTCCGGTTTCTGGAATCGCCAGACAAAGCGGCATATCAGACTTTTCTTTTCAACATTGGACCAGCTATGTTTGCTCTTCTTCTGGTGCTGTTGTTGGGTTTTGGTTGGGGGGGGGGATTCTCAAAGTTGTACTAAATACGATCCAAGTGGTGCAAATGTTTTGATGATAGTCACTTCCATGTAATATGACGTGCTACGGCCGCAGAGCTTTTTATTTTTGACGAGGATCTAGTTTGTACAGAAGTTGTGTACATAAATGTTTGCGCAGTCAGGTTGTCTTGGTGTAAATTTTACACGACACGCTGTTAATGATGCTGTACCGTGTGACCCGTGACCTTTGAACCCCCATTGTTTGTATGCTGCACTGAATGCGTATCGAGATTTTTAAATGTAATTATTTTTCAGTATTTTTAAATTTTCTTGACTTATAGGGCAATGTTTTTGTATCAAAATTTTGTAACGCTCCATTTTCTACTTTTGAATTCTACATTTTATGGTATGCGTTTGTAGATATTGTCCATTAGCTGGAACAAAATCGGCCTTGATGCTTATTATTGAATGATTGATATCAAATACTGTTGAAATATTATTTACATATCAATTATTTGGCTATTCATTAAAAAAGTGCGAGTTTGAATTAATGGTTGAATTACATGTCTCTGTAATATTGATAATGCCTGCGCACAACTAGGACAAAAACTATTCCATTTACAATGAGGATCAACTTTTCCTTGACGATTACCCTTTCATCAATAGATAATTACTTTCAAAGCCAAAGCTATCTTGTATGGATTCATCCTATTAGCTATCGCTTTTTTTCTCTAGAAACGTGATTGGCTAATAAAAATCATTGTTGCGATTTTACTAAGAGATACCCAAAGATTTTAAGCTTTCTATTGATTGGTTATTGTTGAAATATAGATTTGTTGAATTTAGAAATATATTTAAGGAGTAATTTTGTTTATTTCGATAAGAAATATTTATGCAGTGTTTTTTACAGGTTGCATGTCAGCAGTCGCATATATTGAGACGATTGTTGTAAAGATCTTGTCTTAACCATGTGGTAACCGGTTAATTTTGTTGTTCTCATGGTGGTTGGAGGCTAAATTAAATCTTACAAAAAACTGGATAAAATAAATGAAAACCGACATCTATTTAGAACGTGTTTCTAAGCTCTTTAAACGTACAATTTGAAAGTTTTTCTTGTAAACGTTTATCCCCTCTCTGAAAATTCCTGACTTAAACAAGGAGAAAGATAATAACCTGGAAACGTATTTTTTATATAGAACAAACTAGTATACATACAAAAGTATTGAAATAACAACTGTTACGGCACATTAAAGTAGATTTAAGGGAGAAACCAGAAAAAAGTGCTTCGTCCCATCATTCCATTGTAATACCATTCACTACGGTGTACACGTCGACGTATAGCTGTCATAGCAACAACGTAGAATCAAAAGGCGCTCTTTTAATGACTGGTAAGTCGCATTCATTTATCATCTGCATATATTTGGGGGAAAATCACCAATCAGAAGTGATTTTAAAATTAAAAAAACAGATTGGATTAAAAGACTGGTTACATTTGTTGAACTATTACATGTGATACTGCTAGACGTCAACGTGGATGACTTGGAGTGAAAATGGTACACGGGGCCTAGCCCATAAAATCGTCCATAAAATTTTTATGAATGTTGTATCATTTGTCCATGCGAAAATTGTTGTCCATTTTCCACATTCACACATTTTTCATCTACCCACCCATTCACATCTCTTGTCAAATCACTCAGGCACATGCACAAGTTTATAAAGATATATCGACAAAGGTCAAAAGTCAGATTCCAGATCAAATTTCTTAAGCATGGAATGACCATGCCATCTACTTCTGTTTAGTCTTGGTTCGCATTTTAAATATTTGCATGATACTTGTTTAGACAGATAATAATTGGCCGCTCAAGCCGGGATGATGTGACCTTTGACCCTTTTCGGTTACCTAGTAAAATCAGTCATTGACATAGAATCATGCTAGCTAGTTTCGTACTAAGCCTGTGATGTTGTCATGCGGTGTACATATTTTGTGTATTTATAGGAAGATGCGACATTGTACATAACTGTTACTACCATTATTATATTATTAAAATTGGTATTTTCAAGATTTGATGATGAAATAAAGAGGTCACAAGTGACTATTTTTTCAAAATACATATGGCTTTTTATCTTTCTTGCTGAAAATTCTCCCAAACTCTCACATACCACGACCGTCCCACTCCCATCTTCATGACACTATTTTATTAAATATGAAGCGAATTAATGTTGGTGGGTCATTAATGTAGCGAATATTTTTTTAAATTAGTCATGCGTGCATTGGCATTGGAGTAGATAATTCCATAATCTTCAAGGATAACCAGATGACTCAGAGCGTAGCAATAAGAAAAGGCATCAGACACGTGGGAAGTATTGTCGTCTGCTACACTTTGATCTGATTGGTCGTTTCCACATACGCGTTCCATGCTTTTTGTTAATGTCTTTTCCATGTGTGCATATTTTTAAATGCAATTCTTATATTCTTATCATTCCCGCCTTGACCAAAGCAATCACTACCGTCCGTGTGCTTATCCATTGTTTAGTATGTCCGTATACACCCAAGATTCAACCTCAATTTTAATTTTGTAAACTTTTCATATGAGCATTTTTTTTCTCGGTTAAATATAAAATACGCTAGACCCTCCCTCCATCCAAAAAGAAAAAAAAGGGGGGGGGTGCTTTTATATTTAGTTAACTCTCAATCTTCTGACTTAGGAAATTAAATCTATTAAAAAAGGAAACTTGGGAAATTAATTCTTTTAACTAAGTATCCAAGTACATAAACGAATGTTCTAAAGTTCACAGGAAATTTAATTTAAAGCAGACAGTGATAGTTACATTACTCAGACGTGATCAGTCATAAAAAGGTGCTTAACACAAGGACAACATGCCAACCGAAATCGTGTAAACCTGCAGACATTTTCTCACTGAAAAATGGCACGAATGATACTTTAAGTCAGTTCAAATATTTGCAACGACATTTATGGATAGAGATTTTAGAGAAACTTGGGTATTTTTTTTCTCAGAATAATTGCTAAATAATTCAAAATCAGTTTTACCGTACCCAATATAATAATACGTGTACCAGGAAAACTAGTGTTTTTTGTGTGTATAATTTTACATAATCAACGTCCAGACATGCACTACAATATATCTGTAAAGTATTTAAGACATTTATATAAAACAAAAGCAAGTACACGCTTTGTCTGATTTTCGTGGTTCAGTTCATCAGGTATTAAAACAACCCTCTTTACGACAAATTCTATATAAATTGTACAAACAAAATGGACCTTAACATGCAGAATTACATTGTCAAGCTGGCAATGTAGGAACTTGCTACTTGTATCATGCTATTGGCAATATGGGGACTCTACTACCTCCATCAATGCCTTGGCAATATGGGGACTTTGCTGCTTTTATCATTGCCTTGACAATATGGGGACTTTACTACCTCCTTCAATGTCTTGCCAATATGAGGACTTTGCTGCCTTTGCAATATGGGGGACTTGTATCGTGATATAGGCAATAGGGGGACTACGCTACCTCCATCAAAATATTGACTATATGGGGGACTTTGCTACTTGTATGATAATATTGACAATATGGGGATTGGTATTTACATACTACTATTATCATTATGGGGACTTTTCTACCTCCACCCTTTAGCTTTGTTCTCGTAAAGAATGTCCTTGTTGATCTAAAGAATCTTGTATGATTTAAATGAAGTTTTTGTTCACAGCGACACCCTTCTTACTTGAGCTGAAATTACTTTGCTCAATCAGTGGTCTCTAGGCTGTTTTGAACCACAAGGAAATAAGTTTCGAACAACGTGGTATTTTAGGTATTTACACAGATGCAGTGCTCACGTGCGTTTCATAAAACTCTTATCGTATTTTTGTTGTAAAACTCGCGTGTTCTAACTTCTATATTAGAAAAGGTAAAATCCTTAAATCTAAAATCTATTTACTCCATGTCCTTAGTCACTAAGGAAAGACGATTCACCCAAGGTTCTACCAGAGTAAATCCCCACAAAATTTGAATTAACCAAAGTTGTTAAACTTTGTTATTTGGACCCACAACACGTATATTTTGGATATTTTCCATACTTTAATTGCCCAATTTAAGTTTTGCGTAGAGGTCATTTTATCAGGGACAGTTTGTATTTAGGCTTTCAAATTCTTTGAAATTTTTATAAAATAACGCATGTAACCAAATGAAGTCGTGTACATTTTATGGTGTTGACATCATGACAACTACATGTAACCAAATGAGGTCCTGTACATTTTACTGTGTTAACGTCGTGGCAACTAATGTAACCAAATGAGGTCCTGTACATTTTACTGTGTTAACGTCGTGGCAACTAATGTAACCAAATGAAGTCCTGTGCATTTTACTGTGTTAACGTCGTGGCAACTAATGTAACCAAACGAGGTCCTGTACATTTTTACTGTGTTAACGTCGTGGCAACTAATGTAACCAAATGAGGTCCTGTGCATTATACTGTGTTAACGTCGTGGCAACTAATGTAACCAAATGAAGTCCTGTGCATTTTACTGTGTTAACGTCGTGGCAACTAATGTAACCAAATGAAGTCCTGTGCATTTTACTGTGTTAACGTCGTGGCAACTAATGTAACCAAATGAGGTCCTGTACATTTTACTGTGTTAACGTCGTGGCAACTAATGTAACCAAATGAGGTCCTGTACATTTTACTGTGTTAACGTCATGACAATTACATATCGTAAACATTTGCCTTCTATTACATGAGACAGTCGGGTTCTGGCTCGAAACCCATTGATATATTGAATAATACCCAGAGCGTTACTGAAAACGGTTTATGGATAACCTGTTTAATTTGTTGTTGTTGTTGTTGTTATAAGGTTTAACGCCATTTTCAGCACAAGATAGGGTATACATAGCGGCCAGTATAAATGGTGGGGGAAGAATCCGGGAAACCCCGGAAAGAATCACCGAACCACGAGAAGCTACTGGCAAGCTTCCTCACTTACCCACATTGGCCGAGCCTGAGACTCGAAACTAACGTAGACGGAAGTTAAGGATTTAAGTTAAATTTTGATATTTGTTGTCAGTATGCTATTATTTGTAATATGGCGTAGGTTTAATGTAAAGACTGCTTGAACTGTTTGATGGCTATAAAACATGTCCACAAGCGTGCATATGCAAATGTTCTATTAACACTGAAGAACAAATAAAGCTAGGTAAATGCAATTTAAAGCAAAGTTTACGAATGCAGGAGCAGACTATAAGTAGCTGTGCATCACAAGATAGTGAGAGCTCATGCAATACAAAACTCGGCTCGTTCTATAGTTTCGCTGATTTTATATTTCTATTGCTGAAATCCTAACAATATGTGTTCTAAAGAATAGGTGGAAAATCAATAACAGTCCATTATGACTGTTGTTGGTATGTCATACTACCATCCTATCCAGCTGCTGTAGCTGCCTGACGGCAAGCTTTATTGGACAAACTTTTATTTGTTTCATCATGCCAAGGCATTGCTCAAATCTCTGAAACATCATTAACGGATACATTCACATGGCCGAGTTTCGTAGTTAGAGATAATTGGCAGTCAGAAACAAGCCAGAACTAAAATGTTCTGAGTGACCAGTGGTATTGACCTTTTTTACCAATCGTGAAAACAGTCTGTGCCAAATGCTGGAAAAGTTGCTAGGAAAAGTGCGAGTTTATCAGCTATTAAGTACGTGATAATCTATAGCCAGTTGTGTAAGTGGAGGCCCCGAGTGGTCAAGTGGTCTAAAGCGCTCTCCGTTATAGATCACTGCCATCTCATTTCTGTCTGCGTTGGTTCGAGTCTAAGATTCGGCGAATATGGATATGTGAGAAAGCTTGTCAGTAGCTTCTCGTGGGTCGGTGGTTCTTTCCGCGGATTTCCTTGTTTCTTCTTCCACCATTAATACTGGCCGCCATGTATGGCCTATCGTATACTGAAAAATGGCATTAAGCCCCAGAACAACAACAACCAGTTGTGTAAGTGTTAAAGAGGTAATCTGTCGTGTTTTCTAATAATTATAAAATCCCTTCTTTTAGAAGAAGACAAAAATTTTTGGCAAAAAGAACCAGCTATAATCCCAGAACTTGTTTTCCTTTACTCTCGCCGCCCTAGTATCGATTTTCGACACATTTGTGTGAATGAAACATGTTCACGTACTTCTCATTAATTTTGCATTAGTACACTGCTTCAGTCAACTCTAATAGTGTACAAGATTAATAAATTATACGTTTTTACGTGTTTTGACCATAATTTTACATTCAATAATGATAAATCATTATTGAATGTCAAAAAACCAAACCGAGAACGAAATTATCCTTAGAAGGTTCACACTGAAGACGAGGTTCTGCTAATATCAGGCTGAGCAATATGAGGACTGCTATAAAATGGCTGGACATAACGTAGATAAACTAATTGTTTTGCACCAAGAAGGTCTCGGATTTGTGCTCTAGAGTTCAGTGATCGCCAGTTCGTCATCTCTTTGGTTGTTTTTACCAGTTATTTAAATGTCTTCAACTTAAAAAAGTCTCGAGAAAAACGCAAAGGTTTTCACTAACATCATGAACACTTTAAGCAAATACCCATGATCATCGACACTTTAAGCACATAAGCGTTCATCCATAACAATCGAAATTTACAACTGCAAACTTTTACAACTAAGGGTGAACAACTGTAAAACACTACTGCTATCAGTCCTTAACATAAAAAAATTAATTAATAAAATATCATTGCAGGGTGATTAACGTACAGTAAAGGACTGCAATTTCTTTTCGTTCGTGCAAATCAATACTTTAAAAAAAAACAACAAATAATTGTTATCCAATTAAATCTTGAAGCAATCATGACAGTCTTCGTGAAAAATAAATTGTCTTTGTTTTAACTAACTAACCAACTAACAAACCAACTAACCAACTTAGTAATCAACAAACTAACTAACCAACTAACTTACCAACTAACTATTTGATTTATTGAGTAGTATACACATATATTTATCTATGTAGAGTCTCTTATTCGGGCGGAGTATTTACATGGGATACCAAAATGACGACAGTGGTGGTATCTACGTAGTTGCAGCATTGGATTCGTGGCCAGAGAGGTACAGATTCGATTATCACCATCGGATTTTCTAATGGTTGCAAGTTTGGTTGGTACTATTTTCTTTCTCGCTAGCTGAATATCATTAGAAGTCTCTGAACTACAATTTCATGTCCATAGCAACATCCATTCAGGAGCACTAATGGCAACAATGTCTCAATATGGCTGCAAATGCAGTTACGTCAACTTAGGACCAACAACAAATCATAAGAAATCTTTCAGTGAAAGTCTTATGTTGATATGACGATTCATCCACAGGGAGTAACACTAAGAAGATTTTCAGGATGGCTCATTTGGTGGCCATGTTATATTTCAGAAGGACACCATATTTCATTTAAAAACAACTAGACCATGGATTAATGTGTATATAAGGTTTAACATCATCATCTGAGTAACAACAACCATCTTGTGCTAAGGGACGCCAGATGGATTGCTGCAGAAGTTCTTCTGGTGTCCGACCAGCACAAATACAAGACAATAGTGAATATCATCACTTCTGTTGCTGAGCGAAGATAATATATAGTATTCCTGTGTACTTTTTGAATGAGTACAAGATATAGCAAGTTCTAAATCTACATAACGCTTGAATGAGTACACTTGATAACTCTTGAATTAGTACATGGATATAGATAATTGTAAGTCTAAATAACACTTGAATGAGTACACTAGATAGCACTTGAATTTAGTACATGGATATAGCAAGTTGTACGTCTAAATAACACTTGAATGAGTATACTAGATAGCACTTGAATTAGTACATGGATATAGCAAGTTGTAAGTCTAAAAAAACACTCTAATGTATACATAGATATGGCAAGTTGTAAGTCTAAATAACACTTGAATGTGTACACTAGATAGCACTTGAATTAGTACATGGATATAGCAAGTTGTAAGTCTAAAAAACACTTTAATGTATACATAGATATAGCAAGTTGTAAGTCTAAATAACACTCGAATGTGTACACTAGATAACACTTGAATGTGTACACTAGATAACACTTGAATGTGTACACTAAATAACACTTGAATGTATACATAGATGTAGCAAGTTGTAAGTCTAAATAACACTTGAATGTGTACACTATATAACACTTGAATTAGTACATAGATATAGCAAGTTGTAAGTCTAAATAACACTTGAATGTGTACACTAGATAACACTTGAATGTGTACACTAGATAACAATTTAATGTGTACACTAGATATAGTAAGTAGTTATAAGCCTAGATAACACTTGTCTAAAATTAGTAAGTAATGCTATCCAGCGATTCTCGTTCAAAAACAAAAACTATGATTTTAAAGACGAATTCTTTCCTATAATAAGACTTCCATCACATGGTATTTAAAACCCTGGCAGTACATGGCAATGATTAACGCTAAAATATATCTAACAAAACGGTTTGGCAGAATAAGATAATTAATTCTGGGTTCAATTATTAAATTGTTATTTCCCATTCTCACAGCAATGTGCAGATTAGAAGGAAATTGATTCTTTTTAATCAATAACTAAATATCATTATGTCAACACAAGCAATGAATCATCTGCAGAATCAGGCCTTCAGGGGACAATATAGAACAAAGTTAGGCCGCCATGATTTACCATTTATTAGGCTAATATCATGCGAAATTCCAAACGATTTTGTTCTCACTCAAGCTCAACAGTTTAGTTCTGATTGTACACAACTTTTCATAACGCTAAGTAGGCTTGCATTTATGTGACCATGATGTTCAAGATAGGTAATCGTATAAACAATATCCCGCCTCTATTAGTTTATGGTAGCAGGGGATCGTCACTCCATCGACAAATTTACAACGCATGCCTAAAATTAACAACTACTCATGCAGAATAGAACAATCGTCGCAACGTAACATATGTACCAGAGTTTCTAATAACTAAAATAAAAATGCTGGCATTTCCCCAAATTCAAAGGAAGAACTCTGGATTTATATTTTTCATTCATGTATCAATTATAGGTCGAGCTGTTGGCATGGGAGCCTACACATAGGGGAAAGGCGCTCGCCCCCCCCCCCCATTTCACCTCTAAACATATTTTAGCTCACATCCGTAAAACTGAATTAGTTTTCAGGCATTTTTTTTATCAATAGTTGCGAGCTAAGTAACCTACAAGTCTACGGCTAATTATTACACTTTGCTATTCGGCATGCTACTGATTTCGGTGCAGGCTTAATACAGTACTAGTACAGCTTGTCTGCTAGCAAGGAGATTCGGATTGATGATAGAAAATCCAGAACAGAATGTGTTTAATTTATTGGAACTAGAGATAAAATTTAGCTGGAGCTAAATAGCTTTCTCTTACATTTCATCCATCAATACTTACAGGGATGATTTAGAGTTTGAATTATTACTGTATTCATCCATCAATCCCTCAGAATGTACCGGGATGATTTTATATTGTTGTTTTATTCATCCATAAATCACTACAGTTTCTACAGGAATGATTTTGTATTATTACTGTATTGATCCATCAATCACTTCAGCACATACAGGGATGAATATGTATTATTACTGTATTCATCCATCAGTCACTTCAGTACGTACAGGGATGATTTTGTAATATCTGAGTGTTCATCATTCAATCATTTCAGCACGTACAGGGATGATTTTGTAGTATTACTGTATTCATCCATCAGTCACTTCAGTACGTACAGGGATGATTTTGTAATATCTGAGTGTTCATCATTCAATCACTTCAGTACGTACAGGGATGATTTTGTAGTATTACTGTATTCATCCATCAGTCACTTCAGTACGTACAGGGATGATTTTGTAATATCTGAGTGTTCATCATTCAATCACTTCAGTACGTACAGGGATGATTTTGTAGTATTACTGTATTCATCCATCAGTCACTTCAGTACGTACAGGGATGATTTTGTAATATCTGAGTGTTCATCATTCAATCACTTCAGTACGTACAGGGATGATTTTGTAGTATTACTGTATTCATCCATCAGTCACTTCAGTACGTACAGGGATGATTTTGTAATATCTGAGTGTTCATCATTCAATCACTTCAGTACCTACAGGGATGATTTTGTAGTATTACTGTATTCATCCATCAGTCACTTCAGTACGTACAGGGATGATTTTGTAATATCTGAGTGTTCATCATTCAATCACTTCAGTACGTACAGGGATGATTTTGTAGTATTACTGTATTCATCCATCAGTCACTTCAGTACGTACAGGGATGATTTTGTAATATCTGTGTGTTCATCATTCAATCACTTCAGCACGTACAGGGATGATTTAGTAGTATTACTGTATTCATCCATCAGTCACTTCAGTACGTACAGTGATGATTTTGTAATATCTGAGTGTTCATCATTCAATCACTTCAGTACGTACAGGGATGATTTTGTAGTATTACTGTATTCATCCATCAGTCACTTCAGTACGTACAGGGATGATTTTGTAATATCTGAGTGTTCATCATTCAATCACTTCAGTACCTACAGGGATGATTTTGTAGTATTACTGTATTCATCCATCAGTCACTTCAGTACGTACAGGGATGATTTTGTAATATCTGTGTGTTCATCATTCAATCACTTCAGTACGTACAGGGATGATTTTGTAGTATTACTGTATTCATCCATCAGTCACTTCAGTACGTACAGTGATGATTTTGTAATATCTGAGTGTTCATCATTCAATCACTTCAGTACGTACAGGGATGATTTTGTAGTATTACTGTATTCATCCATCAGTCACTTCAGTACGTACAGGGATGATTTTGTAGTATTACTGTATTCATCCATCAGTCACTTCAGTACCTACAGTGATGATTTTGTAATATCTGAGTGTTCATCATTCAATCACTTCAGTACGTACAGGGATGATTTAGTAGTATTACTGTATTCATCCATCAGTCACTTCAGTACGTACAGGGATGATTTTGTAGTATTACTGTATTCATCCATCAGTCACTTCAGTACGTACAGGGATGATTTTGTAATATCTGAGTGTTCATCATTCAATCCCTTCAGTACGTACAGGGATGATTTTGTAGTATTACTGTATTCATCCATCAGTCACTTCAGTACGTACAGTGATGATTTTGTAATATCTGAGTGTTCATCATTCAATCACTTCAGTACGTACAGGGATGATTTTGTAGTATTACTGTATTCATCCATCAATCACTTCAGTACGTACAGGGATGATTTTGTAATATCTGTGTGTTAATCATTCAATCACTTCAGTACGTACAGGGATGATTTAGTAGTATTACTGTATTCATCCATCAGTCACTTCAGTACGTACAGTGATGATTTTGTAATATCTGAGTGTTCATCATTCAATCACTTCAGTACGTACAGGGATGATTTTGTAGTATTACTGTATTCATCCATCAATCACTTCAGTACGTACAGGGATGATTTTGTAATATCTGTGTGTTCATCATTCAATCACTTCAGTACGTACAGGGATGATTTAGTAGCATTACTGTATTCATCCATCAGTCACTTCAGTACGTACAGTGATGATTTTGTAATATCTGAGTGTTCATCATTCAATCACTTCAGTACGTACAGGGATGATTTTGTAGTATTACTGTATTCATCCATCAGTCACTTCAGTACGTACAGGGATGATTTTGTAGTATTACTGTATTCATCCATCAGTCACTTCAGTACGTACAGGGATGATTTTGTAATATCTGAGTGTTCATCATTCAATCACTTCAGTACGTACAGGAATGATTTTGTAGTATTACTGTATTCATCCATCAGTCACTTCAGTACGTACAGGGATGATTTTGTAGTATTACTGTGTTCATCATTCAATCACTTCAGTACGTACAGGGATGATTTTGTAGTATTACTGTATTCATCCATCAGTCACTTCAGTACGTACAGGGATGATTTTGTAATATCTGAGTGTTCATCATTCAATCACTTCCGTACGTACAGGGATGATTTTGTAGTATTACTGTATTCATCCATCAGTCACTTCAGTACGTACAGTGATGATTTTGTAATATCTGAGTGTTCATCATTCAATCACTTCAGTACGTACAGGGATGATTTAGTAGTATTACTGTATTCATCCATCAGTCACTTCAGTACGTACAGGGATGATTTTGTAGTATTACTGTGTTCATCATTCAATCACTTCAGTACGTACAGGGATGATTTTGTAGTATTACTGTATTCATCCATCAGTCACTTCAGTACGTACAGGGATGATTTTGTAGTATTACTGTATTCATCCATCAATCACTTCAGTACGTACAGGGATGATTTTGTAGTATTACTGTATTCATCCATCAGTCACTTCAGTACGTACAGGGATGATTTTGTAGTATTACTGTATTCATCCATCAATCACTTCAGTACGTACAGGGATGATTTTGTAGTATTACTGTATTCATCCATCAATCACTTCAGTACGTACAGGGATGATTTAGTAGTATTACTGTATTCATCCATCAATCACTTCAGTACGTACAGGGATGATTTAGATTTCTATTATTACAATATTCTTCCATCAGTCCAGCACATGGATGATTTTGTAATATTAGTGTCTTCATCCATCAATGGATGATTTTAGATTTTGTATTATATAGTCATGTAATAAATACACTTTTGAAAAATCAATGTACGTACACCAAATTATCAGTCTAGGTAAGAAGGTACAGATCCATATCATTTTTACCTATCCATCCATAATATAATTAGCTATCTATGCATCTTTTAATGACATGTACGTGTGTATGTCTTTCTATCTCACGTAATTTTGAATTGTTTGATGTTAGTATCCGAGTAAGAAAAAAGTAGATTAACAAATTATTAGGGTGTGGCTGAATATACCCAAACTATATCAAATTGCATGTGCATATCACACTGCAGTAAAAAAATGTTTTTCCATGATAACAAAACGAAAACAGTAACTTATGATATCATGATCGTATGATGTGGATGTTTGCTTCCTGCAGCGCTGAAGAGTGAAGGAAAAACAGAAAGAATGTCTTTAACGAAATACCGATGAAGGATTGATTATGCAAGCGGTAAACAACCCGTACAGAAGTCTCCTGGTGTATATGGGATGGTTGATTAACCTGAAGACAACTGCTAAGAATGATTTTTGCTTGTTCGTTTTCGCCCTTTACATTTTTAAGAATGCACTGTACGACCCACTATTAGATGCTCGGCAATTTCGTAATCAACCAATGTATAATTCCATGCTACAACATGACAAACTTTGCAACTTTGCCAACAATAGTTTTTTTTATTTTTAAACCTGACATGTTGCCAAGAAGCTCTTGGCATCTTCCGTAGTCTGAGCTTTATAACTCCCGTGATGCATAGTAATGCATATTACGACTCTGTTTGATTGAATGTCCAGCGAGTATGAAGATACAAGTGTATTGAACAGGCAATTAACTAACTCTTTCTGTGCTCTGTGATGTTTTTTTTAGAACTATTTGTACAATTATTTTTGAATGAAATTATGAACTTGCAATTAAAGACAAGAGGTAGTTATGAACTATGACGCTACTTTAATGCATGCAGATTTGTTGGACTTTTAACGTATCCCTCCGGAATGTGTCTCTCTTGCAAGTTTTAGTACATATAACAGGAACCAATTAAAAATGAATGCAACAAGCGAAGACAGAGTGATAGAAGATCACTTTAACCTATTTATAATGTATATTTACCAGCCCCTAATGCTTCATTGTCCCCGCCTGCACTAAATAGTACCGCGACAGGTCAATGTCACTCATCCTGCCAGTAGAAGTCCGTAAGAACACTATTCATTCACGAGATAATAATAATAATAATAATAATAATAATAATAATAATAATAATAATAATAATAATAATAATAATAATAATAATAATCAGCAGCAGCAGCATGAACACTGTAAAGTTAACTTAACTGACTTGAAAGAGAAGCACCGTGTTAAAGAAGAATGATATCTTCCAAAACCTCAAGGAATGTAATTATATAAAAAGAAGATTAGTAACGAATTTCAGTAAAAATTCTCCATGATTAAACCTAAGCTGTATAGGAAAGAAATATTTTAAGTGAATATTGTATTTGGGTTTTATGCTAGCAATACTTTGAGAAAATTATTGGTTTTATAACTTGTCATGGCCTTTACAAGTATTGAACCAACGATAGATGTATTCCGTCTCCAACGCTCAATCAGCTGATCTACCGTAATTCCCTAACAGTACGACACATAACAAACTATATTTTAAATGTATGTTGATTCAGTAAATCGGAAATAAAAAGTCACACACTGACAACAGTGCATAGATATATTCTATACTTTTGTAACATAAGAGATCCATTACTATAGTATGATCAAACCTTTATAAGAGAACCACTTTGGGGATGGGTAAAACTGTTATGTAAAGGTATCTACTGTATAGAGGTTAATTTTGTTCAATATGGAAAATGTTGGGTTTTTGTAAATGTAGCCGTGTCATACATAAAAATATTTTTCTTATATAGGTGATTGTTTTATAAACATGTTTTATAGAGGTGACTGCTAGAACACCTTGGTCTAGATTCGGTAATCAAAGAAACGTTTGTGCGAAGAAAACTGCGTAAAGTATAAATGCGGTTAACAGGAATTAAATTTCATACTTGAACTTATTTGCAAAATTGTTGCACTTGAATAGTAACAGTATACTTTATATTAAGGAAAATCTATTTCAAATCTAAATTATCGTGTCCTAAAACGAATAGGGTTATAAATACTTTAATCACAAATATTTATTATGCTTTTTTCACTCTAGTAATTACTACTTATATAAAAAAATTTCTACGACAATTGTGTATTGAAATACAATGTGTTTTACTAATCAACCTCTCGTATATGTATTATATATGTAATAGACCGATGCATTAAACGAGTTTCACCCAATAAACTGTATAACTCTCAGTTTAAGAATCTCTCTGGACGGGTTCGTTACCTATCTTCATTTATTATTTATGAGGTAAAATTTATCCGTTGTAATAATGACTCGAAATGTAATCAAGGGAGTGAGTGGAATATCATTATCCCAGTCATTTTACAATAAACATAAAATCTGCACCCCAAAATTATGTAGCTTTTCAAATGGTCTGTCTAGAGATATTATGCCCGTTCCCATCTCACCAAAGTATTTAACCCCAAAGCTTCAAAGACACTATTCTATCCGACTGCCGGGAGGCCTTTGGTAGAAATAACTTACACCACAAGTCCTAAATATCACCGTCTGGCTGCGGTTCAGGTCTATATTAACTTCACTGTATGATAATATGAATGTAAACTAACGCAGAGCCAGAGTACAACCCAGCAAAAATGTGCTTCAGTTACTGAACAGCTGAAAATGGAATCAGGAAAAAATCTTGCTAGTTTGTGTAATTAATGGAAGCTGTTTACCAGGCTCCTGCACTGTGGCTTCACCGTAGCAACGGCATACGGAAGCCCTTTTCAAAGCATTCACAAAATTAGCTTAGGAAACACGGTTACCTAAAAGTGAGGAGAAAAATATCCTGACAAGCTATGCTATTGAGGACGCCGTTGTGTGTAGCCCTAATTAAAAAGTTGACCTATAATTAATATTTGTTTGCCAAATTGATATGTTAAGACGCATTACAAAATTAGCAAAGAGCTCATTGCACACATGTCTCCCAAGTCGATGTTTGTGTGCATATCACGCCATCAAATTTGTGACGAGATAGGACTGTTGATATGGAGCCTCTACAATCAGCGGTGTTGGCATCGTTTCAGATACGCCAGCCGGTGCGATAGTTGATATCGTGTCAAGAAATTTGTGTCAGTATGGATAGGTGTTGCGTCATTAAAGATTGCACAATTAAGGAACACGCCCGCATGAACGACTCAAAATCAAGAATGCGGGAAAATACTGCCATAGATGTAGATGGATTACAAGCAATAAAACATTTTATTTAAATTATGCGTCTCAAAAATCTTAAATGAAGGAGATAATCCTATAAAATTATGAATAACTTTACGTCATGGTTCTGAACCTCAAACATCTTCACTGAATGTCTGCATCCACTGAAATGCATATGGCGTAGTGTAATTTTGGCTGGAATTTGTATCATTTAGCTCTGCAGCAGTGTTGGTATAGGCATCAAAGAGACGTACCTTCTTCTGATTTATTACAGCTTTTGAATCAATAAACGAAACTTTCTCACCCAAGTATTATCTCCTTCTAATTCTGAGCTACAAATGATTTCATCACCTTTACACATGTTTTTGGGAATTAACGGGGTGATTTTGCAGTTATAACTGAAGTATAGACTCTTGAGCAATTTTGAAAATCTCTCAACAGCATGCAGTAATGGCAATAACTATGAATGACAACGAACAATATGTGTTTCTACAGCAGGAACATCGGTATAACTGCGTATTACATGGGTGTAAAACTACAAGTGTGTCTGCAATAAAGAAACGGCATACTATGTTAAGCATGGATGAAGTAAATGACACGTAACCAGAATTTCTATAAAAAGCATGTAATTATGTGTGTAAGGCAAACCTCCAATCTTAAAAGTGTTTCGAGCTTCCTGTAGTCGATTACAAAAGATCAGAAAAGAAACCATTGATCTTTTAATTTCTTAATACAGACGTAGCTATCAATTATGGCATACACCATAGCTTATATGATCTGCATAAAATGCAAAGGATATAAGATTTAGGAGAATATTCGCAGAATTTACAAAATTTTATCCAGACACCAAGGATTTCCACCTCTAGATCTTTGATCAGCTCATCCGAGCTGTTGAATCGAGTGCCTTTGTGTTTCTTAATCTTAACATGTGAATCATAGACGGTATATTTTATTGATTTTGTTTCCCGTTCCATATGTGTGACAGGTGATTCAGATTTTACAAAATACCATTCATTTCAACAACAGGACCCTCTAGGGATCTCGCCCACCACTCGTGTCCTTCGCCAAAAAACGTGAGAGTACTTTGTGATTTTTCATTAGCTTTATTTTCAAACTCTGTTCTCATAAGAAATTTGTTCGAAACTCTCTAACTCAATTTGGATTAGTACACGAACGCCATTAAAAAATTTGCTGAATCAGTTGTGGTTAGTACACACACGTCATAAGAAATTTGTTCGAAACTCTCGAACTAAGTTTTGGTTAGTACACAAAGGCCAATGGAAAATTTGCTGAATCAGCTGGACTCAGTTATACACGTCATAAGAAATTTGTTGAAGTAGTTAAACTTAGTTGTGGTTTATATTCAAACTGCAAAGGAAATTTTATTGAGACAGTGAACACTGTGCTTAGTACATAAATGTCAACTGAATGTGTAAGTGAATTGTTTTATTTTATGCAAATCACAACACCTAATGAATATTAATATACAACAGAATACACACATGGACACACACGCATATATATATATATATATATATATATATATATATATATATATATATATATATATATATATATATATATATATATATTCATTCATGTTTACATTTATGTTGTAGCGTATATGTTTATAAGAAAGATTACCGTTTTTGTATAATTTAATTTTGCTAACTAGGTGAGAATTCAGCCTATTAGAGTAAAGATTACAAATATTTCTCTTGAGAAGCTAAAACTTACAAAATAAAGTGCATTGAAACACCTGAAGTTGATGTTTTGCTTGCCCAGATGTAGTAAATAAGTCTGTATATTCTGGATGGCAGTCTGGTTCATGAAGGAGTTTATTCTAGTAAACGTTAGCACCATTCAGCTATGGGAAATTAATAAATTGTCTGAATCCGTACATTTGGATGCCAGTCCTGTCAGCACTAACCGTAAGTCTTTTCTGAAGAGTACATGTTCCGCGCATACGATAAAACTTGGCAGTTACCAGGTATTCCAATGTTCATAAGGGTTATCTTAAAATAGTTCCGGAGACCATGCATCCAAGTATAATGACAGAGTGCATTCAAATTAATTACAACTAAGAGAATTTTCAGCATACTGAAGTGAAAAAGCCTATGAGCAGTGGAGCTGGTTTCTTGCCAGATTTTCTTTCTTATAATTTGGACTTATTTCTACCGTGCAAGCATATACCAACCGTGTAAATATCGGTATTATTTATTCAGCTGATGTGAGCCCAAAATATGTGGGATGTAAAAAAAAAATATATTGCCGGCATATTTACCTTCGTTCAAGTTGTTGTTGGTTATGATATAGTTATTCTATGGACATTGAAGGTACTTATTTAAAATTGATAAGATAGTTGTGGAGAGAGCAAATTAGGACTTATAACTTAGTCAGTACTAAGATACTTTTTTGATATTTGTAGGTATTGTGCGAGAAAAATGAACAATACTGCAAACAGAGAGCGATAGCAAGTCATCAACATCTGGTTTGTTAACGGTTTTGTTTTCTGTATCGTAACAGGCACCTATTTTAAGATCACTTTCTTCAAGAAGACAAAGTACATAGTTTAGGCATCGACCTCATTCCCTCATTTTTGGCATGTCCACATTACTCATAACATATGTACATGTCAAAATGACTAACGACCAATCATCTAATTGGTTGAACTGGTCCAAGTATCTGATTAGTTTTACCAGTCTAAACATCTCATTTGTTGAACTGGTCCAAGCATCCAACAGGTTGAACTGGTCAACACCATCATAACAAAGGAATAAAGGTCAGCTTATTTGTTCTACTTGTACTGCCCTCTTCCTAAAAAAGATCTAACTGACTGAATCTCTTTTTTGGAGCAGTTTCCTAACGTATTGGACATTGATTATCCTATAGGTGGCAGCTTGATTATTCTTGGAGATTTAAACTTTCAAAACTCTTAGATTTCATTCATGTTTTCAACTCAAACAGTCAGCTAGCCAAACTAACGATAAACATGGTCGCATTTTAAACTGGATTCTTCATTGACCTGACGAAAATATTCCACATTCTTTATTGGTCTTGAGAAACTTGCATCAAATCACCTCTGCATCATATCTCATCTTGATGTATTAGTCCCTAATCCTCTCTTTCTTGATACCATGATAAATAGAATACAAGTAACGTATGACATCCTAGCAAAACTAACAACTTTGTTGTGTCTCACAGCTAAGCAACTTGATCAGTGATTATTATTTCACTTCTTTACAAACACTCATCAGCAGCCAAGTACATCGTATCCATTTAGAGATGTTCTCCATGGTATAGTAGTATTAGTGATGGCTTTTACACAGTACTGCCAAAAGAGATGCTCTCCACGGTATAGTAGTATTAGTGATGACTTTTACACAGCACTGCCAAAAGAGATGCTCTCCATGGTATAGTAGTATTAGTGATGGCTTTTACACAGTACTGCCAAAAGAGATGCTCTCCATGGTATAGTAGTATTAGTGATGGCTTTCACTGGCTTTCACACAGCGCTGCTAAAAGAGATGCTCTCCATGGTATAATAGTATTAGTGATGGCTTTTACACAGCACTGCCAAAAGAGATGCTCTCCATGGTATAGTAGTATTAGTGATGGCTTTCACTGGCTTTCACACAGCGCTGCTAAAAGAGATGCTCTCCATGGTATAATAGTATTAGTGATGACTTTTTACACAGCACTGCCAAAAGAGATGCTCTCCATGGTATAGTAGTATTAGTGATGGCTTTTACACAGTATTGCCAAAAGAGATGCTCTCCATGGTATAGTAGTATTAGTGATGGCTTTTACACAGTACTGCCAAAAGAGATGCTCTCCATGGTATAGTAGTATTAGTGATGGCTTTTACACAGTACTGCCAAAAGAGATGCTCTCCATGGTATAGAAGTATTAGTGATGGCTTTTACACAGTATTGCCAAAAGAGATGCTCTCCATGGTATAGTAGTATTAGTGATGGCTTTCACACAGCGCTGCTAAAAGAGATGCTCTCCATGGTATAGTAGTATTAGTGATGGCTTTTACACAGAGGCAGAGAGTCTCCGGTCTTTATCAGGTCTTGCCGTTCATAAGTCGATCCATGAAGCCGCTAAGAAGAATGTCACAAACATAGTTCAATCAGCAAAGAAAAAAAAAACCTACTACGTAAGGAAAATAATCACTTAAAATTTCAGCTGCAAAGAGCTCTTCCATCTTAATTAAGAAACTAACGTTTAGGAACAAATATACACCACTTGTACCAACCTTTAGTCTGTCAACATTCAGGACCTGCTTGCAGATTTCTTCCATGACAAATTGCATTCCATTAGAGATCAACTGACAACACAATTTCCATCGACTCACCATACCACACAGTTGTGATACAGACAACCTCTAACAGTCTGAGATTGTCTTTACGGATTTCTTACGTGAACTTGATCCGATTTGGACATCACTGCTGCTTGATTGCCCTGACTTACTGATGTTATTAACACCCCTTTCTCATTAGGCTAATTCCTGTCATTTTTCACAACTGCCATTGGAAAGCCGTATGGCCCTATTTCCTACCTTTCATTCATGTCAAAAATCTTAGAAAAAAGATTGTATGTTTCAATTTGTGTCTCACCTGAATTTGATTAGTCTACTAAGTAATTTACAGTCCACATATAACACTACAGAAACTATCCTTCTTCAAGTAGTTAATGACCTCTTTGCTTTCATACTTCTTGACTTATCTGCGGCATTTGACACAATCAGCCATGCTATATTACACCACTATCTCCATCATGTATGTAGTCTTTGACACCATCGACCATATTGTATTACACCACTGTCTTCATCATGTATGAAGTATTTGCAATATAGCCTTACTGTTGTTTAAATAATACTTATTCGACAGGACAATAATTGTGTCCATAAATGGAAAACATATCAGCCCATTTGATCACTGTATTCAACGTTTCAAAGAGTTCTGTTTTTGGACCCGTTTTCTTCATTCTCTACTCTCATCCTCTCTAAAGAGTGATAGAATGTCATCCACTATCTCACCAATCGTATTTTGATGACATCCAATTTGAAATATCCAGCCACCTAAATAAAGTCGATGCTACTATCCAATACATGGAGATTTATTTCCAAAGTAAAGTCGTCTGCAGATGAATGCTAACAAACTGAAGCCATTCTTATCACACACCAAGACCTCCTGATCACTCTCCTTCATCTCAGACAATAAGTATCAGCAATGCCAACATTGAACTAACCTTCTCATTATACCGACATCAATGAATAAATATGTCAGGCTGTATATCTGGAAATGAGATGCATCTGCTCCATACGCAGTTTTCTATCTGATTATGCCACTAAGACACTTGTGTGTTCCTTAGTACTTTCTGGACTAAACTATTGCGATTCTTTTCTTTCTTCTTCATCTCAATATCTACTACAGAAAGTTAAAAAGTTAAAAACATATCTAACCCCCTTCCTTCTTTGTACGCTCCAACATTTCGTTGACTGCCTCCAGTCCAAAACGTTTGTCATCACCCATGCAGTAACAGCCTTAGCAAACGCGGATCCCGATTTGGATCATTTTGGCCAAGGCCCTGGATTTACGCGC
This sequence comes from Potamilus streckersoni, assembly GCA_016746295.1. NCBI lineage: Eukaryota > Metazoa > Mollusca > Bivalvia > Unionida > Unionidae > Potamilus > Potamilus streckersoni. The sequence continues at coordinate 562,377 of JAEAOA010000584.1, forward strand.
TGGGCCTGTTGTGAGCACGGGTTTGGAAATCAACTTTTAAACAAGTTTTATATGATATTGAACTTAAAATGTTCTTTCATCGCTCTAAAATTACTTTCTATAGATATATTTTAAATATTCCTAACGCGAGTGAGAGTGGGGCCCAATTAAATCGCTCCAAGACCGGCCCTGCAAACATGTCCTACAGGTAACGCTCTGACTTAATATACCTATGGTATCTGCTCTTTTTCTTTACGTTTCCGTCTATAGCTTCGTTGGATTTTACTTATTATTTGTCATCATGGACATCAGGTGTTTAAAAATATTTCTTAGCCTGAGTTAGTAGTCAATTTCTAAGAACAGACGTCGTAATGTACCTTATTAAAGAGACCTAATGACAGAATGGATTAGCTTCCTTAAGTGGATCCTCCTAATTGCTTAACATAGTTATATGAACATTTTTAGTTGGACGTGTTTAATAGTTTGAGAAAGGAATAATTCTGTATAGTATGCATCGTTGTGTTTCGTGTTGAATGGAGTCAGTGGCTAATGTTCAGCTCCAAAAGATTTACTCATGTCATACAAATGTATGTATAAACACGATGATGACCATGCATGAGTGAAATTTCTGTATTATATTTTGAGATGTTTGGAAATAGGAAATAATAATGGACTTCATGCACGTGTTTGATTCGCTCAATTGAGAGACCCATTACGTGTAACAATTCCTTAGTGTACCAGGGCCCAGCTACTAACGAATTGCCCCTCTCATCTCACTCAAAAGTGCTTTAAAAACTTACCTATTTAGACTGAAAGAACATAATTATTTTTTTCATTATTTTTTCCGTTGTAATTTCAATCTGTTTGTGTTTTCATCATGCCATAATATATTTATGTTTTACAACAGAATCTTTGCATTATCCAGTACTAACGACCAATATAATAATCATGTTTGTTGATCGTTCTGAGTTGAACGTTCTATATCTGATCTTTAAAGAGACATTTTATTTTAATTTAAGTCAGCTGTGACCCAAAATTACTGTTTAAAAATAAATTATGGAAGAGCAATGTTTAAACAGCTAAAGCAATTTACCCATTCTAAACTATGCAACCAAATTCTAACTGATAGCTGAACCATATGCAACCAAACACTGGTAGCTTAACCGTGCAACCATATTCTAACTTATTGCTGAGGTAACAGATGACAACATTTGCTTATAAACTCATGGAAGTTAAGAAAACTTTTCCACTGAGAAGAAAACCGATAGACAAAATGACAAAATCTTTGGTTGAATGCCAAAATCAATGTTGAAAAAGGACGTAAAAGCTGTGTCCATCTGCAAGCAATACAAACAGTGTACAATGCGCGGGAAGATCATTGTTTATATTGTTTAAATGACTACTCCTAGCAAACTGCCGAGACCCATATCTGCCTGTGTATTATGCAAATAATATCTGCGTCGATACAATTTGCTGTTTAGTGGAACATCTTAAAAAGATGAATTTGACTCACACAAATGCCACTAACATAAAAAACAACAAATCTGCAATATGAAAAACATAAGAACCCGAAATGAACATTTCATGCCATTACTGAAATAATCATGACAACTTAATAATAAAAATTATTTGAAAACAAGTCATCAAAAGTACTTCTTCCACTATTTTGTAATATAATGAATACCTCTCAGGCTAGGACAAATATCGCGTTGAATTATTTCATCTTTCTGTATCGTCTACTAACTATACTAGTCACTCACTTTCATCTTTCCCATATATATATATATATATATATATATATATATATATATATATATATATATATATATATATATATATATATATATATATATATATATATATATATATATATATATATATATATAGTCAGTTAGTTAGTTATATTAATAATATTACACGTCAAGAGATAATTGATGCAATTCCATCTCTTGATAAAAGAAATCTCTAAATTTGATTGGATTAGCAAAAGAAAGCCAGATAGGTACCATTTGTCTCCTTGTATCTAATCAATGAATCTTCTCTACGTTTGTTAATCTTTCCCCCTCCTAGCAAAATGACAATTAGCATGCCAGTTTTCAAAATAGGTGTCAACTCAGAACCATACCACTGTATTTCACGAAAGATAAAAGACCTTCCTTAAGCTAGCTTCTGTTCCGATCCCTTTGTTAGTTCTTTGTTAACTTATGCAATTGGGGGTAAAAAAAAAACAACACAAACTACGATAATTCCGTGTAACTAGATTCCCATTTGCTATATGCCTTTTCAGGCACAAAATGAGTTGTAAGAATCGCATGACGTTTTTATATTTTAAAATAACGAAATACTTTTTAGAAAAGTACATTGATGTCATGTAAATTAATAATACAGTGTTAATGTACCCACCGTTATTATACACATGAGCTTCCATTACGGCTTTCCATTACCTGGTCTACATCTTCCTTTATTATCTGGACGAGGAACAGATGGAACAATGACAGATCGTTAAGATGTTAGAGAGGACGAAATAAAAACTGTACATATATGCCACCCTTACAGGAGCACAGCCACGAACACGTGTTGCCCAATCCACTGGTAAACTGCTTTGCATACTTGTACCTTTATGAATGCATGAAAGTATCAACCAAAACAATTACTGGGACTTTAAGAACACTCAATGCACAGACCTAAGGGAGAGAAAGGGGTGAGATTGGGTGGCTAGAGAATTTATTGGATATGGAAAATAACTCTTGTGTTTAGAAAAAATATTGACACTCTTTATTATAAGTTGGCATATGTAATACAAAATATATCAATACATTATCGCAACACGATAAATTATATATCAAAAAAAAGAAACAAGCGGAGATCTAACAATCATAAACATGTATCCGTAAGAAAAGGAAAGAACCATGCCAGTGGGAGGAAACATTCCATATCTCACATGTAGGTTATATAACGATATATATGTCAATCTTGACCGGAAATGTGAGATAAACAAGCATGTCTTACGCAGATTTGCATCCCTTAATGTCATTTTGCGACCATAAAAATGGACAATGAGATGCAGACACTAATGAATGGAGATTTAAAATGGACTATGGAAATATTCATATAACATATGGAAATATTCATCAAACATGTATTCAATATAAATACGAGCATATAACAGAATTTCAGAAATAACTAACCCAACCACCCTCAGAAAGTGTCTTTTCCTGTGATTGTTTTTATATAGGATACTCTTATAAAGAAACAAAAAATGTAGCATCAAGTTCCTGTATGTCAAAAGAGTTTCCAATGAGTCCTCTCGATCTTACATTTGTGCTCACAGCTTTTTTACGTTTAAATTCGCAAAGTATTTACATGTTTTAATCAGATTTTATTCCAGAATAAAAAAGGATATTATGAACAATGCTTCGTGTCATTGCAATTTGGTTCGATATAAAATGTCTAAGTGGCCAATGTTTAGCATATCATTTTCCTTGATTTTCAACCATTTAAATGGTCTAATTAGTACTCCACAACATTTTCGGATTTAATTTATGCTGACAATTATTAGTAGAATAAATTGATTGGACAATCATCAGCAGAATAAGTTGATTGGACAATCATCAGCAGAATAAGTTGATTGGATAATCATCGGCAGAATAAGCTAATCGGACAATCATCGCCAGAAGCTGGCGAACAATAAAGTATACTTGCTGATCTAATATATTTTCATCCCAGTTTTAGCTCTTGTCATTGTATTTTAAGTGATATTGAAGTCTTCGAGAAATTCTCTATGTTGCTGACAGTGTATATAACCACAGATTTCCAGCATTTTAACAAGGTTGTAACATGTCATCCAAAACTTATTATCCATAGAAATTTAGACAAGCACTGTTTAATAAATGCATAATAGGAAATGCAACATAACAGAGGCATCTGTACAGTTTATAATACATTGACGTAAAATACCCCATTGTGCATTTGAGTGACATATATAAGAAAGCGTTTATTTGGTTTTCAAATAAATGACTGGTCTAAAGGCTGTCAGTCTCTTTTAAGCAACAATGAAAATGCAGATATTTAGCTATAACTATGCTAATTAAGTTACCTATGCATTTCCTTTATTTTTCCACATTTGCATTATTAATAAGTTCAGATGCACCAAGACTATCTGATGTTTTCAGTAACAAAGTGACAACATAAAAACAAAATCATATAGTATGTTGCAATTTTTTGGAAATAGTTACTGGGATCTTTAGTACAAGTGACCTTTCTGGAAGAGGATGCATTACACAGGATACTTTGTTGACTATTTTCTGTTTAGGCTTTCTGCTGGTTTCTGTTGAATGCACAAAAACATAAGAGGAAAAATAAAACGATTTTGTTAGGGTCTACGATAAGTTGCAATAATAGCATATTGGCAAAATTAGTGAAGTTATTCATTTATTTATTAATAATATCATTTAAGAAGGCAACAAATAGTAGCTGCTATCCAAGTCTTATGTTCAGAGCGTGACGTTGCGAATCCATGCAAAAGCAATCTCCTCAAGTTTTAAACATCTTATGATACCAGCTAAGGTGAAACTGCAATGCTATTCAAACAGCCATTCTTTTTGACGAAGCATTTTTTAGTATTAAAAGAATTAAAAGGTATGAGGTTATACGAAAACATTCTGTATAACAAGTTTCATGCCCTGTTGAGTATTAACGTAATAATTAATTACCAAACTTGCTATAAGCAATCTCTTCCAGGGCATTTCATCAGGGCGGGAGGTCTACAGAATCAATATCAGTTTCAAAGACTCGGCTACGGGGGTTCCATTTTCCATCCGAATTAACTCTTCTATTAGTGCTTTATAGAATGAAAGTTACTTTACACAACTTGGCAGCAGGGTCACGTGGTCGGCGTAAGTTCCTTATTTCTTCCATCAAGCAATTTGATCGCGCGGTTGAAAAAGGTATTTATGCGTTTGTCCAATAAACTTGATAAACGTTATCAGACGATGCTCATGGTTAGACAGCATCTTCTTATTGCTCCATAATAGATAAGTTAAAAAAATCATTTGCATTTTTATGATCTCAGTCATGATCTGTACAATGGACTTAGTTAAAGATGCAGCTGATAAACAGGCTTCTAAAAATATTTTGATGGTTAGATCAAATACGCGATTCTATCTTCAAACTTATGAATAATACCACCTCGCGTTGGTACGTTACATTGCAAAGAAACTAAAATAAGCCTTTTGTTTCGTAACAAATTCTGAAGACATTATTGAACGTAAGTAATACCATGGTTGATTTCATGACAATGTTTGTGGATGGCATTGGTTTGGGACATTGCAGTTAAAAGACAAAACTGCAAAGAGTACATCATGATGTAACATTAGAAATCAATGTGGAAGCTGATTTTAACTTGAATTAGTCGGATAGATAATTCTCTCCATTGATTAATACCAAACAAAATTAACTTTCAAATGTGCCTTTTTAACAGTCCCTAAGTGATATGTGAACGAAATAAGTTATATGCTAAAGTATGATATTTTTTGTACTGAAACATTTATTTCTTTATTTCCATTTTGACGCAAATTAAAACAAGGATAATTTTAAAAATATGTTTATTTAATCGTCTATAATTTTCAGATGTGGGCATTTTATTATATTGTAGTACAGTAAAAGGGATATGTTAGGCATTTGCTTCTTGTCAACAATGCAATTTATTTTAACCTTTTTTTAAAGCGTGTCAGCAGATATATTTAAATGTCCAAATATTGCATGTTCAAAACGTCCATGAATCAAGAATCTTAGAAACAAACAAAAAACAAAACAAAACCAAGAGATTTCAAATTTAGGAATCAAAATGTATTTATCTTTTTATTATCTCTTCTGATGTTATTGACTTGGATATAACACCTTCCCTAATGTACACACATAAGCGTGTCCTAGCGAGGTCATACTAACTTTATTCAATTTGCACCGTTCTCATAAATCTTTTTTCATCACGCATCTTACAAATGAGTGAAAGCAATCCTTGTTCGAGAATGCCATGGTAGACCAAAATGGACCTGGTATATCATGAAAGCTTACTGCTTTCTTTAATCGTATGAAAGCCTTGTTTTGGAGGGAAAAAATGCTTTTTGTTTTTGTTGTTACTGCAATCCTTGTTCGAGAATGCCATGGTAGACCAAAATGGACCTGGTATATCATGAAAGCTTACTGCTTTCTTTAATCGTATGAAAGCCTTGTTTTGGAGGGGAAAAATGCTTTTTGTTTTTGTTGTTACTGCAATCCTTGTTCGAGAATGCCATGGTAGACCAAAATGGACCTGGTATATCATGAAAGCTTACTGCTTTCTTTAATCGTATGAAAGCCTTGTTTTGGAGGGGAAAAAAATGCTTTTTGTTTTTGTTGTTACTGCAATCCTTGTTCGAGACTGCCATGGTAGACCAAAATGGACCTGGTATATCATGAAAGCTTACTGCTTTCTTTAATCGTATGAAAGCCTTGTTTTGGAGGGGAAAAATGCTTTTTGTTTTTGTTGTTACTGTTATTATTATTATTATTATTATTATTATTATTATTATTATTATTATTATTATTATTATTATTATTATTATTATTATTATTTTATCATGCTCCGTCGTACACTAATTACAGCAAAACGAAACAGCGAAGTGACATAACTGATGTCAGGTCATGTTGGATATATGAAGCATTTGATCTGCGTACAAGTTAGAATCCGGTTTTAATAGGAAAAACAGTTGTTTAGGTTGAGCTAGTGAAAAGTCACGTGTTAAACTTTGACTTTGTTTTCTTCTTGATATAAAATTCCATGGTTCGTTTGAAACAAAGCTTTGCAAATCAATCAAGTTCAGGTCGTAATGCTTTTGATATATTATTATAAATAAGCAAACTGTTTATCAAATGTCAGTTACTTCGCATTGGTCCTGAATTATGATTTCGAATTGGTTAGTATGTATAATTATGTCAGCAACAGCATCAAGGACTTCAAAAAGGGCAGCAGTTAAGATAGGCGATGAGAGATAGGCAAGGTCTGCAATATTTCAATCCTATATCCAGCCCAGTTTCAGCTGATCTTGGAGCTGTCAGAGATTTCGGCAGGCATTAGGAATCGGGCTCCTTTGCAGCCCACTTTTTTAATCTATCGCGTTTTTAAAAGAGAAGACTTCTAATAGCCAATGATTCATGACTGCAAATTGTACATGCTTGTTTGTGATCTAAATAACATAAAAGTCTGCAAGTATGCATCTTTTCTGTTGCTGCTAAAGAAAAAAAAATACATGGGAAAATATTTTTATGTTCTGAATTGGAGTGAAATAACTAGGAAAAGATTACAAGCCGTCCCTGCAATAGCAGGTTATTCCCAGTGCAGTTTACTTATCTTAGCTAATGTCAGAAATAGCATATTTGTGCACGGTCTCTGTTGTAGGACGGTAGTGTTTAGTCAAGGGCGCTGCAGAGATAAACGCTACGATCAATCCTAATCGACAGTACTTATTGGTCGTAGAAAGATATGGGTTCGCCTGAATCATGAACAAGATATATTTTTCACGAAGGTCATACAAGTATTAAAATCTTATATCTTGAAACAAGCGCTCAAGCTTAAGATTTGACAGAATTAAATTTCTTTAACGCATACGCTTTTTTATTATTATAGTTAATTTTCGCAAAACGTTCTTAACCATTAAGATACAAGGAAAATGCCGTAAACTTTCGTTACAGCGAAATATATTACAGCGCTATATTTGAGACAAACACAGGTTTTTAATATCACATACGAGTTTAATTTATAACGAAATGTTTAGCTTCCGACTCTAACTGCAATTTCTAGGGAATAATCAATAATTTATTGATTTTGTATATTGATCTATCCAACACCATTTACATTTTTATGATTCTGTTTGCACTGAAAATATATCTAAGGATGATAGGTCAATATTTTATTTTTAGACCAAGGTATCTGAAGTGCATGTCATATATCTTAGTTTCATAAGATGTTATAATAGTATATATTTCGTACTGTGTTCTATATATAGCACGCAGGATCAATTTTGCATATATGTAAGATCTAAAGAGTGGGCTAAATTTATACACATGCATGAAGCATAAAGAATCTACTAATACGGGATTATCTCAATTATTACATAGATCGTCAAAAACAAAAGGGGGGAGGCAGCTAGACTAGTTTCGGCTGTCTAAAATGTAATGGCTAATCCACAAAGACATCACGAAAATAGAAAAATGAGAAAGAAAAAAAAAAGATTACATTGCCAACATTGATGCATAAATGTAGTATAAACAACCTACAGCGATTCTTTTCGTAGGACTGTGCAAAACAGGCTTCGTAGGACTGCCCAAAATAGGCTTCGTAGGACAACCCAAAATAGTCTTCGTAATCTACCCTAAACAGACTTCGTAGTTTGATCCAATACAGACTTATATTGTAATAACGTATAAAAAGTCAGCTGTAACTCCTAAATTATAGAGTTAATAGCGGCACGGACAGCACGAGAAAGATCTACAATAATAATAATAATAATAATAATAATAATAATAATAATAATAATAATAATAATAATAATAATAATAATAATAATAATAATAATAATAATATAATGCACTTAAACATTTGAAATGGATTAATGCATGTAGCTACAGTACATATCTTAACAAAATTATATACATATATATATATATATATATATATATATATATATATATATATATATATATATATATATATATATATATCATGCAGATATTATCTCTAGATACAATGATACAATTATATATTTATAGCCTTTAACATATCATTCCATTTGGTCATCTCTCTCTCTCTCTCTCTCTCTCTCTCTCTCTCTCTCTCTCTCTCTCTCTCTCTCTCTCTCTCTCTCTCTCTCTCTCTCTCAAAGATCTCAAGACAAGCGTAGAGCCCTGAAGCACGAGTCAAGCGCGAGAGATGTTGGATGGCTTATCCAGTAATCATTATTGTCCAAAGCAATATAAGGATTGAATTAGGTGTAAATTTTACAGCAGTTGGAACAAATTATTTTCGTGCATACTAAATCAACCACGACGACATATATGAAGAAATAGGAATATTACAAAATCAACCAAGATAAAAAAGAGGAAGAAATATGAATATTATAAAATCACCCACGATGAAAAACATGAAGAAATATAAATATTACAAATTCACCCACAATGGAAAACAATGTGAAGTGGGACTATTACAAAATCGAACAATACGGAAATCGTAAAAAACTAGAATATTACAAAATTAACCACGATACCCCCCCCCCAAGAAATAGTAGTATTACAAAAATCAACCACGATGGAAAACATGGTGAAATAAGAATAGTACACAATCTCCCACGATGGAAAATAAATAGGAATATTACATAGCATAAGGGAATTTATTTGCTAACTACAGTCTACTACTACTACTACTACTACTAATACTACTACTACTACTACTACGAAAATCGTAACTGCTGTTGATGTCTTATAACTCTACTACAATTATCAATACGTTTGCAGCAGCAACAGCACAGCATTTTATTATATGAGCAATATCAAACCCTCGCTGTTGCTAATTCTTTACAGGGTGGAATATTCTCTCTCTCTCTCTCTCTCTCTCTCTCTCTCTCTCTCTCTCTCTCTCTCTCTCTCTCTCTCTCTCTCTCTCTCTCTCTCGAGATCTCGATCTCGAGATCTCGATCTCGAACACACACACACATACACACACACACACACACACACACACAGAGCTGTGGGAATCCGACAGGGCTATAATACGTTCAGATCATTTCTGTTTTTAGGTTGGCATAACTAATATTTTTCCATGAGAACAACGGCTCTTTTGTAGGAACCTAAGATGACAAATATGTTATTAGTCCCGAAGATTTGCTGTATTTTACTGTAAGTACAGACGATAAATATGTTGTTGTCTGCCAATCTCATGAGTGTACTCAGTCGTTTAATGAATTTGTTAAAACTATCGACGTTCTCTTATTTCTAACACTCTCTCATTAAGACGCAGCGTGCTACAATAAGTGACCTGGTAGATATGCGTATATAGCAACTGGGGGCAATTTTAAGTCGTTTCCTTTCATGTAGCAATATATACCGCTATAATGAACTTGTAATTGCATCTGCTTTTCTCACGCTGTAGATTAAAAGAACTGAATTTGTTTAAATGACACGTTCCTGCGGCCATCTTGGAGAGTGCCTGGAATGAAGCGACGCCTGGCGGCAATATGAATTATCTGAAGCCAGCATTGTTCTCAAAGCGTTTAACTGGCAATTGCGTTTGTTGTCTATCTTATCAAAGAAAACTGATCTATGTCCGTGGGGGATTTTGAGAAGAAAATTGACTGGAAGTTAAACTGTAATCAGCTGCAATAATCAAACATTTGAGATTAGCTGAGATAAGACAATACGATGTCGTGTTTGGCATTCCTATATGCCCTCACAAACATTTTATCACTCCGCTTTATTGCCAAACCAGACAAGCTTCAGAGTAAACATCTGTGTCAGAGTCAATAATTACAAATACATATTATGCTTGATGGTAGAGTAAGATGTAACATTATCAAAATAGTTTTTTTTATGTTAGAATCAAAAAGTAATTTAAAGATTTCAATCCATGCCAGCTGTGTAGTTATTAGTTATTAGATGCTTTATGCAGTATTTTAAATAATCATTAATTATTAGTGTTCAGGAGCAGATACTAACAGAGCCTGGTTTCTAATCCTACCATGGAATCAGTTTGAGATGGCTACCACGGCTGGCCGTGTCCTTGAGCAAGGCACATTGCTCCAACTGCCAACACATTAAATAACCTACATGTATTGATGTGCCATAAAACACGAAATGATACTAAGCAATTCCAAAAATTTTCAAATTGAATGTTACTTCTCACAGTTTAGGTACATCTATATGGCGGCCATCTTCGATAGCCAAGGTTCTGATATGTTAACCCTATTTATATAGATCGGGTTATTACATCGGAACCTTGACTATGGAAGATGTATGGATGCATGTTCTGTAATAAGATGGCGTATAACAATAATGTACTATGTAAATCCTCTAAATAATATTGCACTCAACGGGTAATGATAGACATATGTACATAGAAATAAAATAAAGAAAACAAAAACAAACAAACAAAGAAACAAAAAGAGACAGAAATAGGTTATTAGTGTCTTTAGTACTGCTAAAAGTATAATGTCATGTCGGTGAAAACAATAAAATGACGATGACTTACAAATGGATTTCGCGATATCAGAATGTCAGCCTTTATCTCACATGGAGTTCCTTTGCAACAATGCACGGATTTTGACACTGTCATGATGGCCTAACTTTTCAACTTTAACAGAGCTTTCACACTGTCGCGATGGCCTACCTTTTCAACTTTAACAGAGCCTTGACACCGTCGTGATGATCTAACTTTTCAACTTATAACAGAACTTAGACACTATCGTGATGGCCTAACTTTCTAACTTTAACAGAGCTTTGACACTGTCATGATGGCCTACCTTTTCAACTTTAACAGAGCTTAACTTTTCAACTTTAACAGAACTTTGACACTGTCGTGATGGTCTAATTTTTCAACTTTAACAGAGCTTTGACACTGTCGTGATGGCCTACCTTTTCAACTTTAACAGAGCTTTGACACTTTCGTGGTGGCCTAACATTTCAACTTTAACAGAGCTTTTACACTGTCCTGTATTACATTACCATATATGCAATACACTGCTTCTCGTTTAACAGAAGTCGGGAATACTTGACCGCAGACAAACGAAAATTAAAAATCCATTAACGTACCCTTACGGGCAGCCTAGTTAAAGACAATATGAAAATTGCATTTTGGGCTATGTTCAACATACCATTGAGTTCATTTTAAAAGGTTTTGTACTTGATAAAATTTGGTTTCATCAGTGTGAAGTCATTTGTACGAAACAGCCAATGGAATCTAAATGTGAACTCATTTGTATAAGACAGCCAATGGAACGGATGTGAACGCTTATTCATGTTCAATCTGCAATACTTAATGTAGAACGTACATATGTTTCAATGGCTTAAATACAAATACAAATTTTGTCAAAAATATTAAGCATCCGAGGTCAATGAATTAAATTACTAATTAATTACACTGTTTGGATTGATTTAAGCGGTACGAGCTATTTATGCATTTAATATTCTTCATTATTACTGTTGGATTTATTATTCATTTGCAAACCAACTACATCAATAATTTGTTATATCCTATATTCTGGTGTTATCTATATAAGGAAATCGGGCATACCAATTGAAGACAGTGATACATTATAACAATTAAATGAATCTAAAATTGCTTAAACTTTTTTTCTCAGCTGAATCACTTGAATCAAACAAAATATTTCATATAAATGATGCAACAAAATCCAATTTATAAAATATGCATGCCAGTTGAATACAATATTGTTCCATTATAAATAACAAGCATTTCATCTACTTTTTATGTTGTTTATGCAAATGAATGACAACTATCGCGTATAAACGAAAATAAAGCTATTTGATTTGTTTTGGGGTTTTCTTGCGCTGACCATGTATTATAACAGTTATATCTGTAAATGTTTCGCTTATAAGTCTTTTACAACTAGAAACAAAATATACCCTAATATACTGGCACATTTTGCGACAGCAAATTTCAGTCAATACGGTTTGCATTTGAATCCGGCCTAGAAGCGAATACATACGGTAACTAAATCCAGAATATGCGATATATTATAGGATACATTTTGCATACGAACAATGATTACATCAATTAAATGTCAAACAAATTACATACGAATACAAAAATATTACATTTAAATTGTTAATCATTGCTCATAAAGGAACTTATTAAATTTTGCATCGTTTTACACACCATATTTGAAATTGTGTCAACTTCATTTTTTAGCAGTTATTCAATGTTTAGTCATTGATGTATTGTCAGCTGTCAGGTCAACATTAGCCTATTTTTTTCTACACCAAAAGCACTGTTGTATCTGTGCTGCTAAAATACAGTTTTAATTGCACGTAATTTGCAAATAATCGACAAGCTCAAATTAACTTTAAAGTGTGTGTGTGTGTGCGTGTATATATATATATATATATATATATATATATATATATATATATATATATATATATATATATATATATATATATATATATATATATATATATAGATATATATATATATATATATATATATATATATATATATATATATATATATATATATATATATATATTGCAGCACGTAGAATAAAACAAACCCAATCTACTTAATTATGCGGAGGCTTGGATGTGCTATAAGATGTGATTATGATTTTTAACGTAGCTTTGACAATCGCGGGCTTGGAGGTTGGATAGAGTTGCATTCTTAGAAAAGACACCCCAACAGCTTCGTATGCAAGAAAGGCTTTGGTATTCTGAAGCTTTTTCATTACTGTTTTACTTTACAAGTATTTTCTCTGCTCGCCCAAAAACATACAGATATACCAGAGTTGTGTTTAATTGTAAAGATAAAAAACATGTTATTGTAGACAAAAGTAACACAAGCAAATAAAAATTAATACATAAAAAAAGAATATAACTCCTATGTATGTATGTATGTATGTATGTATGTATGTATGTATGTATGTATGTATGTATGTATGTATGTATGTATGTATGTATGTATGTATGTATGTATGTATGTATGTATGTATGTATGTATGTATGTATGTATGTGTGACAGAGTGAGGGGGACAGAATATGCGCGACATAATAATATCATTAATAAAAACTAAAGAATCGTTAAATATCAGTTGATATTTTTAATCCTAAATTAAGCAAAATTGTGTACAGGGAATTTTTTGATCCTAAATTAAGTAAAAATATGTACTACCGATAAGCCTTTGTGCAAGGCATCCATGTGTTCAGAAACGTTTTAATGCGCATCAATGATTGCTTAAAATATAACATGAGAGGAGCCATTTTGTTTTTGCAAAAATAGAGCATGTTATCGCACTAATAGATCTTTTTTTCTTCTTTTTTTGCATCCCCGAAGGCAATTGATTATCCCTTGTGGTCGTCTGGTGGTGTTCGATAGTGTTTTGTCGATAACACTGCTTTCCCAGCCAATGGAGACCAAAACAAACATTATAGGAAAACATGTTCTGCTTTATAGCGAGTTCAAGGCCTATTGATCCCACGTCAGTCCTCAGTAATAAAGGCATGCTTACAGTGGGATGTCGAGTTTTCACAGCTCGACGCACTCAGGTATCAGTGATGCAAGCCTGGACAAGCTATGATTCCAATAAACTTCTCAGGACGTTAGCATACTGAAATCGTTACCAATGCATAATGCACACCAAATTACGAACTACGAATTGAGAAGAATGAGCCGTTGCAGACCAGATCTACGCTATTTGCTTGAAATCTGTGGTGAAACATACAGTGCCAATTCTGGTCTGCTCGCGGTCGTTATGCGACGGTAGAGCAGGGCCTTCAACATTGTTGAGGACGCATTGTACACGAGACAGTTAGGAAGTGATTCTCAGAGAATTAATCGTTCTAATTCTTCGAGTTTTTAATGTACATAAAATTTTATTAATGTAAATTAAAAGCCTTGTATGACAGTGCGTTGATATAAAGGTATAACGTAATAATCAATGACTATTAAAAACAATATCAAAGCCCGTATGCGATCCAGAGCCACAACAAAATTGAAGAGACCTTAAAATGGAAATCATTGCTATATATTTCAAAATGACAAAGAACTCCAATGAATGCGAAAGGTACACTCTATGGTTCAGATTTTGCTGACAGTCATGGTAAAGGATACAAATTATAATCATTTGACTGGACTCTATGCCACATGAAAGGGGAAACAATTTAGCCCCAGTTTTGCTTAAAGAACTCGGGGGCCCCGGGGGCCGAGTGGTCTTAGAGAACTTTCCTTTACAGATCACGCACACATCTCACCTCTAATTGCGTGAGTTGGAGTCTCAGGCTGTTGCTGAAAAATAGCATTAAATCAACATGAACAACAACTTAAAGAAATATAATCAAAATTCTCTGGATGCATTGTGTTAGTGTGTTAACCCAACTAATAAATGACCAATGGCTCAGAGCAAGAAAATCATAATGAATTTTATGTTAGTGTGTTAACCCAACCAATAAATGACCAATGGCTCAGAGCAAGAAAATCATACTGAATTTCACGGAGAGTATTGAAATCATTTATTTAATCACATCAACACAATTGGTAATTGAATCATCTAAAAGACAGCGATGTCGGTGTGTCGGTGGATACGCACGCAAAGAGATCAATAATTTACAAAGTGATGTTTACACACACAAATTAATAATGAACGTTTGTACAAACTTGATAATGATATATACATAATACTTTAAAAATTGTATTCCTTCTGCTGAATGATTTTAATGAAATCAGATTTATACGGTAAGTTCATTTGTCCCGATGAAGAGAGTGTCCGCGGGTGGCCGAGTGGTCATAGGCGCTCGCCTTTATAGACCACTCACATCTCACTTTTGTCCGAGTGAGTTCGATTTTCAATGGGTAAACGATATAACTTGCCATGAGCTTCCTGTTTGTCGTTGTTCTTCCTTCAAACAAAAAATTGGCCGTCATATATAGCCTGTGCTGAGAAATGGCGTTAAACAGTACAAAACCAAACCCGACTAACGAAATTCGCCATAAATATATTTCTCTGTAGACTTCATGATGTAGGTTATCGCACCATATTATACGTCTTAACCAAATAAATATCACTTCCCGCCATTCCAACATTAAAAATTTTCACTCAAGCCCTCTCACGAATTTCTCACCTCTAGTCATGTTTTACTTTATGCGTTCTCGTCATTACACAACTTTCTGAATAGAAACACAACAGTCTGAAGAGAAATAAAATTATTTGATGAAAATTTTGAAATTTTGTCCTCATTGAAGGTGTTCGTTTGAGTGGTCGCAATGTCTTTTTGTTTTTACCCGAGCTGCTGGTTATCGCACATCCATTTGTGACAAGATTACGCATCATTGGACCACCAAGACAATAAAACAAAATGCTACTATATTGTAATTTTTAAAAATGATTTAATTACTTTTATTACTTAAATATCGAATGGCAAGACAATGAAATACAAGCTGTAATGCACATGAGAACCCCAAACAAAACTACCCTCATACCCAAAAAATCAAACAAACAAGCAAACA
This sequence comes from Potamilus streckersoni, assembly GCA_016746295.1. Taxonomy (NCBI): domain Eukaryota; kingdom Metazoa; phylum Mollusca; class Bivalvia; order Unionida; family Unionidae; genus Potamilus; species Potamilus streckersoni. The sequence continues at coordinate 578,614 of JAEAOA010000584.1, forward strand.
AACAAAACTAAAGACAAACAACAATGTAAACAACAATATGTAACCATGAGAGGTTAAAAAAGATCTAGAGAGCAAGAGAATGGGATTTTCCATGGTAGTAGATCTCTACACCTGTTACATTGTCTCGTTCAACAAAACTTTTGCGTGGCTTTGAGAGATCTTCTTCGACCGAGAGTCTGCTCAAGGTCTGTACAAGTTATTATTACTGATAGGTGTCGCTCATTCCTGATTTCTTCTGTTCGAAATATACATTATCCATATCGTAAAGACTCTCAGTCCTTACAGTCCATATGTGTGCACAAGCGACAAATGCAAACATATTTATAACGTAGACTGTATTTGAACTGTAGCATCTTTTATATCCTAAATAAGAGAGTGTTGCTGCTTGACGATTAACAAAATTTCATTTCAGACTAACCGATCTAAAATATTTTAAAAAATCATGAGAATTGTGTATTTAAGTGATCTAAGGTTTTATTATAAACGCTATTAACCATATTAACCAATCATCGACTTTATGGAAGTTTTGGTAAATCTCGTTTTAAGCGTTTATTTATATGAGGATCTGCCATGCGAGACATTTGGTTGTACGAGACTGTGTTGCAATGCTCAATCTGTCTTACCAATTGAATTAGCCATCACACGAGAAACCACTTGGTGAATTTATCTATCTATACGTTTGAACAGCGAAAACAAATTTTGCTCTTGTTTGAAAGTATTTTTTTCATAAGGTCTTCCAAAGCCATAGGTAATTAAAACATTATGTTGTACCCTTCCCTGCAAAACGTGAAACTATAAAAAGAAAGGAATGCTAAAGATGAAAGGTGGGAATATACTATTGTGTAATTATTCCAAATGAAAATACATGTACATGCAGATAGAAAAAGGCATATATAATTACTTCAATGCTATCACCATCAAATAATTTTAGTTTTTTTCTGGTACCTCTGTTGTGTTTGTGCCTTAAGCATGTGCTTAGTGTTCTTAAAGAGTAATCCGGCAACGGAGACAAACCATAATGAAGTGGGGTGGGGAAGCCAAATTAAATATATGTTTAAAAATACATACATATTTAGTAATACTGGTAGTATTATTTACATGAATAGCGCAGCGGTTTAGTTGAGGTTTTAGAGATAATTCAAATGGTTTCAAGTTTCACGACTTGCTGTCTTTGTACTTTATATTCCCCCTTCCAGTTTCGAGCTTGACTGAGAACACAAATTACGTCTGACGAAGATTGGCCAACTCCTAGATCAAAAACCAATTAATTATCTTGTCAAATCCATTATTTGAATGAGAAAAGTAGTGATTTCGTACGTACTACACGTAGGTTATGATGAGGATGTGTATTTAAAAACCAATTCCTCATTTTGCATAACTGGCTTTGATTTGCTTTTCCATCTGGCGTAAAATACACAATTTCTTGAAACGCCAAGCTGCAATGTTGGTGTCAGCAGTCATTCTGCGCGAGATTGGGACCATTAAACGACGCACGAGACCTTTGGTGCCAGCATAATATAAATAGTTGGAGTTCAGTACATATGTTGATTGCATTTAATAGTAAACGTAAACATTACAAATCAGCTTTCGTGTTCAATCTTCTGGTTATGGTAGAAACACGCTTAGACATTGACACAGCAAAAGTTTTCAATCAAGAGATCTATGTACAAAAAATATTTCATCAAACCCTGTTCTTTAGTGTCCGACTCACTGTCAAAGAAATCAACATATCCTCAGATATAATTATTATGAAAGCAAAGGGATTTCATCACGAAACATATTGAAAAAGTAAGAGAAAAGAAACTGTAAGATGGTTTGTATCACTTGACAAATCTCATTTTTCCTTTTTATCCAGTGGCGTTGACAAAAACAAGAATTTCGCTGGTTTGTTGATCTGGACGGAGAGCTTAAATATTAATGACGCTGTTTACGTCTTTTTAAACTGAAGTTTGACATCGAACGTTCGGTTCACAACATGCTAGGTATACATATGAACATTTGCCTGGATACAACACCGTGGCTAAGAATTGGTCCTGCGTAAATGAAATAGCTACTTGTTTCAACCAATAAAGGAACCTACATAGGTCCTGACTGAAAGGTGTAGATATTGATACATGCATATAAAAGCCCTGGGGACAATCGGGAACAAAACAAGAACTATATGCAGCACCTGCATCCTTCAAAATAAGTCGATTGAATACTTACCAATTGTACGCGTTCTGTATACTATATACTGTTGGAAATATATCTATCTATCTATCTATCTATCTATCTATCTATCTATCTATATATATATATATATATATATATATATATATATATATATATATATATATATATATATATATATATATATATAGTCGGCAAGGAGGCAGCTTGGGATATATCCCCAGACCCAAGGTCCTAAAGGAGGCAAAAGCCGAACAGCACTTTTTAATTTTATAAAAGTAAAACGTTTTGAACAAGAACCAAGAGAGGTCATGGTATTTCTTAACCCCTGGCCTCGTGATCGCTTTCTATGTCCTGACTATTTATTATAATTATATTAAGTAACCCGTCATTTAATATACATCGAACTCATTGTTTGACAGGTAATAAATTTCGTTCAGACTCTTCTGATTACAAGTAAAACCAATATCGCTTGTTTTCACATATACACTCGCTTGTTTGTTTGTTTTTTTCTCTCAGACTGCGCTCTGAGAAACCATGTGTGTAGCAGCCTTCACAAAAAAAACAGGACAAATATTTCTATAAAAGCACAACAACTTTGCAATAGTCCTCTTTATAATCCAGTCATTAACACAAAGTCGATAAGTGTAGATGACGTATGAAACACTAAGTAATTTTCAGGTTAGCTGTCCATGTGAAAATTAGCACACGCAAATGGCCATTCCATCTGTTTTATATATACTTTATATAAGTATACTCAGTATCGGCAACAAGTCTATATAGGCTGGTTGAGACATAATGCATCTATAGCTTTAATTCATGTAGAAACAACCATGTAGAGGTTTATAAACACAACTTTTTATGTTTTATTTTGTTTGTTTTGTCTACATGCATATAAAAACTTTGCCATAGTCCTCTTTATAATCCAGTCATTAACACAAAGTCTATAAGTGTAAATGACGTATGTAACACTAAATCGTTTTCAGTTGGGCTGTCCATGTCAAAATTAACACACGCAAATGACCATTGTATGATTTTCACCAAAAGAGATTAGAGTTTTTACTATAATTATTGTCCCATATTTACGTACTCTCTCTCTCTCTCTCTCTCTCTCTCTCTCTCTCTCTCTCTCTCTCTCTCTCTCTCTCTCTCTCTCTCTCTCTCTCTCTCTCTCTCTCTGTTTTATATATATATACTTTATATAAGTATACTCAGTATCGGCAACAAGTCTGTATAGGCTGCTTGAGACATAATGCATCTATAGGTTTAATTCACGTAGAAACAACCATGTAGAGTTTTACAAACACAACTTTATATGTTTTATTTGTTTGTTTTGTCAATGTTTTGTATATGCCTTTGAAAAAATACTCATTAAGAGCCGAAACCATTCAGGCTAGTTTACATTGCAAACACACAGACACAGACACACATACATACATACATACATACATACATACATACATACATACATACATACATACATACATACATACATACATACATACATACATACATACATACATACATACATACATACATACATACATACATATATACATATATATATATATACATATATATATATATATATATATATATATATATATATATATATATATATATATATATATGTCTCGTTGTTTGTGTGTGTAAGTCTGTATGCGAAGTTGTATTACAAAGGTATTTTATCCTTTATACCATGGCTTACTTGAGAGGTCGTATTACAAATATTATTTTGCCTTCTATTGTCTGGCTTATGTAAGAAGTACTATTACATAGGCGTATTATTCAACTAACTGAAGCCTACAAGAAACGTATGAGCGTTTGTGATTTTCTCTTTTCATTTTTGAGAGAGAGAGAGAGAGAGAGAGAGAGAGAGAGAGAGAGAGAGAGAGAGAGAGAGAGAGAGAGAGAGAGAGAGAGAGAGAGAGAGAGAGAGAGAGAGATGACACTTTTATGTCTGCATTCTATTTAAACAGTAGCTTGCTGTTGTAAATGCATTTCATCATTTAAAATGAATAGTAAATATCATAGTTTTCTTTTATTATTTTATACTGCTTTGATTTCATTAATTTTCACAAACAGGCAACTATTGTGAACTGTATGAAGCTGTTAAGTACACAATGTTTCTCAGAATAATCACCTTCACATAGGACTTGTGTTTGTACTGTGAATACCACTTGGTGGCAAAAATGACGTTTCTGACGTGAAAAATGCAGGTATAACTTTGGGGTTAGGATACACGAAGTTCCTTTGTTATGAACTGCCATCGACTTGTCAAGTCATGGCAATAATACTCATTCTTTGTTTTATTGTAGTTATACAAACTATACGGGTCTCACTTATGCATTTAATTTATTTTTATGATATTTCGTATTTTGCCGGTTTATGGGGCAACAAATTATGTACAAAAAGTCTGTCCCTAGCACCCACAATATATGAACTTTTTTGGACCTCTTACCACGTGACGATATGTTTAAAAATCTTAGGACAGCTACCTAAATTGATGACGTATGTACTATCACAATGTTCGGTTGCGTATTAGAATGTCCACAAACAAAAGTAAGATCTGAAACGTATGGTTCTGAGGCCCGTAGACCGGTACTGAGGCCCATAGACCAGTACTCTATAGAGGCATGATTGGTCAATTTACAAATCAGAGTACAGACTTGAAAGGCAAACATCAATAGTCATTGGCCCATAATAGTCCAACTACCAACTATAATTGATTTGAAAATCGATAGTTTAAAATCGGAGAAAACACCAATCGGCTGTTGTCTAGGTAGAATCGTGTTCCAGATTGCACGTTTACACATGTTTAACCAGAGAGCTTACAACTAGCTTTCTAATATTCGTCGATATCTAGCATTTACTGTTGTTTTTCTTTTTGGTTTGGCATCTCGAACGGTAACTGATGCTGCATCCAATAATGCGTTTCTGCAAAGGTCCAGTAAAATCGACAATGACAGGTATGTTTACACGAGTCTTAATAACCGCAGTCCGTTCGTTTCTCCCTTAATGCGGACAGTAGGCATTCCATTCACACTGAAAAATTCGAGACCTTCACAAATGTAAAGCATCGTCCTCTTTGCTCTTTAACACCCATGGGCTGCCTCTGCGATCATTTCTTCGTAGTTCATGAGTAGGCATAAATAATAAATACACTATCAACAAGACAATATAACATTCCGCTGGACATAAATGAAAGTTCCCGTATTATCGACAGTGTTTAAAAGAAAAACATTGATTGGTTCATTCCGATCATATTTTGTTACTAAGACGAGAATATTTTACTCGCATTTGCTGTGATTGGTCAAGCAGCTTTATTCACATTCAAGACACAAAAGAAAATCTTGACACAGACGGTCACGAATGATAAAGAAGAGCAAGTAATTAAAGCCTGTAGCTTGCAAAGATAATTGCAAAAGTTTTAGCACGTGAGAATAGTGACCATAATCGATGTTACTGTTTTTTGTGTCTGTGTGGTAAGTTTCATCATACTCTTTTTCTTTGAACAATATTTGCAAGAAAACTATTGTTTTTATAAATTAAAGAAAATGTTTAAAACTACTAAAAGAGTTATTTACCAGAAATCAGTGTTGAAGATTACCGACTGCACAATCCAAAATCAGAACATCTTGTGCATTTCTGTCAAGTAGAAAAATAAAACTTGGATGCAATTTGCCGCCATTAAGAACTATATTCCAACCTACACTTTGCACAAGGCATCATAAAGCTGTGGAAAGAGACCAAGCCGCGCTAGAAATATCCTTTGGACTTTTATGGTCGATTCCACCGAAGATGAATTACCAAACCCATTTAAGTGTGTGCGGATTTCTACAACTACGTCCGATGTTATTTCTTGACGGAAATAGCCGAGCGATGCTCTGATTGTGCCCATGCCGTCCGCAACGACGAGGTCAGTATGCGGATCACATCTCGAATACACGTCAAAAGCTGTCATTCAGACCACCTCGGCTAATTAAAAAAACGTGGATGGACCGAGGAGCCGTGAATTCATCAAACTAATTATGACTTCTCGGTCAACCCCAAGACCCATCCAATCGTAGAAATAGCTGATGTGGTCCGAATAAATGATATTTTCTTCTGGCCTTGTTGACAAGTTCGAATGGTCTAAAAATGAACTTATAACTCTCATCCTGGTTCTGAAATTCTGTCTTTTGTTTTCTATATAAGGTAGTGAGTTATATAATTAATTATTCCTATCTTAAACAGCTGTAATGGAGACAGTTATTTAGTTGTATTAAATTATTTATTAAAATTACAAATGACTCATATACTTTAGGACTAAATTTTTGAATTAATATGAATTCGCTTATAGGCATTTTGGATTATATCACGGTGATAATTAACTGTTACCATATCAACACTATTCAGTGCTAGTGGGACACAACTGGAACTCATTTAGAATACTTTTGGACTTGTGATAGAACATTTAGGACTATTTTGGATTCACAATACTGAAGTTAATTTAACTTTTCCTTCTGCATTCTATGAAAATAAATTATTTGCTGAATAACTACATTTATTGGTTATCGCTTTTACTGTTACTTAGTTTAAGCAACAAGTCACGAAATTTCGGTCAGAAAAAAATTGGTTTAATCAGACACATAAAACCAATATTCTGAAATGTAATGTTGTATTGATGAACTGCAATGTAATGCTGTAGTGATGAATTGAAATGCAGTGTTGTACTCATGAACTGAAATGTAATGTTGCCTTGGTGAACTGAATATGAAGTTTTACACATTTCTGTAGGTATCACATGCGTTTCTTGAAGGTCTTCTGAAGGAATTTTTTTTATCTTACAAACTTTGAAAGACAAAGCACAGCTCTAAGATATTTTTTGGTTTGTGTTTTTTATTACTACGTATCACTAATTTTTAGTATAGAACAAATTCATGCCTTAATTGCTTTGAACTGACGAATTTCGTTATATAGCAGATGGCACTCCACGGGGCATGTGGGAATGTGTACGGAGCTTGCCTTAAGCATTCACAGACTGGGGATACTATTTGTAATTAAAAAATAGGCATTTAACACACAAGATGTCCTTTGTTTGCTCACGCAATAACGTCAGGTTCACACGTGTGCCTGATTCGTCCTAGATTTATTTTCTTTGTCTCGCAGTCTCCCCAACATATGAAGTAGATAAAAAAAGATATCGGTTGCAATCGCGGCTTTGCCACAGAGATTTTTTTCTGTGAAGGTTTAAGAAATTTTGCTTCACACACATGAGAAGAATCTGTTAGAAATGACAAAAAGAATGACTATAAAACGATAATTAAATGAAATTGTCACAACTGGAGTCTTATAATTTCATTGAATGATTCTGAAAAATATTTCGCCAGAGTTAAATGGATGCCTGTTTAGTGCAGAGTACAGAGATTAGAAATAAAATTTGATATTTATTATAATTACATTGGTAGCGATACTAATTTTCCAACCTTAATTTCCACACAGTTAGCTAAATTAATTTCTCAGTGAGGAAAATTAACTCATAATTTATTTGTGTTATGTATATTAAATTTCTCTCTCTCTCTCTCTCTCTCTCTCTCTCTCTCTCTCTCTCTCTCTCTCTCTCTCTATATATATATATATATATATATATATATATATATATATATATATATATATATATATATATATATATATATGACTTGTCCTTGTCCAAAATCAAGTTCTTTGTGTACCTGACCAGTAACGTTTACTTCGGTAAACAATTAATACATATCTACTATTTCCCTCAGAGTTTAGACGAAATATTCAGATCGTTATAAGTAAGTAAACATATTTATTTAGACGTAGGTCCAGAACATTGGTATTCCTCGTGATGTACATGATGTTTACCATATTCTTTATTATAATTTTAGTAAAAGATTTTATCTGTTTACAATTAACAAGTTTCAAGAATTGAACTTTGGACATACATTTTGGAACTTCATTTGTATCTTATTTATTTTTTCAATCATGTTTACTTGAAAAAAATATTCTTTTATTGTTGGTTTTACATCTTTAGTCAGAATCTGTCATACTTTTGTGTTCAGAATTTGATTGTGGTAAAATTATTTAATCAAATTGTTATTCAGTGGGAATAAAAATTGTTCTTCAATAATGTTCTTCGGCAGAAACAATAACTTGGAATTTTAGTGAATTCAGAGAAGGACATCTTGGATTAAGTCATTGTGATTAATTGGAAGACTGTTAGTACATTATCACACATCATACTGCTGTACTGGAACATAAGTACATTTATGGGTACAGGCTCATCGACGCCTTCAGTACTGAATTTTAATTCGAGCACTATTGGCATTTAATTAGAACTGTGTTCGTTAGGACGGGTGATTTAACCGTTTGGTGTATTCAGGATTTAATTAATAATAATCTAAGTTCTTTATAAATTTTCACTTTGTATTCAGGGATATAAACTATTTGTTGAATGTTACAAACCTTGTTGGGTTTCGCTCTTTGCTTTTTGTTTAAGACCATTGAGTCGTAAAAGCTTGAAAATGAAGCTATTATATATTAACAACAGTTCCAATGGTCCTTTTATTACGAACAAAACTTTTTATCAACCGTTTATAACATTTTGATTGGTTAAGACCTTATCACATGACACAATGAATTAACGTCCAATGCTTCTCTACGGCTGTTCGTTCAGTGTTTAATTGATATTGAAGCTTCATGACTAAAACACATATGAAGATCAATTCTCGAAACAATTCACCCAACTACTCCAACTCACCCCAGAAAAACGAGCCAATTGATTCATTATATTCCTGGAATGTATGTTGCAAAATAGCTCTTTAACATCAGTAAAAACATACGTGATCCTTGCAGATTACAACTAAGCGTGTCAATGTTGCAACATGTGCAATCGCCACTTTAAGTTTTAAACATTTCTTAATTAAAACGGGACATTGAATCAACATCATCTACCGCGTTTTACCCTCAATTCGTTCCAGCTCTGTTGAAACGTCAAGAGAAAGAGTTCGTGGATATTGAGACATATTTTGTCCTGATTTAATATAAAGCCATAACCAATATGTTCTACATTTTTTTCCTGACTGGTTTAACTCCATCTTTCTCTCTGTCCTTATTTTCTGACCATTTTAGTGCATATCATTAATGTCTTCTCTGGGATAAACGAATCAGAAATAAATAGTTTCTTATTTGAACAACTGATTTTAGTCAGCATTTTGACATACCACTCTTCTAATTTCATTGATCGTCATAAATAATAAATTAAAGGTTTATATTTTTTGAGATATTGATATTCTGCAAAGTATTATATCATTTATTTCTTCTATCTTTTGAACTTGTTTTTAATATATGATAAATATATCAGTTTATGAATTGAAGTAATATGCAAATGAGTACGTTTTATGTAAAATTGCAGACATGAAAGGCAGCAAAAATGCTTAGTATTATGTTTGTACTGCAGAGGAAGAAAATGTGTTTTATTATTATGTTTGCACTAAAGGGGAGATCAATGCACTAAAGGGGAGATCAAGTACTTCGGTTTTACGTTTTGTTACGACTCTATGTCTTAAACTATGTAAAAGAAAGAAGCGAACACAACAAGCTGAATAAAATCAACACATAATTTAAGTTACAAAGTGAAACTTAAGAGACAATTTCAGTATTGTGAATTAAATCCCAAAGAATCCTAAATGAGTTCAAAATTATAGAATGTTCTGAATTAATTTCAACAGTCTAGAATGTCGTGTTGTACCAATAGTCTTGAATGTATTAATGTATTCACAATAATCCTCATGTAATGTGTTAGTCCAAATGCCAATGATCATTTGGAATTTCAAGGAAAAATTGGGAACAAAACGATTCTTCTCAAATAATATCTGTCTGTTATGGCCTGCGTCGTACGGATGTGTCAACAGTTACTTGTTGAATCACAAAAATATTATTCCAGATTTGAATTCAGTATAAATTCATATTAATGTAATTATCCAAGAATATTATCAGAGCACTTTTGTAATTCCTGAGAAAATAATCACTTGAATTCAATAATTTGAAGACAATAAAATTTAGCTCAAACTGGTCAGAACATAATACAGTTTAAAGTGTCACTTGTTAAAGCAAAACTGGTAAAATTCTGACAGTCGCAAGATATAGTAGGTCTTTGCTTGACCTCAGGTCACAAATCAGCAATTTCTAAAATAAAAAATAATTTTCTAATGGAAAATAACATTCTAGCATGGTTTAATGAGAATTGTTTATTAAAACATAATACCCTATGAAATTCACTTTAAAACCCCCAAAATCTGACCAAAATCAACATGTTTACCTGCACAATAATTTGGTCAGTGAACTCATACCCATAGAGGACAATGAAAAAGTATTAGTTTTTTACATCAATGAAATATAAACAAATAAAATGCCAATCAGGTCAAACGGATTTGAACTCACTTTTGGATAAGGTTAAGTCCAGTAAACAATGTTACATTACAATAGCATGTAATTGAATAAAAATTTAAAGCTAACAGACAAACGATTAAATTAAATATACATAACAAATATGCCTTTTCTGACTTTGTGATTATCATTCACTGCGGATTTTTATTGAAATAAAGTCAACTCCGGCAATATTAATGAAATAATCCAGTTGATGGAATGGACAGAAATCATTTATAGGGTCTCAAACAAAGTAACACAAAAAGCGTAAGCAACAGGTTTAGTAAAATTCAAGAAATAATTTATTTCCCATTAATACAAAGGGAACTTAATTATTGTGAATTAAATCCAGAATAATCTTAAAAGTTCTATTTAAAATACAAAATTATAAAGTGTTAAAAACTAAATCCCTGTGATTTTTAGAATTAATTCAAATCTTTAATGTGCTGACGTACCAATTGTCATGATGTATTGCAATGATACCGTCCAGAATGTCTTTAAATGCATCCAAAAAATTATAAACTTGTGTTTCAGTAGAAAAGTTAATGAGTACTTTGTAATTCCAATTAATAAACTTTAAATAAATAGTTTATCTGATATTATATCGAGCACAGCGGTAAATATTTCTTCAGACTGACGTTAATCTCAACCTTTTCTATATCCGCACTTGACTATATGGCAATAGCATTTCTGAAAGAAACCCTAAATTATCTTAATGGGAAATTACCCCAAACTGAAAACAAGTTCGCTTTTTCTAGAACCCTTTAAGGTCATAATCGATGTTAGCTTTTGAACTTAACCAAGTAAATATATACAACTTACAAACAAGACAAAAATGATGTACAAACTAAAACTATCCTGAATTATCGACATTTGTTAAGGACACAATACAAAATAAATAATGAAAACACAATTACCTTAACAGAGGTGCCATGTTTGCATATAATCTGCCAGAAAAGGTTTTATATAATTTGTTTTGAATCAGACCAAAATTATTGAAGATAGATAATACAACTGTTGCAAAAGCAGCCTCTGCGGAACAACTCGGATGATGGAGCTGTTTTTAACGTTAACCAACACTTACGTAGGTAGGAGGGAAAAAAACCATGCAGTAAAGGCACCTCTTAAATGAATGTGTGGGGTTGACCAAATCCAGAGAAAAATCTATCCATAATTATACCAAATACTGACGACAGACCATTTTAAACTGATTGTACTGTATCTTTCCTAAGTCAAGGTATTTCTTCAGGGTTCCAGCCTTTCCTATGTCACTTCTTAAAAATAATGCTTAGTTTTCGATAACAAAGGGATAGCATGGATTGCTTCCATCTCTGTGCTCCTGATGGACAAATATTTTACTGCAGAATTATGACTCGGACAATACATTGTCATCAAAATAAGTAGTGTAAGTTTTCGAATAATTTTGTTAAAGCCAACACGTTCGTCATGGAAAAGTAAATCCACCTTTGACTATATTATCTGCTATAGTCCGGTTGTTCGTTGGTAATATGCTTCTTTCTTGCATTAACTGTAGTTCATCTCAAGTTTTATTATTATATTGTCGCACGATTGCATTTTCTTTAAGGGATACGAAACTAAAAATGCTATAAAGCCATAATCTATCAAAGCAGGGTCAAGTGCTTTCTCCCATTGATTGCGGAACATAAAAGTTGCGGAGTACTCATTGGCATTAGGTACAGACGCGGTTCCGCTTTTCAGGCTTACTCCTTCTCATTGAAATTGACAGGATGGTCGGTAGTTAGTGAGCTCTAAATACAAGTCCATTACACCACATCACAGTTGATGTTCACTTTCGGATTGGCAGAAGTTAGCATCATCAATAGACCATGATGTGCCTCTTAAAATATCTAATCAATTTACCATAAAACACGTGGCCTTCATTAGGCCTAATATCCCAATCAAGGAAAGTTCATACAATGCTGTATACCGGTCATTAGACCAGTACGCTTGCAGAAAGTAGATGGGTGTATTATTTCTTCATTCATGTATCTATTTCACTGACTGAAAATTGAAAATTCTAAACTATTGCAATACTAATATTCCACAAATATATAATTTCACACATTCTTATCTCATTTATTTTATTCGCTTAATAAAATCTTAGAGAATTAAATTTAGCCCATTACAAGACTATTTCTTTAAGATATTTAACATGATGAAATTTTAAATATCTGAATAAACTTTGAATTCTGGTTAATCAATTAACATTCAAACATTTGGACGAACGAGTTTCTTTTTGACAATGCATAATTCAGTTCTTTTCATGATAGAAAGCGTCGGCATCTTGTTAAACTCTAGCAATCATCTTTATTATACACTCTGAAATAAAACATACTCATGAGAGTTTCAAGAAATTAACTAAAAACGAACACGTAATAATACAAACCCAACCGCCGAAACAAAAGATGAAAAAAGCAGCTATAAATTACTCTACTTGCTGCTTGCTTTCATGCGTGTTGAGGAGGTTGATAATGCTAAATAGTAATTCCAATTACACCAACCAGTCCTAATGTCTCTGAAGACCATCTATACATCTATACATCATTTCCTCAGACTATTTACTGTGTGGAATTCTTAAAATAAATTGTAGCTTGGTACTCTGCTACTTTCTGCATTTGTAATGTAGTGGAGAAAGCCAGGGTACCAGACAAGTCATACAAAACTACATATCGAACGTACTGGAGTTGTCCGTATACCGACTATCTTTGTTGTTATCCAAAAGATAAGAAACAAGAACAAATTATATTTGCCAGCTCCTAGTACATACATATTTTTTGATTCATCAGACTCCTAAATCTTATGTTTTTTTAAATCACTACACATTTTTTTTTACAGCGGAGCAAACCTCATTAAAAGGATATAAAATTTTGACGCAAATATATCAGGTGTAATGGATGCTACTTAGCAAAGCTTACAGTGTGGAATAAGATTATTTGTGCACCCTTTAAGTATGATATGATGTCAAGCACAATGCAAAACATCACGAACGTTTAACTACAGTGTAATGTGTAAACAACGAAACAATATTCAAATATTGTTTAGAAAGTTCAAAAGACATACGTTGGGGGATATAAAGTAAGATGACGAAATGTTACTTCATTTGAAATGTATATGCATATTTTTAAAAAATTAGTCAAAGTTTTCCGACAAAAAATCCCCACAGGATTGTCATTAATACTCAAATGCATATGTCTACCCCTTGAAGTTACACGACTAGGGCAGGGATGGCCAACTTTATACAGGGCGTGGGCCTAGTAAGCGATTTTTAAGCCAAACCCGATAATGTAAATTAGCAGATAAAACCAGGTCACGATCAGTATTTTGCCACCACTGCACAATGGCATAACTTATAAAAGTGACCAAAGTTGTAATACTGTCAAAGTGTATTTATCTGATCAAGCCCAATCAGTATATATATATATATATATATATATATATATATATAGATATATATATATATATATATATATATATATATATATATATATATATATATATAATCCCTTTAGTTTACACGTTATGAGCCCATGGCAAATTTATTGTTTGATGCCGCATCACATTGTTAGAAAAAGGAATATCAACAGTTTCAAAGTTACGTCCCAAGGGCAAGTCTCTTTCCCAAGGGACACGACGCAGGATATATACCGGATATATGTTTGATGTCGGCTTACCATGTAATTCCAAACTCTATAAACTCTTATGGGGTTGGGATCTTGAACATTTCCAAGTTAGGGCCCAGGAGCAAGTCATATACCTCAGGAGTATGACCAATAGTTTGTGTTTGAGACCTCTCTAATTTCCTTTCTTGTTGTTTCACACACACACACACACACACACACACACACACACACACACACACACACACACACATACACACACATATATTACATACGCTTTACTCCTATTGCTTCTGCAATAAATAACATGCTTATACCGTAAAGTACCAAAACAAACCAATTCCAACAGGATGGTCATTTCAACTGTTCTGAGACAGTGCCCAACGGTGTTGTCCAGTATACCTATTTAGTTATATTATCGCCATGAACAATTGCTTGAGACTTTTATTATACATTCCCCACCCCATCATTCCACCCTAGAGCTCATAAAAATGTTAAAACTGTTTTGCATATTTACAGACCACCCAAAACAACGCCCCTTATGTCTGTATCTTTAACGACATATGAAATATACCACGTTCTTTTACGTATAGACCGACTTACTGATGACATACCGACGAAAATACAGACAGACATGGTCAGATATTACACGCCTTTTCTCGAAGAAACGAGAGGATAACTCAATAGCTCCACTCATTTTATCGTAACACATGATTCCAATAAATTAGTTTTCTTTTCGAGTAATGTATCTCAAACTTTATTCTTATCATTTACAAAGAGTAAACTCGTCAGCATTGTAAAACACATGAGTGGATTGTAACCGTGCAACGACATATGTGTTTAATGTCTTCGAACCTAGCTAGAGTTCCAAAACCCCAAGTACGAAGTAACCTAGCTATAGTTCCAAACCCATTAGTGAATACACTGTAACTTAGCTATGTTTCCAAACCCTTAAGTGAGTATCCTGTTACCTAGGTATGGTTCCAAACCCATGAGTACACTGTAACCTAGTTATAGTTCCAAAACCCTTAAATAAGTACACTGTAACTTAGCTATAGTTCTAAAGCCCTTAAGTGAGCACACTATAATCTAGCTATAGTTCCAAAGCCCCTAAGTGAGTACACTGTAACCTAGCTATAGTTCCAAAGCCCTTAAGTGAGTACACTGTAACCTACCTATAGTTCCAAAACCCTTAAATGAGTACACTGTAACCTAGCCATAATTCCAAAGCCCCTAAGTAAGTACACTGTAACCTAGCTATAGTTTCAAAGCCCGTAAGTGAGTACACTGTAACCTAGCTATAGTTCGAAAGCCCGTAAGTGAGTACACTGTAACCTAGCTATAGTTCCAAAGCCCGTAAGTGAGTACACTGTTACCTATATATAGTTACAAAGCCCCTACGTGAGTACACTGTAACCTAGCTATAGTTCCAAAGCCCGTAAGTGAGTACACTGTTAACTTAGCTATAGTTCCAAAGCCCTTAAATGAGTACACTGTAAGCTAGCTATAGTTCCAAAGCCCCTAAGTGAGTACACTGTAACCTAGCTACAGTTCCAAAGCCCGTGAGTACACTGTAACTTAGCTATAGTTCCAAAGCCCCTAAGTGAGTACACTGTAACCTAGCTATAGTTCCAAAACCCCTAAGTGAGTACACTGTAACCTAGCTATATTTCCAAAGCCCGTAAGTGAGTACACTGTAACCTAGCTATAGTTCCAAAGCCCCTAAGTGAGTACACTGTAACCTATCTATAGTTCGAAAGCCCCTAAGTGAGTATACTATAATCTATCTATAGTTCCAAAGCCCCTAAGTTAGTATACTGTAACCTAGCTATAGTTCCAAAGCCCTTAAGTGAGTACACTGTAACCTAGCTATAGTTCGAAAGCCCCTAAGTGAGTATACTATAACCTAGCTATAGTTCGAAAGCCCCTAAGTGAGTATACTATAACCTAGTTATAGTTCCAAAGCCTCTAAGTGAGTACACTGTAACCTAGCTATAGTTCCAAAGCCCCTAAGTGAGTATACTATAACCTAGCTATAGTTCCAAAGCCCTTAAGTGAGTACACTGTAATCTAGCATAGTGTACTTCTTTACATGCAGCAACACAAAATTGTTCCCAACTGGTATGAATGTTTGGTTCAGATATAACTTGGACAATTCTTCCACATTATGAATACAAATTTAAAAGAAGAAAATCTAAATTTATGTCAACAAATAATGAAAATTATAACATCAACTTCATCAAAGAAATCCCATGCAATTTTCCTAACAAAGTTGCATATCCAAAAAACGTTTTAATAGTGTTAAAGATCAGAGATATTATATTTTTATGGCCCTTTTAAAAAATCCCTAATTTTTTCGTTTCATGCCTATACGTATCTAACCATAAAGCTTCCTTCAAATTTTAACAACAAAATATGGCGTTACGCGTGGATATTTCACAAATTCAAGAGTATGCGCTAAGTGATGTATTGAAATGTATTAACTTCAAATGCTTGTGAAAGAATGTACATGGTTGTCTATAAACTTCTCCATTAAGGTATCAAGTGTTATTATTCTTCCAGTTCTCAACGCCTGATACGATATCCGAATCTTCTCAGGTCAAAACAAAATCGAGGTAGGCAAATAGTTAAATGCCCAACAAATCCTAAACAAATATCCCCCATAGTACATAATTTAGAAAAACACCCCACCTCCCGAAAGTTAAATTATTTCCTTTCCAGTTCCCGTTTCCTTTTATTGTACTATCTGAAACAAGCCTTTCCGAAGGTACTATCTTTGAGAAGTTTCGTTGAATAAGACCACGTGATCGGTAACGAGAATAAGATAATGATCTAAATCCTTGCTCTGCTTAGGGACTATACCATCTTGTTATTATAGAGTAAGACCCAGCCTTAGAGACCATGCCATCTTGTTATGATATATTAAGACCCAGTTTTGTTTAAGGGCTATGCCATCTTGTTATTGTAGATCAAGACAAAGCCTTGTTTAGGGACCATTCCATCTTGTTATGAAAGATTAAGACCCTGTTTTGTTTAGGGACTATACCATATTGTTATGATAGATTAAGACCCTGTTTTGTTTAGGGACTATACCATATTGTTATGATAGATTAAGATCCAGTCTTGTTTAGGGACTATACCATATTGTTATGATAGATTAAGACCCAGTCTTGTTTAGGGACTATACCATTTTTAAGTATAGATAAAGATCATATAAAGCGAACAAGTAAACAAACAACAAAAAAAAACTCCACTGCGTTTACAGTTCAACTCTTTCATAAATTCATATCTCAGTACTTTCTTTATTATTCAGAATAATATCTAATTTTAGTCAACACGTTCTGATTAAGAATCACAAAGTCATTATACCATTACAAAACATCATGGGCCCAAGTCAACAGACACAATGTGTGCTAGCTTATTAGTCGAATCTAACTGCACACTGCACAGACCCAGATCTGCCGGCGCATAATGCGCCAGCAGATATCGATCGATGCAGTTTGGTAGGAATAATCGGTAAAACACACAACATAGACCTGATGGGCAGGCACATTATGCTACTGCTAATCACGATCTTTTTTGTTTGCAGTTTGACTGGACCTATAAGAGAGGACAGACCGTAAATTTTAGAACCAGTCAAGATTCGAGTTCTTGGACAAATGATTCTTTTAAGTATTGTTGATTCGAAACTTTAGCTTGAACAACAGCTTACTCCTTTGGAGATGATTAGTAAATACTAGAAAATAAACACTTGACCTATACTAGATAGTAACTAATAATATTACTAAACCAGGCTATCTGTTTTAGGCTCCACTTTTCAAACTGAGCCGGAAAGAAAAATCTCAGAAATTTTAGAACATCAAGACTTTTCTGATTGGTAATAGAAATCATTTCTTTTAATTGATTGTAACTCAATAGAGGTAATTCTTTTTTTTAAATCTAAATTGCCACTCTTCTAGCATTCTTAAAATATCTTACTCTCAGACCAATGCAAATATTGTATATTTTAAATTGTAGTTCAGTATCTTTATTTACCGATTGGTCTAACAAGGACAGGGTACCCACAGCACTCTCGCTTCTTAAATATGTAAAGAATGCTTTGGAGTCTGTGACCAGTTTAAGAACGTCATTTGTTTATTAATTAGGTTGTTCTTGTTGTCTTGGTTTTAGATAGACTGTACATGTCGGCAAAAATAATTGGCAGAGCAAGAAACCGGGAAAGCCCGATAAGAATCATGGATCAACGGGAAGCTACTAGTGGTTTTCTCATATACCCACATTGGCTCGTCTCTAGACTCGAACCAACGCAGTGGTCAGTAAAGAGGAGCCCTTTAGACCACTCTGACACTTGTGGCCCCAGTCCATTAATGTAATAACTTTTCATGACATGGCAAAACGAAGTGTGTTGTTCATCATTATGATGCACAAGCCCATATAACTAGTATTGTGATGATGTACCGTAAAGCCATATGCATCCATCCATGCATACAATTTAGATTAGGTTTGCAAGCTAAGAGATCGTACAGAAAAGCTCATTGCGCCTGCTTTGTAAACTACTTCTAATTAGATTGGTTAATTACAGGATATACAGTAACATGCTATACAGAAAAATGAACTACGTGGAAAGAAAATGCGTAGTAACACAAAGTGTTTGGAGGTGTTGATATTGTGTAATGAATTTACTGAGAGTCTATTGATCATGAAGGAGCCTAAAATATTTTTGTAAGGACACACATACACACATACACAAACACCTCCTTATAAGATAGAAGGTCTCCTTCACTGTTATGCCGATGTTTGAGTGTCTTTATTTTACTTCAGTCTTGATTAGTTCAAACAAGGGCATCGATAATCAAAACTAAGTTAAACTTCATGAAGCTTATGAATTTTTTTAATTTGTAAATTTAAACCTAGAAAAGTTTTCAACAGAATGCTCAAATTTCACGAACATAACAAATAAACAGCATATATGTACTCCACGAAATCTTTTTGAAGGTGTACAATGAATCTCATTATACACTTTTTAATATTACTTCAAAAAATGCCTGCAACTCATGACGGAAAATTAATTCAAAGCGAATGTGTGTATGCATGTGATTGGACGTATTTTGATTTCGAAAGGATAAGGCTAAATGTCTATAGTTTACTTCTTCCACAAACAAAACATGAAAGTTTTCGTCTAATATGTATTATATATTTTTATTTATTTTCTTGTGATGTCTATATAATTCATTAATTTCTCCCAAATGTATCGACGTTACCAGGACATATGTGCCAATCAACGCGTACTTAAGTCAGCACGATAAGCAGTACTCTTTTCAAATATTTTCTATCATGATCTATACAAAGATGTTTAAACATAGTTGATGATGTGGGATAATTTAAAATTTAAGAATCATCCCATTGTTATGCGCAATTATTTCACTCTTTGGTTTTGTCTTTGTACTGGACGGCTTGTTTAAACCAAAGTACCAATTCTCCACCCCACCCCACCCTTGCACTGTGCAGTTGCAGATGTTTCGCATATCAGCCATTCATTTACATATGCTGCATCTGCTCTAATGTGCATCACAATGCATTTCTGCGGGCAAGTGAATTTATCGATGCACAAATGATGTGTCTCGTGCATCTCATGATCCGAGCGGTTGCACCGGCGCCGTAGTCTGTCGGTGAAGGAGGCATTGAAGGAAAGACGACCTGACGATGGGTGGAAAATATACCTGTACGCAGGAGATCAGTTACGTGTGAAAGGAATAGTCAAATACAAAACCGTACCTATTTTTTCAAAAGTGCTGCAGATAGAATGCATATGCCCCCAACCCCCGTACAACCCCCGGGTACACGCCCATCCTCCAGCCACCACCCCTCTCAAGAGGAATAGTATAAACTTTATTAGTTTGTTGAATATACAAACTTCAGCTAGCACAAGTTAAAAGCATTCAACATTTTCAGACTTCTAAAATAAACTTATCTCATTTCTCTTTTTACATAAATGATCATTTAAAAGTCAACGTAAATGACCTATGCCTTTTCCTGAGACCACGAACATAGGTTTTATTTTTTATTAGCGTGAATCCTCTCAGATATCATCATCCGAGGGATCCCCTAATTCTAAATAGAAAGTTTTTATGTGTATTTATATTGTGTCAAAGTGTATGTGCTCGTGTTTTTTTATATTTACGATGTTTGATATTATAATTTTTGATTAGGGTTTAAACGCATAAACGCATTCCTAAACTATTATAACATAAGTGCTCTTTTTCCGGTGCCGGAGTTAAAGCTCATTGGCATTTTAGTGATCCTTGCCAGGGATCCGTCTTGCCCTATGTTTGCTATAAGAGTAATGTAGAGGCAAGTATGAAGAAAAAAAAATATCTTAGATGCCTAAATTTTTATAGTTCTTTTCTATTTTGCACAACTATGGTATTCTATGAAAGGGTAAAGCTTTTATCGCAAACAATATCATGAAATGTTTTATATCAACATGCATCATCAAACATGCTCCTTCCAGATCTTTATTTAATTGATAGCAGACTATATATCCTTTAAATTTTCTGAGCAGGTAACTCAGATTTAAGGTAAGAAGGGTGTCTAAGAGAATATTTGGAGTCTGTTACTAAATTTAGAATACAGTTTAAATCATAAACTTACAGGATTTCTGAATTTTCGCTAATGCTCTTGTATAGCTTCATTGGAGTTTTGCATTCAAAAGAAGCAAACACAAACTCTGGGTAAAATTCCGAGAATTTTAATATTCTATAACGCTGCTAAAACCAAATTAAAGATCATTTAACTTCCATGGATTTCTAAACATTTGTTTTCTTCTCCTTGTTTTCTCACATCTTTACATGTACATTAAAACTTCCTCGAGACAAACATCATCCACTGGAATATTCTGCATGATTTAAATGATTCGAATTCCAATGACCAAAATTAGTCCCGGTGTAAATCATTCTCTTGTCAATGTCAAAAGTTTTTTTTTTCTTCATATAATATGTTACTTAATTACAACTATTTTGGAATTACTGTGAATTCATCTGAAGACATTTTGGTTTATATCATTGAGACAGGTGAAGAATGATATCACATCAGACTATTCCAGACAATAGGCCTCATTAGCACAGTAGAAATTAAAAATTTAGTCCAA